>CM056049.1:439092368-439466959 GCA_029574335.1 Rana kukunoris
CCGCGGCGTAAGTCTAATTGTGCGTTTCGATGCACGGCATCCCAAAACGAGATACGCAAGAAATCTATTTTTTTTTGTCCAGCGTAATTTCGTTAGACCGGCGCATCCGTCCGCGCAAAACTGCGCTAGACACACCATTGATTTGCTATTCAAATATGCAAATGAGGGAGTTACGGGGATCCACAAAAGAACATTGTTGCAGCGCAGGCTACGCGCTGTGCGCAACAGCTGCACGTCCTGTCTAAAATTAGACCATATAAAAGGTGGTATAAAATTTGACAATCCGTCTACATGTCAGCTAAAGCAACACTGTTAGTGAGGAGCTGAGCAGTCACACTTGCTGGCCAACAAACTTTATGCCAAGATGCCTGGGGCATCCTTGCTTATAGCTATACTAATGACTTTAGAGGAGCAAAGAAGGAGGAGGGCTCAGAGGAGGGCACGGAGGAGGGCACGGGAGAGGATATACCGCACCCGCATAGACCTCTTTGGCATGAGTGATTCTGAGATGTATCGCATCTTCAGATTCACACCTCATGCCATCCTGGAATTAACCATAACCCTGCAGGATGACATCACCAGCCGAACACACAGCTCACATGCAGTGCAGCCACTGGTCAAGGTCCTGGCAACACTCCATTTCCTTGCCAGTGGCTCTTTTCAGCATACAAGTGGAGTGGTGGCTGGGTTGTCACAATCCTCTATGAGCAGATGTGTGCACCAGGTTATCCCTGCAATCCTCAGACGCATGGCCAACCAAATCATCAAACCCACCACTGAGGAGCTGCGGCTGAAGGCAATGACCGATTTCTACAGAATTGCCAGATTCCCACGCACCGTGGGGGCCATTGATTGCACACATGTGACACTCCAGCCCCCCCATGAGACAGAGCACATATACCGCAATCAGAAGCATTGGCATTCCATCAACGTACAGGTGATAGTCGATGCCCAAGGCCTCATATGGCACGTCCGTGCCAAACACCCCGGATCCAGCCATGACAGCTACATATACAATCAGAGCCCCATCCCAATGGAATTTGAACAGAACGTGTATGGGGACATCTGGCTGGTTGGTGAGTAACATGGGTGGCAGGCATGACTGTCCCCCCCCCCCATGATGCACACATCACAAGGGGCACATGCATGACTAACATCCTCCTGTCTTTTCCCTTACAGGTGACTCTGCATATGCACTGGGACCCCATCTCATGACTCCTATCCGGAACCCCCAAACCCCAGGAGAGGAAAGATACAATGAAGCCCACGCTCAAACACGTGCAGTGGTGGAGCGCACCTTTGGCCACCTTAGTCAGGTTTCCGATGCCTGGATAAGTCTGGGGGGACCCTGTTGTATTCCCCAAACTTTGTGTGCCAGATCATCGGTGCATGTTGCATTCTGCACAACTTCGCAGTGAGAAAGGGCCTGCAGATTGACATACGTGATGACCTGACCCCTGAACCAGACAATCCCCCCCCCCCCCCCCCCTAACCGAGGATACCCCGTCTTCTGAGGGCAGAGCAGCCAGGAGACAGCTCACATTAGGCATCTTTGCCCGTTAAACACACACATTAATCATGGCACAATGAGAATGCATGCATGCACACCACTGTGGTCCCTAGCACAGACACATCACATCCTCATCAAATTGGATTAGCACAAGCCCACCATGCTGGACTTGTAAACAGCAACGCCACGCCATGGCTCCAATTATGTCACTGTACATTCATACACCATTCACACGGACCTGAGGATCACTTCCCCCTGGTCCTGGGGAACCCTTCTCCACCACAAATGAGGGTGACACCCCTTTTCCGGCAGAAATGTCACCCCCACATTCAAAAATCATTCACAACACCAAAAAAAAAAACCTGAAAAAAAAAAGAAGGGGGAAACCAAATTAATGCAGCTGGCATGACCCACGCCTGGGGCGCCCACGGCCCCGGCTCCTCAGGGGAGACTCATGGGGAGGGGGGGTAATCCAGGGAAGGAGGAGCAGCCCCTGGTCTCTGCCCACCTGGTGGCCTGCCCTCCAAGGCCACGGCAATTCTGGTCAGGCCAGCACTTGGTGATGCCGTATTGGCCTGGATAGCCTGGGTAAGGGCCCTCACATCCTGCCCAAAGTCTGCTGTAGTAGTCTGCAGTACGTTTAGGCAGTTTGTAAGAGCCCGGGAGTGGCAGTCCAGGTCCCCAAGCGTATCCTTTATGGAGGACAGGCTCTCCTCCATCTGCCCCAAAATCTGGCTGACCTGTCCCAGATGGCGGGTCTGAAGGGCCTGGTCCCTTCTCAGATTGGCGGGCAGAACCTGGGCCACACCCCTGGTCTTCTGAGACGACTTCCTGCCTCCAGCTGATGCTTGTGGCCGGGGAGAAGGGGGGGGCCCTGTTGGAGGAGTGGGAGGAGCTACCCCTTATGGAGGGCTGGCATGACATCCTCCTCCTTCTCAAACTCCTCCTCCTCCTCCAACTCCTCTTAGGACTCCGGCCTTGTCGGGGTATCCTCATCAGGCTGTTGTCCCTGGGATGGTGCGGTCAGCCCAGATGGCCCAGCACCCTCCTGCACATCTGTGGATGTCACAAAACATTCACAGGTTGGAGGATCCACACACTTGCCACATATTCCTTTCCCCCCCTCCCCCACACATGTTACACACCAGATAGGAAAACAAAAACCTTACCTGGCATCACGCCTTCATGACTGGAGTCATAGCCAGGCAGGCCCTCCACTTGTTCTCTATTAAAGGTCTGGGCCACCGCACGCTCCTCCACTGTCAGCCTAACAGGGCATGGTGGGCCCCCTCCTGTGCCCCTGGCATGGGCTGCCATTTTGGCCAGCTTCTTTCTGACCAGACGCCGGAGGTCATTGATTTTCTTGACGATCCCCTCGCATGTCCGGGTCTCTCCCCCCCAATGCATTCACCTGGTCAGTAATGTTCTGCAAAATCTCCTTTTTCCTGGCCGGGGGGGTGTTGGCACTCTCCGGGCCGTGGAGGAAACTCCCATATTGGGTAATGGCCCGGGCAATAATTTGTTTCTCCCCCAAAGAAAAATTGCTCTTCCGTTTCCTCTGAGTCATACTCATACAACAACGCTCTCCCAAACAATCACCAAAAATCACTCACAAAATGAAGCAGGAAAAATTAAGCAACAAAACAAACAAACCAAAATCTATCAACCAAAAAGTCTCACAAGCAGTCACCAAAAAACACTTTTAAATATATTCTACCAAACACTAGATCAAACAGTCAACAAATATCACAAAGACAAGTCACAACGCAACAAACAGAACAAAAGCACCTTGCTGTATAGGAAGGGATACAAAGGGATGTACTTTTGCAAAGGAAGTGCGTTTGTGTCTGTCTATTTATGCTGTCTGCGTAGTTCACTAAGTTGCCCGGGTCCACTTCCAATTTCACTGATTGCGCTGTTCCCGAGTTGTGAGCATGCGCACAGAGGTGCTGACCTTGGTCTTCTTCATGTGTGCATGCGCGAGCCGGCCGGCCCTTCATTTGCATGGGGTCACGGCTCATTTCAATGTAACACGCCCACGTCCTTCCCAATTTGAATTACTCCGCCTTACGCCTCGGAATTAATGTTACACCGGTGCTAATTTCTGCGCAAATACTACGAGAATACGGTGATTGCGCCGGTCTAATGTAAAGGAGGTGCGCTACGCTGGTAAAAAAATGCGCCAATGTACGTGAATCTGGCCCTTTGTCTCTAAGGTTGAATCACCATTCAAAGCCTATGAGTAAGGTCTTGTTACCAGAATGATTTTATGTCTTACAGGGAGGCTGTGTGAGAATTATCTGTATCATCTCCAAGGTCATATATCTTTTAAGTTTGACACGCATAAGATAAGAGAAGATGGTACAGACGTACATAAACACAATCTGTGTATCATTAAAAGAATCGTATATCAGAATAAGCTATTGTATTATATATATCTTAAATAGTTTCTTTTAAATATCTTAACAATATATTTGTATTAGTAATTCATATATAAACTGGTTAAATACATAGGGCCAGATTCAGGTAGAGTTACTCTGGAGTATCGGTGATACTCCAGCCTAACTCTCACTTTGAGCCGGCGTTTCTGTTTTCAGTAAGCAGAAAACAAGAAACGCCGGGTTGGAGTTCCTATACGAGCGGCGTAATTGTATTTCGCCGTCGTATCGGAACTGAATATGATATGTCTGTGGTCTGTGTATCATGCTATACATACCACATATGCTTATTCTAATCAAATTGTTTTTCCTTTTTTCTTTTTGGCTATTATCTGAACTGTTTATATTTACATTTTTTATTTTTCAATTATTTTCTTTATTTCTACCTAAGCTGTCCTTTCTGGGGCCCTTCCGCTCCCATTCAGCAGGACCACCATCGGGGTAGGTTATTTTGTCTTTTCCTTTTCCACTCCACAAGGGGTACCCACTGGCTTCCTGTTTTGCCTGCACCTGTACTTTATACACATGCGGACACTCAGGTCTGTCAGTCTCAGAGTTGGGTGACCCATGGATCCTTGTCTGTGTGTTGTTGGTTTGGACCCCAGGCCTCATCTGCCTCGCCATGGATCCTAGCCATACCTGTATTGAATATTGATAAATGTATAAACTGCCTACCTCATGTTACTGTAATTATTGGATGATTTGTTCAAACTAAAACCTTTTTGTATATTCTGTCTTATTAGAGTTTCTATACTGAAATGATCCGGCTATAAATCCCCTGAAGAAGTCACAAACGGCGAAACTAGTAGGGTTGTCTGGATCGATTGCTCTGAACCCTATATGTACTCCCAATTGTAATTTTACTGTCTTCTTTGGTCCGTAGTGTTTTTATATATTGTAACTTTTTGAATTAAAAAACCTTTTTGTTTAATTGTACTATTGCAGTCTTTTTTTGGTTTCTATTTAAAACGCCATAATCCCTCACTTCCAATTTTTCTCCATTTTCCTTTGGGGATGAGGTGCCGTATAACAAAAAAGGACTTCTGACCACCAACCCCACTTGTCATATATTTTCAGTTGTTTCACACTTTTTTATTATGTATATAATTCCACATGTGTTAATTCATAGTTTTGCCTGTGCGTTGCTGCGAAACAACAAATGTATAGTCCTCGTTAGGGATGAGCTTCGCGTTCGATACGAATGTATGTTCGACTCGAACATTGCCTGTTTGATCGTTCATCGAAAATCGAACAAAACGGGTCGTTCGCGCCAAATTCGAATGACACGCATCGGCCCATAATTCACTGTGGCGTTGCGTGCTGATGATTGGCCAAGCATGCACCATGACTCTGCATGCTTGGCCAATCATAGCGCCCAAAAAACAAAGAGCCATAATTGGCCAAAGCCTGTGTGCTTTGGCCAATTATGGCTCAGGGCTGTAGCACTTGCCCCACACTATAAAAGGCCGCCTCCCGGGTGGCCTCGTGTAGTGTGTTCCGGCTTTGTTAAAGAGAGCAGTCAGAGAGACAGGGATTATCTTTTTAGCTAGCTAGATAGAGCAGGGTAGTCAGTTTAGCTTTATTACAGTGTGTAGAGAATATATATACATCCTTAGGAGTTGTACATATATTTATACACTGTATAGCTTAGCTAGATCTGCTATTAGTATTTGTTAGGCAGGAGATAGTGCATAGCTGCAGTGTTGTATTGCCTGTGGCTGTGTGCTGTGTTTAGTTTACACCTAAACATACTCGGTGTAACTGCACTAGTCCTGCTTATTTGCACCTAAGCACATTTGCTTAAAGTGCAAGTTTGCTGTGTAATCGCATGTAAGCGCATTTACTGTAACTTTGCTGTGTAATCCCACGTAAGTGCATTTACTGTACATGCAAGTTTGCTGTGTAATCGCACATAAGCGCATTTACTGTAAGTGCAAGTTTGCTGTGTAATCGCACGTAAGCGCATTTACTGTAAGTGCAAGTTTGCTATGTAAGCGCATTTAGTGTAAGTGCACAATTGCTGTGTAATCGCACGTAAGTGCATTTACTGTAACTGTAAGTTTGCTGTGTAATCGCATGTAAGCGCATTTACTGTAAGTGCAAGTTTGCTGTGTAATCCCACGTAAGCGCATTTACTGTAACTTTGCTGTGTAATCGCACGTAAGCGCATTTACTATAAGTGCAACTTTGCTGTGTAATTGCACGTAAGCGCATTTAGTGTAAGTGCACATCAGCACCTCACCTCTTCAGAAGTGCTTGTGACTGCGCCTTCACTCCCAAAGCCTCCAGGATGCAGCAATCAGTCGTTATCCCTAGGCTGTCTTTATAGGGGCTTTAATTGCTTAATTCTGAACAGCTGAAATCTTTTAACGCCCCAAACCTCTCTGGCCATCTCTGCAGCCGACGCCCAATAGTAATTGGTGTATTGTCTAAACAAGGCAGAGAAAAACTCCCGTCTTACCTGACTTCCTGTCACACTGTGTAATCGCACGTAAGCGCATTTACTGTAAGTGCAAGTTTTCTCTTTAGTAGCATGTAAGTGCATTTACTGTAAGTGCAAGTTTGCTCTTTAGTAGCACGTAAGCGCATTTACTGTACGTGCACGTGTGGTGTTTATTTACACCTGAACGCATTAAAATGTTCGAAGGACAACAAAGAGAGGCAGAGTCACGAGGACAAGCAGGCTCTGCATCAAGAGGCAACGCTGGTGGTGGATCCTCTTCAGCACGTGGCCGCTCGTCCTTCTTTTCGGGAGCTGGCCGTGTTGAGCCTTAACATGCAGAGAAAATAGTAGATTGGATGACCAAGCCGTCCTCATCCTCCTCATCCCTCCTCATCCTCTCTCACACAGACTGATCTTAGTTTGTCTGGCAAAGCAGCTGCCAAGGCTTCCTCTTCCCTCTGTACCATGGCATCACACAATCCTTCCCTAGTCCCACCGTGTCCTCCTGAGGAGTCCCCCCGAACTGTTTCAACACAGTGTTGGGTACATGCTGAATGAAGATGCACAGCGTTTTGAAGTCTCCGATGATGGAACACAGATAGAGGAAGGCATTGATGTGAGCCCAGGGAGAGGGGGTGGCTGAGAGGGACAGCAATCTGGCAGTGATGTTCCCCCAGCTGGAGCATACTGCCATGTTTTTGACAGTGATGAGGAGGGAGGGGATGATGAGGTCACTGACTCTACCTTGGTGCCTGATAGGAGAGAGGAGGAGGAGGAGGAGAAGGAAGAGGAGGAGGATGACAAGGCACAGGCACATCTCCAAAGAGGCAGGATGCCCTCCAGGGGTCAGCTTAAGGGCACACCAACTGCATTACAGCACACATCTACGCTTGTGCATGACGCTGCTGTGTCTAAACGGTACAGCAAAAGTTCTTTGGTGTGGGCCTTTTTTGAAACCTGTCCATCAGATCGTACCTTTGCTATTTGCAACATATGTCGCAAGCGTATCTCGCGTGGCCAAAACATCACCCGCCTGGGCACCCCATGCTTGTCCAGACATATGTCGACCTGCCATGCAGCTCGTTGGGAAGCACACCAGAAAGACCCACACCAAAGACCAAAGTGTACCTACCCTTGCCCTTCTGGGAACTCCAACCCCACTAGACCCCCAGTCCTCTCTGAAGCCTGCAGTGAAGGTGTAGAAATAGGTGTGTCACAACCTAGTAGTAGTAGTAGTACATGCGGGCAATCTACTGATAGTACCAGACAAATTTCCCTGCCGCCGCTGCTGCTGCAGTGCCAAAAGAAGTACTCTCCCAGGCATCCACATGCCCAGCAGTTGAATGCTAGCTTAGCGAAATTGCTAGCACTTCAACTGCTACCTTTTCAGTTGGTAGATTCTGCCCCCTTCCGTGAGTTTGTGGAATGTGCAGTACCTCAGTGGCAAGTACCCAAACACCACTTTTTCTCACGGAAGGCTATTATCGGCTCTCTACCGGCATGTGGAAGGCAATGTCCATGCCTCGCTGGACAGGGCGGTCAGTAATGAGGTGCATCTTACCGCTGACTCATGGTCCAGCAGGCATGGACAGGGAAGTTGCCTGTCTTTTATGGCACATTGGGTGACTCTGCTGGCAGCTGGGAAGGATGCAGGGCAAGGTACAGTAGTTTTGGAGGTTGTTCCGCCACCACGGCTCCAAAGCACTACTACTGGTTGTGACACGCCTCTCTCCTCCACCCTCTCCTCTTCTTCTTCCTCTGTGGCCTCTTCCTGTGGTGATGTTTTCTCTGAACCAGCCGTGCTCCGTAGGCGTACGAGCGGCTACGCAGGAATGCAGGCCAAGAGATACCATGCGGTGCTAGAGCTGGTGTGCTTGGGAGACAGGAGCCACACTGGCGAAGAGGTTTTGTCAGCTCTGCAGGGGCAGGCTCAGAGGTGGTTGACGCCACGCCAGCTGAAGCCTGGAATGGTGGTCAGTGATAACGGCACCAACCTCCTCTCTGCCCTGTGACAGGGAAAACTCACCCATGTGCTCTGTTTTGCGCATGTCCTGAATTTGGTGGTGCAGCGGTTCTTGGGCAGGTACCCGGGCTTACAGGATGTCCTGAAGCAGGCCAGAAAAGTCTGTGTGCATTTCTGGAGGTCATATAATGCCACTGTTCAGCTGACAGACTTTAAAAAGGAATACAACCTGCCCAAGAACCGCCTAATCTGTGACATGCCCACCAGATGGAACTCTACATTGGCCATGCTGCAGCGGCTGCACACGCAGCAGCGGGCCATTAATGAGTACCTGTGCCAATATGGCAGCATAACTGGGTCAGGGGAGCTTGGTTTATTTTCCCCACGCCAGTGGGCCTTGATCAGGGATGCATGCACTGTCCTGTCACCATTTTAGGAGGCCACGAGGATGGTGAGCAGTGACAGTGCATGCATCAGTAAGACTGTCCCTCTTATTCACATGTTGGAGCACACGCTACATTGAATATTGGACAGGGCCCTTGAGGCAGAACAGAGGGAGGAAGAGGAGAACTTCCTTACCTCTCAAGGCCCCCTTTACCCATACAGTGGTCCTGCTTGCCCACCTAGCACACAGGAGGAGGAGGAGGAGGAGGAGGAGGATGATTGTATCAGTAGCACACACGTGGACTTTTATGTGGCTGGGATGAGGTGCCTGTGGATCCTGTCGTCCTCAGTGATCCAGAGGACTGTGCCCCGAATGCCTCTGCAAACCTATGCTGCATGGCCTCCCTGATCCTGCAAAGCCTGCGTAAGGATCCTCGTGTACGTGCTATCAAGGAGAGGGATCATTACTGGCTAGCAATTCTCCTTGATCCAGGTTACAAGAGTAAGGTTGCGGACCTTATGTTTCCATTGCAGAGGGAGCAGAAGATGAAACTTCTGCTGGAGGCCTTGCAGAAGGGTCTGTGCAATGCCTTCCCAGAACCGGGGGATTACCAAAACCTGGCTCTGTACAACGTCTTGCTGAGGCTTCGGTGAGTCACAGAAGGAGCGGTGGAGAAGGTGGCCGTCTGACCGATGCGTTCAGACAATCTTTTAGGTCTGACCGGTTCCAGCAACCATCGCCAGCGTCTGGTTTACATGGTCCGGGAATACCTAGGGGCAAGATCTGACTTGGACACCTTCCCAACCAAAAATCCTTTGGCTTACTGGGTCTTGAGGATGGATCACTGGCCAGAGCTTGCACAGTACGCAATTGAGCTACTGGCTTGCCCTGCATCCAGTGTTCTTTCAGAACGCACATTCAGTGCTGCTGGAGACTTTGTGACCGATCACAGGGTGCGCCTCTCCACCGACTCTGTTGATCGACTGACCTTCATCAAAATGAATCAGGCTTGGATCAACACCAGCTACCAAGCACTAGTGTTGCTCACGAATATTCGTATTGCGGATATTCGGCTCGAATATGGCATATTCGAGTATTTGCGAATATTTCGAATTTCGCGGTCAATATTCGCTATTCCGAATATTCAGATTTTTTCAATTTTATTTTTAAAACAGATCACATCCTAGTGATCTCCATTGACGTCTAAAAGCATTGCTGGTATGATTAGAGACCTTGGGCCGACTAGCTGAAGCGATCATTTTATATTGTTGAAAATTCGCAATGCGATTATTCGGCAATAGGAATATTGCGCGATTATTTTCTCCGCCCTTCTTCTGCATCAGAGCCAATCACATTTCTCCTACCACAGTTGTCAGAGGTTAGCAACCTCCATAGCAACCAATAGGAACCTGCCTGCACGGCCATTATATAAGGTCACACCCAGCAGCATTTCATTGCAGATTCAGAAGGTGGCTAGAGAGTGTGGAGTGTTTCTGCGTGATCTTACAGCTTGCAGCATCAGCATTGTGCTTCCTTGCTAGTGATTTCAGATCATATTATCCTTATTCTAAACTGCTTTTTTCAAAGCAAAAGACCCAACAGCTTTTTTAAAAGCTAAGTTTTGTGTTGTATTGTCCATGTTAGTTTAGCTTAGTGTTAGATAGATTTCTGTGTAGTAAGTGTACATATTGTAAGTGTACATTTCTTTAAGCTAGCTTAGTTTAGTGTGTGTTTAGTGTCTGTGTTTTGTGTAAAAAAAAAAAAAAAAAAAATTTTAGTAAGTTAGTGTTTGTTTAGTGCATATTTTTTTTTTTTTTTTTGTAGTTGTAGTCCTTGTCAGTCAGTGTAAAAAAAAAAAAAAAAAAAAAATAGCTTTAGTTTATAGTCATATAACTTTGTGTAAGCAGGTAGTGTTTGTTTAGTGCATTTATTTTTTATTTTTTGTAGTTCTTGTCTTTGTCCTTGTCACTTCCCTGACCCAGTTATGCTGCCATATTGGCACAGGTACTCAAAACTTTTAGGTGTACTAGTTTTATTATAGTTTAGTAGCTGTCTGTCTACGTCTTTGTCTACGTGCCTGTCTTTTAAAATAAAAATAAAAATCCTTCCTCACATTTCCCCCCCCCAATAAAGTTTACCCCCCCTCCACATCAGCAATTATGAGCGGCATACGTGGCCGTGGCCGTGGCAGCAGGGGTAGGGGAGTTACTCCCAGTGCTGGGTCGCTGCCAGCACGGGGTACCTCTCGCGCCCCTACTATTGGTAGAGGATCAGGTGGAACGGCAGTCCCGACTACCAGTAGCACCACCGTTACACCGGTGCCTTTAGTCCCCCCCCCCCCCCCCCAGACCCCAATTGTCCAGCATCTTACTGTTCGACAGCGACAGTGAGAGGGATATCTTGGGGGAGGCCCTGCATCAGGCAGACCTCCAGTTCTGTCCTGATGGTCAGGACCTTTTTGAAGGGATGGAGGAGGAGGATGGGATACCTGCTGTCAGTATCCCAGAGACATCCCTTCAAAGTGGTGCTGCTGTTTTGGTGCAGGAAACAACAGCACCTAGTCAGACCCAGGCGTGGGTGAGGGGACAGCGGAGCCAGGATAGCGGCTCCATGTCAGCTGGTTCCCTCAGACCACCACATTTCAGCCCTGGGTCTGACATATCTGGGGGCGAAGAGGAGGGTGACCCAACATGAGTGGCACCTGGCTTGTCGGTTCACAGCAGCAGTGACGACGAGGAAGGTAGGCACCCTGGGGAAACTGTGCGCCAGGTCACCAGGGAGACCAGCGTCAGGGTCTCCACTGGTGATGGCAGCAGGAGGTGTCAGCAGCAGCAGCAGGCAGCTCCACCTGTGCGCACCGAGTCCCAGCAGGTGGAAGTCGGCGTCACCCCATCTGACAGGAGGGCGGCGCTGAATTCACCTGTCTGGGCCTACTTCACCCTGGTAGCAGATAACCCTACCGTGGCCATCTGCCAGATCTGTCGTGCCAGGGTGAAGAGAGGGAAGTGCTTGGCTCGGGTGGGTACCACAGCTCTGAACCAGCACCTGAGAATAAATCACTGGCGGGAGTTTGAGCAGATGAAGCGTGGTGGTGGTAGCAGCGCCACCACCACAAGTGAGCAGGGTACAGCAGCCCCTGCCACAGCTTCATCTGTTGCCAGCAGGTCATGCCCCCCCGCTCCCTCTAGTAGAGATACTGGTACCGGCAGCCAGACCTCTACTTCCACAGCACCCTCCTCATCTGTGTCCTGCACTGCCGTCCGGCGCCAGGCGTCGCTTTCTGACGCATTTGAACGCACCACTCCCTTCCCCCCTGGAGACCGACGTGTGCGTTCCCTCAATGGGCTCCTGGCAAGGGTTATTGCCCAACATCTGCTGCCCTTCAACATCGTTGACAGCAACCCCTTCAGGCAGATGTTGGAGCAGGCCCAACCCCAATGGCGTGTCCCCAGCCGCCATTTCTTTGCCAGGACTGGTGTCCCTGCCCCTACACCAGCACATTGTGCAGAATGCAACCCTGTCCGCTGGATCACGCTGTCAGCGACAGGGTGCATCTCACAATGGATGGCTGGACCAGCAGGCATGGGCAGGGCCGCTACATCAGTTTCACGGCCCATTGGGTTTCCCTCCAAGGCGCCGGGGAGGGATCGGCCGGCATCAGATTTTGTGGTGCCGCCCCGGGGTGTCCAGGGGAGAACTGCTGGTCTCCGTCAAGCCACTGTCTCCGCAGCTGCTGAGCCTCCCAGCAAGCGCCCCCGTAGCTACTCAAGTGTGGGGCATGTGCGCTGTCAGGCCGTGCTCCAGCTTGTTAGTTTAGGGGACCGGAGACACACTGGCCCTGAAGTGCTGACCGCACTTCAGGCTCAGGTCCAGAAGTGGCTGACACCCCGAAGGCTCCAGGCAGGTATGGTTGTCTGTGATAACGGCAGCAACCTACTCTCCGCCCTCCAGGCTGGCAGTCTGACCCACGTGCCCTGTCTGGCACATGTCCTCAACCTTGTGGTGCAGAAGTTCCTGCGCACCTATCCCGGGTTGAGTGACATTGTGCTAAGGGTGCGTAGGATTGCCAGCCACTTCAGGCGCTCCACAACCGCTACCGCGTCCCTGTCCAAGTTGCAGCGGGACAACAGCCTGCCCCTACACAGGCTGATTGTGGACAGTGTGACGCGGTGGAACTCCACCCTCCACATGCTGGAGAGGTTGTGGGAGCAGCAAAGGGCGGTGAAGGAGTACCTGCTGGAGCAAGGCACTGCCGGGCCTTCACATACACTCCCGTACATCACCAGTGCGGAGTGGGGGCAGATACACCAGGTCTGCCATGTGTTGGCCCCTTTCGAGCAGACGACCAAGATGGTCAGCAGGGAGCATGTCGGCCTCAATGACGTGCTCCCTATAGTGTTCCTGCTGGACAGGACACTAGATCGCCTGCTCGAAGCTGGGGAGAGTGCCTTGGTGGAGCAGGAGGAGGCAACACTGCTCCACCAAGCCCAGGACGAGGAGGAGGAGGATGATGATGAAGAGGTTACTGGTGTCGTCCTGGAGTCAGGGCCTGGTCAGGAGGGAGAGCCGGTGTTGGGGGCACCGATAATCCGAGGGTTGGGCATCTCTGAGCGTGAGCAGCAGCGGCTCCGGGATGAAGAGTCGGACGTCATTGACCCGGGCAGCCTTGCGGAGTCACAGCGGGCTGTGCTCTTCCCCATGGCTGCCCACATGCTGAGATGCCTCAGGAGGGACCCCCGGGTTAAGACCATCAAGGAGAGGGATGAATTTTGGATGGCCACCCTTTTAGATCCCAGGTGCAAGGGGAAACTGGAGCAGTTCTTCCCAGCCAGCCGGAGGCAGCGCCGGATGGAGGAACTGCAGGCAGGCATAGTCAGACGGTTGGAGCAGGCAACTCCCCGGCCTCCAGTTGTCCCCCCTCATCTCACCCAGCAGGTGGCTGCACCCAGTAGCAGCCGAGCAGGGGACCTAATGGGTGAGATGAGGATGTTCTTCCAATCTGAGCGACCCAGTACCAGCAGCAGCAGCAGCAGTCACCACCAGCGGCTGGCCCACATGGTGGCAGATTACATGGCATCCGTCGGTGCTTCTGACAGTATGAGCACCGACGACCCCATGGAGTACTGGGTTGCCAGATTGGACACCTGCCGCGAGCTCGCTCAGTATGCGCTGGAGTTATTGTCTTGCCCCCCTCCAGCGTACTATCTGAGCGGACATTCAGCGCGGCAGGTGGGGTGGTCACGGACAAGAGGACCCGTCTCAGACTCCGTGGACAGACTCGCATTCATCAAGATGAATGAGTCCTGGATCGGCGGTGACTTTCTGGCACCCGCCGTCGGTTCAGGGCGCTGAAGGGTCCCTTGTCATGCATTCCCTGATGTATTTACAGTGATGAAAATAATTATTTGAACACCTGAGAAAATCATTGTTAATATTTGGTACAGTAGCCTTTGTTTGCAATTACAGAGGTCAAACGTTTCTTGTAGTTTTTCACCAGGTTTGCACACACTGAAGGAGGGATTTTGGCCCACTCCTCCACACAGATCTTCTCTAGATCAGTCAGGTTTCTGGGCTGTCGCTGAGAAACACGGAGTTTGAGCTCCCTCCAAAGATTCTCTATTGGGTTTAGGTCTGGAGACTGGCTAGGCCACGCCAGAACCTTGATATGCTTCTTACAGAGCCACTCCTTGGTTATCCTGGCTGTGTGCTTCGGGTCATTGTCATGTTGGAAGACCCAGCCTCGACCCATCTTCAAAGCTCTAACTGAGGGAAGGAGGTTGTTGCCCAAAATCTCGCAATACATGGCCCCGGTCATCCTCTCCTTAATACAGTGCAGTCACCCTGTCCCATGTGCAGAAAAACACCCCCAAAGCATGATGCTACCACCCCCATGCTTCACAGTAGGGATGGCGTTCTTGGCATGGTACTCATCATTCTTCTTCCTCCAAACACGGTTAGTGGAATTATGACCAAAAAGTTATATTATGGTCTCATCTGACCACATGACTTTCTCCCATGACTCCTCTGGATCATCCAAATGGTCATTGGCAAACTTAAGACGGGCCTTGACATGTGCTGATTTAAGCAGGGGAACCTTCCGTGCCATGCATGATTTCAAACCATGACGTCTTAGTGTATTACCAACAGTAACCTTGGAAACGGTGGTCCCAGCTCTTTTCAGGTCATTGACCAGCTCCTCCCGTGTAGTCCTGGGCTGATTTCTCACCTTTCTTAGGATCATTGAGACCCCACGAGGTGAGATTTTGCATGGAGCCCCAGTCCGAGGGAGATTGACAGTCATGTTTAGCTTCTTCCATTTTCTAATGATTGCTCCAACAGTGTACCCTTTTTTCACCAAGCTGCTTGGCAATTTCCCCGTAGCCCTTTCCAGCCTTGTGGTGGTGTACAAATTTGTCTCTAGTGTCTTTGGACAGCTCTTTGGTCTTGGCCATGTTAGTAGTTCGATTCTTGCTGATTGTATAAGGTGGACAGGTGTCACTCTTAATGCAGCTAATGACCTCAAACAGGTGCATCTAATTTAGGATAATAAATGGAGTGGAGGTGGACATTTTAAAGGCAGACTAACAGGTCTTTGAGGCTCAGAATTCTAGCTGATAGACAGGTGTTCAAATACTTATTTTCCTCACTGTATACCTTTGAAACTCATAGGGCCAGATTCAGGTAGATTGGAGCATCTTTGCTCTGGAGTAACGTTTCTCATTTACGTTACGCTGGTGAAATTTTAGGAGCAAGTACTGTTATTCATGAAGCACTTGCTCCTAAAGTTGCGGCAGCGTATCGCAAATGAGCCGGCGGAATTCAAATTGGGCGGGTACGGGGCGTGTATTATTTAAAATAAGCGCGATCCCGCGGCGAACGTACTGCGCATGCGTCGACTGTCAATGCATCCCAGTGCGCATGCTCCAAATTCTGTCAGTGAACGTCAATGACGTCAAATCCCCATTCATGGACGTTTTACGCAAGCAACGCGGTTTTTTTTTTTTGACGCGATGACGACGGCTATACTTAACATAAGATACTCCACTAGGGGGCTGCTTTATCTTTACGCTGCGTATCGCTTACGGATACGTCGGAAAGTTACTGCGTCGTGCCCGAATACGATCGTGAATTGCCGATTCCCGCTGATTAACATATTTTTTCAGCGTAAATCAGCGGGAATGCCCCCGGCGCCATTTTTAAATTAAAGTTGCGATGGCAAAATTCAATTACGCCGATCGCATCGGAACTCCAACCCGGCGTTTCTTGTTTTCTGGTTACAGAAAACAAACGCCGGCTTAAAGTGACAGTTAGGCTGGAGTATCACTGATACTCCAGCCTAACTCTACCTGAATCTGGCCCATAGTGGGCAGGTAGTGTTAAGGGCATAAATATTTCCATGCTGTGTCATTAAGCCACTATAAAGAGTCCTGATGCTGCTGCCACATTATTTTGAAAAGTAATTGCTCATCATGAATTTAAAAAGTCACGGATGGCATAGAAATGACGTTAATCAAACTTTTAAATTATGAGGCACTATGGTATAGTCAGGCTACAGCTACTTAAGGCCAGTGTCATTCTGCTTTTCAAATGTAATTACCATGCTACTGCAACTTCAAGCTTTTGTAATTTTGCCACCATATGGGCTCCTACTGCTAATGCCAAAAGGCTGAGTGATTATGTACCGATATATTACTCATACTGCTGCTGTCACCTTTTGTCCGAGATTTGCCACTTTCTATTACTACTGCTGCAGCTGATGGCACCTCTTGGCCAAGCTATTTGCCATTTTTATTACTCTTACCACTGCTGCTGTTCATGGCATCTCTTGCCCGAGTGATTTGACACTATATTGTCTTGTACTACTACTGCTGCTGCTCAGTCAAGACACCTATGTCACAAGTTATTTGCCACTCTATACTACTATTACCACTGCTGCTGCTGTTCATCATGGCATCTCTTGCCCGAGTGATTTGACACTATATTGTCTTGTACTACTACTGCTGCTGCTCAGTCAAGACACCTATGTCACAAGTTATTTGCCACTCTATACTACTATTACCACTGCTGCTCATCATGGCACCTCTTGCCCAAGTGATTTGACTCTGTATTGTCTACTACTACTACTGCTGCTCAGTCAAGACACCTATGTCACAACTTAGTTATTTGCCACTCTATACTACTATTACCACTGCTGCTGCTGTAAAGTCTTGCCCAAGTGTTTAGATGCTATCTAGTACTATTACCACTACTGCTTGTAAATGGTGCCTGTGTGATAATTACATTATATTTCTTTATCGTACATCACGGGACACAGAGCAGCATAGTAATTACTATGTGGGTTATAGAGCCTACCTTCAGGTGATGGACACTGGCACTCTTCAGACAGGAAGTCCCTCCCTATATAACCCCCTCCCCTAACAGGAGTACCTCAGTTTTTTCGCCAGTGTCTAGGTGTTGGTCACGGTTAAGGCCTGGTCCATTGTGGCTAGGCCAGCTACATACCGGATCCGTCCAAAGTGCCGCAGTGCCAAAGTGGACGATACCCGGCCCCGTTTAGAAGACCGGGGTCTTGCCTATAATGCTTCTCTTTTGAGAGCTGGATCCTGGGTTCCAGAGCATTGATCAATTACAGGGTCAAATGTTTGTCTGCTTGCCAGGGTGCTTATATAGGTCCAGGGGAGAGGTGACCTGCTATGGACCCCAGTCCCTGAAGGTCAATGACTATGCCCACGGTGAGGGGTGAAGGCTGGGCCTCTTGCTTTTAGCAACACCCTGCAGCGTGGACAGGTAAGTGGAGGGCTGCAGGACGTGGTCTGTTGGCAGTCTCTCCTAAGAAAGGGGATGGTGGGCTAGCCTAGATGTGCTGCTATGCACAGGCAATATTTTCCACTATGTCTGCTGTTGACAGGATGGTTATTTTTCCCACACTGTTCCCCTAGCTGGCTAGGTGTTTGTTTGTCGAGGGGGTGCACGTCTATGGAGCATGAGAAGGGTGCTTACAGGTCTAGAAGCCATCATGTGGCGGACTGGAGTAGGCCTGGTTCCCCCGGCAGCGCGTGGTGTCCTCCTGCTTGGCAGCATGGCTTCCCCTGGGGGCCGCCGTTGATCGCCGCGGCGTCTTCCTGCTGTGCGCGCGCGGCTGGGCCGGAGATGCGCGCGTTGGCGTGCGGCGGCGTGCGCGCGGCTGGCGTTCGTCGGCGTTGGGCGCGGCGGCCTGAGGGGGGGGGAGGCGGAGCGGCATGCGGACGCCGGATAAAGCCTCGTCGGTGGAGGACACACAGAGTGCAGGGCTGTGCCTTCAGGAGGGATCCAGGACACTCAGACGTGCACCAGTTCAGGGGCTGTGAGCCCAGATCTGGACACACTGCTCAGCCAGAAAAAGAGGCGCTGCAGGAATATTCCCTAATACCTCCTTCCCCCCCAGAGGAGACAGACTCTACACTTGGTCAGCAGAGCGGTTGCTGCTTTAGACAGCTACCCAAATCCCTGAGTCTCCTACCAGTGGCCTGATCACCCCAGAGTGGCTGTGCTATAGGGGTACCACGGGGTTGTACAGATGGCTCCCAAGGGATCAGGCTCTACCAAGGGGTCTAAGACGGCAAAGAAGGCTAAAGGATCCCCATCAGGCTCAGAGGATTTGGGTCAGGCCTCGGTCACCCTGCCCTCCCCAGAGAGATCAGTGTTGGGGCTCCAGACCGAGTCATTGGAACCGGCGGGTGCTGTAGCTGGCCCTAATCATCCACCCCCGGTCTATGTAACTGAGGAGGTTTTGGCTACCACCTTGGGGGGGTTGGAAAGCAGACTTGCAGCCTTGATTGCTGCCTCCCTACCAGGGAAGAAACGCAATAGATCTCCTTCTCCTGCATTGCAGGCTCCAGGCTTAGATCTCTCCTCAGACGAGTCAGAGTTTTCAGGATTCCAGGGAGAGGACCTGGAAGAAGGGGAATCTGAGGAATCCACCATTGAGGAACCCTTCTCGGCTTCTCAGGCAGAAAAGCTGTGGGTCCATTCTCTAACAGAGATGGTTCGGTCTGCCTTCAAATTACCTACACCGGTGCCTCCGGTTGGTACGGTAGGTTCCTTAGGGTCCTTGAAGGCTCCTCAGGTTTCTATGTGTTTTTCCGGTCCATCCCCTCCTTGCAGATGTAATGTATAAGGAGTGAGGTAAGCCGGATAGAATCTTTGTACCCCCTAGGAGGTTCGCGGTATGCATCTATTTCATGTGTTAATAAAACACTGACCTGCCCTGTCGACATTGTCCAAATGTTCAAGGACCCGGTCGATAAGCGGTTGGAGACCTTGTTGAAGGCCTCCTTTGCCACCGCTGGGGCAGTGGTCCAGCCGGCTGTGGCTGCCATTGGGGTATGCCAGGCTCTTAAGGACCAAACTAAGCAGGTCCTAAGGGACCTCCCAGCCCAACAGGCACAAGATTTGGCAGATCTGCCAAGGGCACTCTGTTTTGCGATCGACGCAATTAAAGATTCGATCCAGCAGGCCTCCCGCCTCTCTATGTCCCTTGTTCATATGCGAAGACTTCTCTGGCTAAAGAATTGGGCAGCTGAGACTCCGTGTAAAAGACTTCTCACAGGGTTTCCCTTCCATGGGGAGAGGCTGTTCGGGGAAGACCTGGATGCATATATCCAGAAGATATCCAGCGGAAAGAGCACGTTGTTGCCAATAAAAAGGAGATTCAGAGGGCCCTCATTTAAGCGCCCTGCTTCTCCCGCGCCAGTATCTTCCAGCTCTAGGCAGTATCGACGGCAAAGCGGGGAAACCCGCCCCTAAGGCGTCTCTCTGAAGGGGCGCCCCCATCCTCACGGGTGGGGGGAAGGCTCCAGCACTTCGCAAGGGTCTGGGAAGCAAGGATCTCCGACAGATGGGTCCGCTCCACAGTCACTTCAGGGTATCGGCTGGAGTTCCAACAATTTCCCCCACCCCGGTTCCGCAGGTGTTGCGTACCAAGCGACCCAAGGAAGGCGGCGGCGCTCTTGGCATCCTTAGACCGCCTCCTGGATCAGGGGGTGATTGTCAAGGTACCAATTCAGGAGAGAGGGATGGGATTTTATTCCAATCTCTTTATTATCCCAAAGCCAAACGGCGATGTAAGGCCTATCCTGGATTTGAAGGGCCTAAACAAGTACCTATCGGTCCAGTCATTTCGGATGGAGTCCATCCGTTCAGTTGCCGCTGTCCTCCATGGAGGAGAGTTTCTAGCATCCATAGACATAAAAGACGCGTATTTGCATGTCCCTATATTTTCTGGCCACCACAAATTCCTGCGGTTCATCGTAGGTCGACGCCATTTTCAGTTCGTGGCCCTCCCTTTTGCGTTGGCCGCGGCTCCCAGGGTATTTACAAAAATCCTGGCCCCACTACTCGCAGATCTAAGAACCCGGGGGATTCTGGTTCTGGCCTATTTGGACGATCTCCTCTTGATAGACCAGTCTGCCCCCAGCCTAAGGCGGTCGGTTCAGACTACAGTTCGTTATCTAGAGACCTTCGGTTGGGTCATAAACAGGGACAAATCTGCCCTGCAGCCAACCAGGATCCTAGAGTACTTAGGTATGCGTCTCGATACGAATCGACAAAAGATCTTTTTGCCACAGTCAAAGATTCTCGCCTTGAGGGCATTAATTCTGTTGATTCTAAGAAAGAGGAAGCCATCCTTGCGACTCTGCATGCAGCTGTTGGGGAAGATGGTGTCAACTTTCGAGGCGGTACCCTTCGCCCAGATTCACTCCAGGAAATTGCAGTGGATCATCCTGTCAAGGTGGAACAAGCAGGTTCAAGCCTTGGATCTACCCATTTTTCTCTCCCCGGTAGTCCGGGAGAGTTTCAGTTGGTGGTTGACTCCCAGGAACCTTCGGAAGGGGAAACCCTTCAACCCAGGGCCGTGGCAGATAGTCACGACAGACGCCAGCCGGACAGGTTGGGGTGCAGTCCTGGAGAACCTATCCCAGCAGGGGAGGTGGTCAGCCACGGAACAACACCTGCCCATCAACATCTTGGAGATGCGGGCAGTCCGGTTTGCCCTGAAGGCTTGGACATCCAAGCTAGTGGGGACGGCTGTCAGAATACAGTCGGACAATGCTACGATGGTAGCATACATAAACCACCAAGGAGGTACAAGGAGTCGAGCAGCTCAGAGGGAGGCAGATCAGATTTTTGCGTGGGGAGAGACCCACATACAGTGTCTCTCAGCGGTATTCATTCCGGGAATACAAAATTGGCGAGCAGACTATCTCAGCAGGAGACAGTTGTTGCCAGGAGAATGGGCTCTCCATCCCCAGGTTTTTCGAAACATCTGTCAGAGATGGGGGACACCAGAAGTGGACTTAATGGCGTCAAGGTTAAATACAAAACTACCCAGATTCGTATCCAGAACGAGGGACCCACGGGCCTGTGGCACGGACGCCCTGGTTTGTCCATGGCACCAGTATTCGCTGATGTATGCCTTCCCGTCACTTCAGCTGCTTCCCCGACTCCTCCGTCGGATCAGGGCAGAGGGCAAGACCGTAATCCTAGTGGCTCCAGCGTGGCCCCGGAGGTCTTGGTACTCCCTAATTGTGAGAATGTCAATCGGAGACCCCTGGCCTCTGCCACTCCGGCCAGACCTGCTATCGCAGGGACCAATATACCACCCTGCCTCACAGTCGCTGGGTATAACGGCTTGGCGGCTGAGGCCTACGTCCTAAGGAAGAGGGGGCTCTCGAGGTCTGTGCTTTCCACTATAATCAATGCGAGGAAACCAGTTTCAAGGCGTATATACTACAGGGTGTGGAGAAACTATGTGTCGTGGTGTGAGACCAAGAGGTGGCACCCCTGTAGGTTTGTTGTCGGTAGGATCTTGGAATTCCTGAAACACGGAGTTGAGAAGGGACTGGCTGTCGGCACTATTAAGGGACAGGTGTCGGCCTTGTCAGTTCTATTTCAGAGGCCATTAGCCACGCACTCATTGGTCAAGACCTTTTTACAGGGGGTTCTGCAAATTAATCCCCCAGTCAGGCTGCCGGCTTGTCCCTGGGACTTAAATTTGGTTCTCTCGGCCCTACAGAGGCGCCCCTTTGAGCCCCTAGGTCATATCCCGTTGGTGTTGCTGTCAAGGAAGTTGGTATTTTTGGTGGCCATGACCTCGGCCAGAAGGGTCTCGGAGCTGGCGGCCCTTTCTTGCAAGAAGCCGTACCTGATAGTTCATGAGGACAGTCATCTTGCGACCCTTGCCCACCTTTTTGCCTAAGAGGGTCTCAGCCTTCCATTTAAACCAGGACTTGGTCCTCCCGTCATTTTTTCCCAATCCAGGGTCCAGAGAGGAAAGGTTATTACATTCCTTAGACGTGGTAAGGGCTATTAAGGCCTATTTGCAGGCCACAGCCCATATCAGGAAAACGGATGCGCTGTTTGTTCTGCCGGAGAGGCCCAGAGTAGGTCAGGCGGCGTCAAAAGCCACACTAGCCAGGTGGATCCGCCAGATAATCTCACAGGCATATGGCCTGAAGGGTAGGGACCCCCCGGCCTCTGTCAAGGCTCACTCAACCAGGCCTTAGGGACTTCTTGGCAGTCCAGCATCAGGTTTCCATGGACCAGGTCTGCAGAGCAGCAACCTGGTCGTCGGTTCACAGGTTCACAAGGTTTTATCAGGTGGACGTGAGGAGGCGCGAGGACCTGGCCTTTGGCCAAGTGGTCTTAAGAGCCGCCCTCTAGTTTCCTTGCGCCCGGTGGCATCTTTTGGTCCTTCCTGTTAGGTCTCCCTCCCCTCAGTTGGCATTGCTTCTGGACATCCCACATAGTAATTACTATGCTGCTCTGTGTCCCGTGATGTACGATAAAGAAAAGGGGATTTTTATAAACAGCTTACCTGTAAAATCCTTTTCTTGAAGTACATCACGGGACACAGAGCTCCCACCCCTCTTGTTGGGGAATTTATGGGACAAATTATTGCTTGCTACAAAACTGAGGTACTCCTGTTAGGGGAGGGGGTTATATAGGGAGGGACTTCCTGTCTGAAGAGTGCCAGTGTCCATCACCTGAAGGTAGGCTCTATAACCCACATAGTAATTACTATGCTGCTCTGTGTCCCGTGATGTACTTCAAGAAAAGGATTTTACAGGTAAGCTGTTTATAAAAATCCCCTTTTTAATACTACTGCTGCTGCCTTCATGCTGAGTAATGCTTCATGACCTCTCTGGCACAGCGGATCCACCAACAGCCTCCGCTACAAGCTACCAGACCGGACCGTAACAGCAAGTGTGACTAAAACACTGAACTTTATGTTAAACCCTGTTTTGCGGCCTTTATACTGCAACCATTAGCCTGTCTGCAAGAGCAACTCTGTATATAGTGTGTGTAATAAATAAATAAATAAATAAATATATATATATATATATATATATATATATATATATATATTATATATATATATATATATATATATATATATATATATATATGATCGTATAAGAGCAAATAGTATAAAATGTTTTTGTTTATTATGAAGTTAGATCTGTTGATGTTGATGCGTTAGATGTGAAGTTAGATGTGTTGAAAAACCTACCAATCTCAATAAGAAAGGAAACATTGGAAAAAAAAAAAATTTTATTAGAAGAAAATAAATCCAATGGAATTCTGCAAACGCTTCTGAATCTCTATCATCTCCGCATACTTCTTCATATGCTGTTGCTCCAGCTGAATATTCTGTTGGTCCAGATACCGCATTTTCCGCTGATTTACGCAAATTCTATCTTGGAACCTCTGCATTTCACTCTGTTTCACCAAAATCTCTTTCATAGCTGTTAGGATATAAGAAAATTTTTTTTTTGATTTTTGTTACCAAATACATAAAATATTTATGTTGCTTATTAAACAATCATTATCATGTATACACAATAGTTATGTGTCTAGCACTTACAGGGAGCCCAGAATTATTAGGCAAATTAGCATTTTGACCACATCATCCTCTTTATGCATGTTGTCCTATGGCCCATACACACGATCCGAATATCGGCCGACGGATCGTACGACTTTTTTTTCGCTTAATAATCGCGAGTAAAATAAATAGGTTTTTAAACTCACGAAAATTATGGTACGATAGAAAAAAAACGATCGGAAGTGATGTCACGTGTTGAAATGTATTTGTATTGTATTATCGGACGACGGCTGTACTGACTAAATGAAAATCGGACGATCGGACATCGGACGAGAACATTTTTCACGCTTGTCCGATCGAATTTAATCGGATGAACGGTCGTGATCGGCTGTCGAAAGTAGTGTACACACGATCCGAAAATTGTACGATCATCGGACGATCGTTTTCGTCCGATATTCGGATCGTGTGTATGGGCCATAACTCCAAGCTGTATAGGCTCTAAAGCCTACTACCAATTAAGCATATTAGGTGATGTACATCTCTGTAATGAGAAGGTGTGTGGTCTAATGACATCAACACCCTATATCAGGTGTGCATAATTATTAGTCAACTTCCTTTCCTTTGGCAAAATGGTTCGAAAGAAGGACTTGACAGGCTCAGAAAAGTCAAAAATTGTGAGATAACTTGCAGAGGGATGCAGCACTCTTAAAATTGCAAAGCTTCTGAAGCGTGATCATCGAACAATCAAGCGTTTCATTCAAAATAGTCAACAGGGTCGCAAGAAGCATGTGGAAAAACCAAGGCGCAAAATAACTGCCCATGAACTGAGAAAAGTCAAGCGTGCAGCTGCCAAGATGCCACTTGCCACCAGTTTTTTGCCATATTTCAGAGCTGCAACATCACTGGAGTGCCCAAAAGCACAAGGTGTGCAATACTCAGAGACATGGCCAAGGTAAGAAAGGCTGAAAGACGACCACCACTGAACAAGACACACAAGCTGAAACGTCAAGACTGGGCCAAGAATGATTTTTCTAAGGTTTTATGGACTGATGAAATGAGAGTGAGTCTTGATGGGCCAGATGGATGGGCCCGTGGCTGGATTGGTAAAGGGCAGAGAGCTCCAGTCCGACTCAGACGCCAGCAAGGTGGAGGTGGAGTACTGGTTTGGGCTGGTATCATCAAAGATGAGCTTGTGGGGCCTTTCGGGTTGGGGATGGAGTCAAGCTCAACTCCCAGTCCTACTGCCAGTTTCTGGAAGACCCCTTCTTCAAGCAGTGGTACAGGAAGAAGTCTGCATCCTTCAAGAAAAACATGATTTTCATGCAGGACAATGCTCCATCACACGCGTCCAAGTACTCCACAGCGTGGCTGGCAAGAAAGGGTATAAAAGAAGAAAAACTAATGACATGGCCTCCTTGTTCACCTGATCTGAACCCCATTGAGAACCTGTGGTCCATCATCAAATGTGAGATTTACAAGGAGGGAAAACAGTACACCTCTCTGAACAGTGTCTGGGAGGCTGTGGTTGCTGCTGCACGCAATGTTGATGGTGAACAAAACACTGACAGAATCCATGGATGGCAGGCTTTTGAGTGTCCTTGCAAAGAAAGGTGGCTATATTGGTCACTGATTTGTTTTTGTTTTGTTTTTGAATGTCAGAAATGTATATTTGTGAATGTTGAGATGTTATATTAGTTTCACTGGTAAAAATTAATAATTGAAATGGGTATATATATATATATATATATATATATATATATATTTTTTAAGTTGCCTAATAATTATGCACAGTAATAGTAGTCACCTGCACACACAGATATCCCCCTAAAATAGCTAAAACTAAAAACAAACTAAAAACTACTTCCAAAAATATTCAGCTTTGATATTAATGAGTTTTTTGGGTTCATTGAGAACATGGTTGTTGTTCAATAATAAAATGAATCCTCAAAAATACAACTTGCCTAATAATTCTGCACTACCTGTATACTTCTATCAAAAATACCATATTATTGTTCTGAAATCTGACGGGTGCGTTTTAAATGCTGTCCAATTTTATATCTACATCTTATTGTTGAAATGTTATTAATCTTTGTGCACATATTTGCCCTCCTGACTGAGGCTCATAGGAACGGTCTCTTCCTCCTGCTCGTCTTCTCCTACAGCCGATACTCCAGCAGAAGTTTGGGGGGGGGGGTGCAGCTCCTCATCTTGCTCCTCAACAGGAGCTGGGGTTGGCGAGTGGGAGGGCCCTGGCTGCTCCTCCTCATCCCTCTCCTCCTCTTCCGCATCCTCCTCCTGCTCCTCCTCTTCATCCTCCTCCTTTTCGGCCTGTCGCCTTGTGCTTTTGGGGCGCACAGCTGGTAGAGGAGCTCCTATAATAACACAATGTTGATATATGTAAAAATAACACAATGTTCATATATGTAAAAATGTTTTCTAATGACGTATGCAAATTCTGTGTACTCTGCTGTATTGTATATGAATACAAATTAATTTATATAGACAGTTAACCAATGGGACAATGTTATATTAAAGGGTCTTGTGGGCACTACAGGGGACTCAGCGTAAGCTGGGCTGCCACCATGGTAAAATGAGCTGTTTTTGTCTCCTTTGTTTTGTTCAGACGATCTCATGTTAAAAAAAGGGCCTGATGGAGCACACGGGATTACTATGACAACCCCACGCCTAACGCAGGAATTTAGTGGGAATCTATATATATAAAACTCAACGTGTATGTGTGTGTGTATGTATGTATGTATGTATGTATGTATGTACCAGCATCACGTCCAAATGGCTAAAAATATTTACATGAAACTTGGCACACAGGTTACTTATATGTCAGCCACAAACATAGGATAGGTGGTTTAACCCTTACCCACCCCATTTGCCATGGTCGGGGTTTTTCTCTAAAGTCCCATTCAACTCTATGGGAAATACATGTTACTTCATAACAGCTGTAGATATTTCGATAACACTTGGTCACATGTTACTTATACGTCCACTTAAAGTATAGGATCGTTAATTTATCCCTTAACTACCCCCATTTGTGAGGGTCGGGGTTTTTGTTTAAAGTCCCATGCAAAGCAATGGGAAAAGTATGTTCCCACATAACTTCTGTGTTCCTGTCTGCTGTCCCATGTCTTTTTTCAACAGTACTATGAATACCTTGGCTGGTGGTGATATGTTACCACAACATGGCGTCTGGGTTAACAACATCTGCCCTTACATTAATTACATATGACCTTACATAACTGTCACCAAAGGAGCTGCGGTGGCTCAACGCGATTGGCACTGCGCTGACAAGCCATTCACCTCTGCAGCTAGGGGTTCGGAATCCCGCTCTCGGCTACATGTGAATTGAGTTAGGTGGTCTCAGCCCGGCTCCTGGTGGGTGTGCTATGCGAGGTAAGCCTGCGCTTAGTACGCCCACCCCCCTCCCACAAAAACCACTACACTTACACACGCACTCGAAATAGGGTTAACATGCACGCACTCTGACCACGCGGTCTCTAAAAAGAGAGGCGAAGGAATAATGGGGCTGGTTGAGCGGGCAAATCCTCTCACTCCCTTATAGGGAGTCCCTCTGCCCCGTTGGGCTTCAAAGCGGAGCAGGTAGGACGGGCTGTGTGGGAGGACCCCCTCACACCCGCCATTGCCACCCGGGGCATGGAGAAAGGTGGCAGATTGCCTCTGGGGAGGCCTGCCTACTCCCAACTCCTGCAGTCCGGCTCCTCTCTCGAGTACACGCACAAAATACACTTTAGAAAAAAAAATACATAACTGTCACCAATAACTTACCTGGATGATATTCATCCCGTATACGTTTGACCTGGTCCATGTGGCGCCTCTTCAGGTCCGACCATTTTTTTAATATGGCCATGCGGTCGTGTGTGCAGCCCTGTTGGTCGCGTAAGTCCTGCATTAGGGAGCTGATCACTTTTTTTTTTTCCGGCTGCCTCCGCAGCTGATCGTAGCCCTTTTGCAGGAACCTCTGCAAGATGAAGAACAAAGTATATTATAATACTTTTGTTTAAACCCTTATGGATATATGACGGAAATCTATGATATTCACAATTGGAAGCATTCTCGCCTTATTAATCAATGACAGTGGTAACATGACAGATTTTATATCTTGCCATTTTGCTCACCACCTAATTATGTATATATGAGTAACATCACAGGATACACGTATAGGGGAGAAATGCGTTGCTATTCATCTGACCGCTATAATTATTTTTGGACACTTATAATGGGCCTGTACAATAGATTATTTTTTTTTCATCCCTATCTTTATATAGGAACAATAATATGTTTTTCTTTTGACTTTTTGATGAATTAATTTTGAATAAATAATGGAGTTGATGTTATTTAAAAACTACAACTACCAGCATGCTCTGATACACCATGTAGCTCACCGTCACCAGCTGTACAACAATTATACTTTAACTCCCAGCATACCTGGACAGTTAATGGCTGTCCGGTAGGACCGGTAATACTGGGGAGTTGTTTTGCAACAGCTGTAGGCTCCATTTAGGAAACAGTGCCGTACCAGATGTTGTTTTTTTTTATTGTGGAGGGGAGGGTGGCTATGTAGGGGTATGTGTATATGTTTTGTTTTTTTAATTTATATTTAGCGTGGTGTAGTGTTTTTAAGGTACAGTCAGAGGGGTGTGGGGTTCACAGTAGTTTCCCGCTGAGGGTTTGAGCTGCAGCGCCAAATTTGCTTCAGCTAGAAGCACACTGTAAGCCCCAGCCCATGTGAATGTACCCTGTACATTCACATTGGGGGAGGGGGAGGGGGGGGGTTATTGCAGTCAGTTGCATGCAGGGAGTTGTAGTTTTGCAACAGCTGGAGGCAGAATGGTTGCAAAACACTGCGAGTTTGTTACCTAACTCAGGGTTTCAAGACCAGTCCACCTCCAGCTGTTGCAAAACTACTACTCCCATCAGCCATGGTCTGTCAGTGCATGGTAAGAATTTTACTTTTGCTGCATCTAGGGTGCCACAGTTTAGAGACCCGTGTATAGTGGTCTGAAAAATGTGGGCCTGCAGAACTTGCAAGACTAGAAGTGCCAGCATGCCCAGGCATGCTGGAAGTTGTAGTTCTGCAACATCTAAAGGGCAATATGTATTCGAACGTCCTTGGGCCTTAAGGACCCTGAAGTTAGGACGTTCGCATACGTCCTATGTCCACAACATGTTAAATTAATTATGCTAAATAGCAAGGAAAGTGCCTAAATACACATTTACCAACCAGGGTGTCTGCAGCTGTGCAGGCATGCTGGGAGTTGTAGTTTTGCAACAGCAGGAGACACAATGTTTGGGAAATACTAATATCTGATCTTGTATACTAACTTTTAAACTAGTCTAAAATGCAGTTAAAGATAATGAAATAACAGTGGTGAAAATACTTACACTAATCAGCATCTTTTCCTCACTGGGTGTAAAATTGCTTCCAACCATTTTCACTTCCATGGACTGGGCAGCACAAAAATGCGATGCGAAAATCAACTGGCAAGAATCCAGGAAATGGTCGCGTGTTGGTCGCGTGTTGTTCGGGCGTTTGCGCGAACGAGAATTTCGCAATAAATATCGCAATCGCATTAGCGAAATTTCGCAATTTTTTTTTCGCTAAAATATCACGAATATTCGATTTTAGCGAATATTTCTCGAATATTCTACTATATATTCGTGATATATCGCAAAATCGAATATGGCGTATTCCGCTCAACACTACCAAACACCTGATGCTGATGTTACTGAATAATATTTTTTGGTTGAAATGTCAGATCCCTTTGAGACTGCGTATGCTGATGCTGAGTGACTGTCCTGTTATGCTGCTGATGGAATATCCTTCTCCTCCTCACTTTTCTTGCTGATGGCTAGTAAGAAATGTTGTGTTTCTGGGCTCCGCCACCAGTGCCTAAGGCCCAATTTTTCAGGCTCTGTTTAACAGGGGCGCCTAATAACAATTTTTGATGCAATACTTTGCACGTGGCTCTTTGTTGTGCTCCAATTAGAGTTATTGGGAGGGGTTGCAGTGTTGTGTTGTGCCTAAGGCACAATTTTTTAGCCCCTGTTTAACAGGGGCGCCTAATAACAACAATTTTTCATGCAGTACTTTGCACGTGGCTCTTTGTTGCGCTCCAATTACAGTATCTTTGAGGGGTGCCCTTTTTTCTACAATTTTTCTTTCACAAAAAAATAATTGATTGAGCCAAGATCTGGCATCTGCCCCCACCACCCCTAAAATAATCGACATATTGTTGCCACACAGCACGGGCGCAAGCAGTATTAAATTACTTTTTTCCTGAGAGTAATCTCATGTTGTGCAGGGACATTTCTAAACACGTGCCACTACTATAGACACCCAGCAGGTACGATATTTAAAGTAATTTTTCATTTTTTTTTTCACTTTAAGCATCATTAAAATCGCTGCTCCGGCAAAAAACGTCAGTTTTTAAAACTATTGATACATGTTCCCTGGGGCAAGACCCGGGTTCTGAAAGATGTTTTCCAACATTGAATTGAATATTGGTCTTTAAAATGATCGTTTTTGAATTCGAACGTTCGCGTCCCATAGACGTCAATGGGGTTCTAAATGTTCGCACGAACCCACGGTCTGTTCGAACGTTCTGGTGCGAACCGAACACAGGTATGTTCGGCTCATCCCTAGTCATCATACTAACATCTAAACATCAATTATCTAACCGGACTAGACTATATACTTTTACATATATGATATCACTACACATATTTTTTTACTTGCAAAAAAATTTGCATTTATTATATTTTTGTAAAGGCAAACGTATCCTTTAAATCAGCTAGTACATAATGTTTTTACTAAAACTAGTTTTAGATACTTTAATTTACAGGGGTTACCTTTTTTGAATCAATTTAACAGTGAAATAGCATCATTTCAAAGTAATAAATATTACTGATGTATCAAAGCAAAGAATGATCATGTACATTTAGAAGTTTGAAAATTAATTAAGGGGACCAAACAAAAATGGGACATTTGTTCCCTGGAGAAATAGAGCCAGGGTCGGTCTCTGCTGGTTTAAATATTCTATCTTATTTTTTTAAGTCTTGCTTTTGAATCAAAGGATGAAACATGTAATACATGATAGGCTATCTTTTATCAGATCTTTAATACACCTACATTATTGAACATATTATTTTTAAGAAGCAAAGTATCATTGTACGATCAGAAAAGAAATGAGAAAATTACATTAAGTAAAATCATTTTCTACTGATGAAATTAATAAAAAATGTATGTTAACTGATATTTAGTTTACCCCAATACTGCTGTATTTTCTACTTGTAAATAATTTAATAATTTTCAAATAATAAATAAATGTTACAATTGTAAAAACACAATTATTAATTTATTTATGCTACTGTAGGATGTGTGAAATAGGCAGAACAGTGATAAGTACCTCTACCTGGCAGCACTATCGTTAATTTGGATCCCAACCATGATACTACCTGCATGGAGTCTGCATGTTCTCCCGGTGACTGTGAGGAATTCCTCTGGGTACTCATGATTTTCATCCCACACGCCAAAGCAATTCTGGTATGTTAACTGGCCCTACTGTATGTATATATGTGAGTTAGGTTCCTTAGATTGTAAGTTCCTTGAGGGCATGGACTGATGTGAATGTACAATATACAGTATATGTGAAGTGCTGCATAAATTGTCAGTGCTATATATGTACCTCAAATAAATAGTATTCATTCATGTAAGGGCCTGCATTGAAGGGCTTTGGGCTTTGGAGAGATGGTGTATGTGATGCAGGCTTTTTGTAGGTCAATGTATGTAGTCATCTAGATACACTGACGGTATTGACTTGCATACACTGACCTACCTGACCTACATACACTGACATACCTGACATACACTGACCTACATACACTGACCTACATACACTGACAGTAGTGACCTACATACACTGACCTACTTTACCTACCTACACTGACCTACCTGACCTACATACACTGGCAGTAGCGACCTACATACACTGACCTACCTGACATACACTGGCGGTAGCGACCTACATACACTGACCTACCTACACTGACCTACATTCACTGACATTTACATACACTGTCTGACCTACCTCAGCTCAGCTGTGATGTGCGGTGTCACAGCAGTCAGTCATTCTGTCAGTCGTTCGAGGAGGAAAGGAGAGCCGAGGAGCCTGGAAGGTAGGAGAGCCAAGAAACATGGTGGGGAGGAGAGCCGAGGAGCCTGGTGGGGATCCAGAGAAGAGCTGAGGAGGAGAGGAGAGCTAAGGAGGGCTGTCCGGCATTGGATCAGTGGGATCGCAGGCTCCAGAAGGCGAGACCTGCTATGAGCCTCGGCCACATTCGGCAGCGCCTTGGATCAGATCGGTCTGGGCACTCGCCGCTTGCTCGGGGCTATCAATGGAGACCTGCCAGCATTAGACTCTGATCTTTTCGGGGTCACATTCGGAGCTCCGGCCCTCCCTAGCCACCCCCTCACGAAGCCCCTGGCGAGAGCTGAAAAAAGTGATGGCAGATTAAAATGTATACTTGAATAAAATGTAAAAAATATATATATTCAGTACATGTCTTAAATACATGTACATTTCCCCATATTTTGTGTCTTTAACCACTTGCCCACTGGGCACTTAAACCCCCTTCCTAATCAGACCAATTTTCAGCTTTCGGTGCTCTCACATTTTGAATGACAATTACTCAGTTATGCAACACTGCACCCGCATGAAATTTTTGTCCTTTTTTGCACACAAATATAGCTTCCATTTGGTGGTATTTGAGCACCACTGGGTTTTTTATTTTGTGCGCTATACATAAAACGACCGAAAATTTTGTAAAAATTAATTTTTTTCTTTGTTTCTGTTATAACATTTTGCAAATAAGTAATTTTTTCTTCATAATAACCCAAATCAGTGTAAATTATGTAGTCTTTGTGAAAGTTATAGAGTTCACAAGCTATGATGCTAATCATTGAAAATTGATTACATCTGATCACACCTGATGTACTGAAGGCCTTTCTCAATTCTTGAGACACTAACAAGCCAGGAGTACAAATATCCCCCAAATAACCACTTTTTGTAAAGTAGACATTACATGGTATTTAGTAAGAGGCATGGTTCGTTTTTTGAAGTTGTAATTTTTTCCCACAATTCCTTGCAAAATTAAGATTTTTTTTTGTTCACAAAATTGTCATATTAACAGGTTTTTTTCTCACATGGCATGTGCATACCACAAATGACACCCAAAATACATTCTGCTACTCCTCCTGAGTATGGCAATACTACATGTGTGAGACATTTTTACACAGCCTGGTAATCACCTATTCCATTTTGAAGGCTCTGGATCACCAGGAAAACGGAAACGCCCACAAAATGACCCCATTTTGGAAAGCAAACACCCCAACATATAATCTATGAGGCATAATGAGTCTTTTGAACAGTTCATTTTTTTCCAAAAGTTTTTGGAAAATGTGGAAAAAAAAACGCATTATTTTTTTACACAAAGTTGTCCATTTATAAGATATTTCTAACACATAGCATGTATATAGCAAAAATGACACCCCAAAATACATTCTATTACTCCTCCTAAGTATGGCAATACCACATGTGTGATATTTTAACGCAACCTGGCCACATACAGAGACCCAACATCAAAGGAGCATCATTAGGTGTTCTAGGGAAATTACATCTTACTTCCTGACAACCTATAACATTTATGAAGGCCCTTCATATTTCTAACAGATAGCATGTACATTCCAAGAATTACACCCTCAAGTACATTCTGCTGAACAAAGGGTAACCAAAAGATTACATGTGGTTTTAGTAGTACAGTTCTCCACAGGAGGCGAGCCTTGATGCACCCAGGAATGTAATCAGCTACAGTGAATGGAATTGTCCAGGCAATGGGCAGTGGCAGAGGTGGCACTGATGGGCACTGGTGGCACCGATGTGGCACTGATGAGCTTTGTAGTGGCGCTGATGGCACAGTTGAGCACTGTATTAGCACTGATGGACACTGTAGTGGCACTGATGGGTACTGTAGTGGCACTGATGGGTACTGTAGTGGCACTGATGGCACAGATGGGTAGTGTATTGGCACTGATGGTACTGTAGGGCACAGATTAGAACTGTTGTGACACTTGTGTGGCACTGTAGTGCACTGCTGGGCACTGTGGAACACTGCAAAAATCAGTTACACTCACTGTTTTACATTTCATCTCTCTTCTCTCCTCGCACGTTGTATCAGTGTGAGGAGAGAAGAGAGCTGGACCTCTGCATGACCCCAGTTTGTTTACATTGTGATCACTCCCTCATTAGAGGGAGTGATCACGGTGTAAAGGGCCCCTGTCATTGTCCCTTTACCACGATCCTTGTTGTGCTGGGTTCCGTGAACCCAGCGAGCACGGACACATCTACTCCAGGGGGCATGCGCAAATCTCGAGTTTGGGAGGACATCCATGGACGCCCTCCCAGAACAAGCCAACCACACTGTAGCTGCCTTTCGGCTATGGCCCGGTTGGCATGTGTAACTTACAACACTGTATGTACAGAAAAACACCTGTTGATATTGTGAGAAGTATTCTGAACTAGCGATGAGCCGAACACCTCCCTGTTCGGTTCGCACCAGAACCTGCGAACAGACCAAAAGTTTGTGTGAACTTTAGAACCCCATTAAAGTCTATGGGACTCGAACGTTTGAAATCTAAAGTGCTAATTTTAAAGGCTAATATGCAAGTTATTGTCCTAAAAAGTATTTGGGGACCCGGTCCTGCCCCTGGGGACATGTATCAATGCAAAAAAAAGTTTTAATAACGGCAGTTTTTTTTTCAGCAGTGATTTTAACCACTTAACCCCCGGACCATATTGCTGCCCAATGACCAGAGGACTTTTTGTGATTAGGCACTGCGTTGCTTTAACTGACAATTGCGCAGTCGTGCGACGTGGCTCCATAACAAAATTGGCGTCCTTTTTTCCCCACAAATAGAGCTTTCTTTTGGTAGTATTTGATCATCTCTATTTTTTGCGCTATAAACAAAAATAGAGCGACTATTTTGAAAAAAATGCAATATTTTTTACATTATGCTATAATAAATATCCCCCAAAAATATATAAAAACACATATTTTTTCCTCAGGTTATGCCGATACGTATTCTTCTACATATTTTTCGTAAAAAAAAATTGCAATAAGTGTTATTGATTGGTTTGCGCAAAAGTTATAGCGTTTACAAAATAGGGGGTAGTTTTATGGCATTTTTATGAAAACATTTTTTTTACTAGTAATGGCGGCGATCAGCGTTTTTTTCAGTACTGCGACATTATGGCGGACACTTCGGACACTTTTGACACATTTTTGGGACCATTGTCATTTTTTTAGCGATCAATGCTATAAAAATGCATTGGATTACTATAAAAATGCCATTGCCAGTGAAGGGGTTAACACTAGGGGGCAGGGAAGGGGTTAAGTATGTTCCTGGGTGTGTTCTAACTGTATGTGGGGTGGACTCACTAGGGGAAATCACTGATCTTCTGTTCATACATTGTATGAACAGAAGATCAGCATTTCCCCCTGCTGACAGGACCGGGAGCTGTGTGTTTACACACATAGCTCGCGGTCCTTGCTCTGTTCCGAGCAATCGTGTGTGCCCAGCGGCGATCGTGCCCGCCGGGCACACGCACGGGACTCGGGGGCAAAAGGGGGGGCGCGCGTGTCGGCTGCAGCGGCGTGCACACGCCCCCTAGTGGCCCCTGAAGAGCCGACGTAGAGCTACGGGCTCTCACCCAGGAGAGCCGACCTGCCGCTGTAAAATGACGGCGGCAGGTCGGCAAGCAGTTAAATTACTTTTTATCCTTCAGAAATTACACTTTGTGCAGGGACAGTTCTAAGCATGGAAAACAAGCGCTGCTTTACAGGCATACTTTACTTGCCTTTTTTTTTTAAACTTTTTTTGCATTGATACATGTCCCCTGGGGCAGGACCCAGGTCCCCAAACACTTTTTATGACAATAACTTGCATATAAGCCTTTAAAATTAGCACTTTAGATTTCCCATAGACTTTTCCAGGGTGTTCTGCGGCTTTTTGAATTTTGCCGTGAACACCCCAAATAGTTAGTTGTTCGATGAACAGGCAATGTTCGAGTCGAACATGAGTTTGACTCGAACTCGAAGCTCATTTCTATTCTGAACAATGATGTTAATTTAGTTAAAGGATTTGGAAGAACAAAAAAACAGGACAACTATTATTTAATGTATATAGCCGATTTTTTATTTTTTTTTATATATTGGCTTTGCCAGCCCCAAAAGAGAGATATTTTACATGATGCTTATAGTATTCCAGTGGTCTTTAATTACATTCCTGTGTAAGGAAATATACCCTGGGACCGTACTATGCCTTGACATCAGATTGAGGTAAAACATGGTAGGTGATGATTTATTCCAGTTAATTTGAATTCTGATAATATCTCACAATTAGAAACAAACTGGAAAATGTGATATGTCTGCAAGTTAAATAAAAATGTGTATATGATTTCTTGATACTGGCACTTAAGATGGCACTTAAGATGGCTGACAACCTCAGCTCTATTCCACCCTTGCTTATTAACCACTTAAGACCCGGACCAAAATGCAGGTAAAGGACCTTGCCCCTTTTTGCGATTCGGCACTGCGTCGTTTTAACTGACAATTGCGCGGTCGTGCGACGTGGCTCCCAAACAAAATTGGCGTCCTTTTTTCCCCACAAAAAGAACTTTCTTTTGGTGGTATTTGATCACCTCTGCGGTTTTTATTTTTTGCGCTATAAACAAAAATAGAGCGACAATTTAAAAAAAAATTCAATATTTACTTTTTGCTATAATAAATATCCCCCAAAAATATATAAAAAAAATATTTTTTCCTCAGTTTAGGCCGATACGTATTCTTCTACGTATTTTTGGTAAAAATAATCGCAATAAGCGTTTATCGGTTGGTTTTCGCAAAATGTATAGCGTTTACAAAATAAGGGATAGTTTTATTGCATTTTTATTATTTTTTTTTTTTTTACTACTAATAGCGACGATCAGCGATTTTTTTTTTCGTGACTGCGACAATATGGCGGACACTTCGGACAATTTTGACACATTTTTGGGACAATTGTCATTTTCACAGCAAAAAATGCATTTAAATTGCATTGTTTACTGTGGAAATGACAGTTGCAGTTTGGGAGTTAACCACAGGTGGCGCTGTAGGGGATGTGTGACCTAATGTGTGTGTTTACAACTGTAGGGGGGTGTGGCTGTAGGTGTGACATCATCGATCGCGTCCCCCTATTACAGGGATGACGCGATCGATGCTACGGCCACAGAGAAGCACGGGGAAGACGTGTGTGTACACACGGCTCTCCCCGTTCTTCCGCTCCAGGGACGGATCGCCGCACTCCAGCGGCGATCGGGTCCACGAATCCCGCTGGCCCGGTCCTGGAGCTTCGGACCGGGTCGCGGGCGCGCGCCCGCGACCCACGGCTGGGTACTAAAATCAACGTATATATACGTTGATGTGCCCAGCCGTGCCATTCTGCCGACGTAAATGTGCAGTAGGCGGTCCTTAAGTGGTTAAGGATGATTAAACGGCATATACTGTAAGCCCTCCTTGGCTTACCAAATACCAGGCTTAATTTCCTTCACTTATGGAAATATACTCAAAAGAAAAAAGCAAAACCAGTGCTGCAAAAGCTCAGAGACAGCTTTCCTTCCTTGCTGCACCCTCCACCTAAAGGCCAAATTCTCTTTGCAACTGACTGGGGATTAGGCACCTTTCCATCAATACAGCGCCTTTCACAGAACTTTGGCTATGAATATAATATTTACTTAACCACTTCCCCACCGCGCCATAAGCATTTTACTGCTACGGCGCGGTGGAGTTGCTTTGACACGACGTCCCTGGGACGTCCTCGTGCACTTCCGCGATTGCGCGTCCCCTGGGACGCGCTCGCGAAAGTGTCTGTGCTCGCCGGGTCTAGAAGACCCGGCGCATCACGGATCACGGTAAATTGCCGCTGATAGCGGCCGTTTACCACGTGATCGCGCCGTCGAATGACGGCGCGATCACTTGTAAACAAACCGGCGTCATTTGATGACGCCGGTTCCTCCCTCTCCTCGCTCTCCTCTCTGTACAGTGTGCGAGGAGAGGGGGGGGGGGGAGCGGGGTGTCAGCAGCTGAGCTGTGGCTGGATCTGTGACAAATGCAGTCACAGATCCAGCCATCCCTCAAAACATCCCAGCTCTGCCATCCCCTAGTACCCTGCAATCCCCCCAGTACCCAACAATCCCCCAGTACCCAACAATCCCCCACAATACCCCAGTACCCCACAATACCCCAGTACCCCACAATACCCCAGTACCCCACAATACCCCAGTACCCCACAATACCCCACAATACCCCAGTACCCAACAATACCCCAGTACCCAACAATACCCCACAATACCCCAGTACCCCACAATACCCCAGTACCCAACAATACCCCACAATACCCCAGTACCCCACAATACCCCAGTACCCAACAATACCCCACAATACCCCAGTACCCCACAAAACCCCAGTACCCAACAATACCCCACAATACCCCAGTACCCAACAATACCCCACAATACCCCAGTACCCCACAATACCCCAGTACCCAACAATACCCCAGTACCCAACAATACCCCAGTACCCAACAATACCCCAGTACCCAACAATACCCCAGTACCCGGCAATGCCCCAATACTCAACAATACCCCAGTACTCAACAATACCCCAGTACTCAACAATACCCCAGTACTCGGCAATACCCCAGTACTCGGCAATACCCCAGTACTCTACATGATACTCGGCAATACCCCAATACTCGGCAATACCCCAATACTCGGCAATACCCCAATACTCGGCAATACCCCAATACTCTGCATGATACTCGGCAATACCCCAATACTCGGCAATACCCCAATACTCGGCAATACCCCAATACTCTGCATGATACTTTGCAATACCCCAATACTCGGCAATACCCCAATACCCTGCAATACCCTGCGCGATACTCTGCAATACCGCCTATGGGGATTTTTAAGTAGCGAGGTTTGGCGCCATTCCACGAGTGTGCGCAATTTTGAAGTGTGACATGTTGGGTATCTATTTACTCGGCGTAACTTCATCTTTCACATTATGAAAAAAAATTGGGCTAACTTTACTGTTTTGTTTTGTTTTTTTTTAGCACAAAACAGTTTTTTAAAAAACACGCGTTCAATAAATTTCTGCGAAAATACCGTGCGAGATAAAAAGTTGTAACGGCCGCCATTGTATTCTCTAGGGTCTTTGCTAAAAAAGCATATATAATGTTTTGGGGTTCTATGTAATTTTCTAGAAAATAAATGATGATTTTTCCATGTAGGAGAGAAATGTCAGAATTGGTCTGGGTGTTCCAGAACGGCTGATGGCGCTCCCTGCATGTTGGGCCTCTGTATGTGGCCACGCTGTGTAAAAGTCCCACACATGGGGTATCGCCATACTCGGGAGGAATAGCAGAATGTGTTTTGGGGTGTAATTTGTGGTATGCATATGCTGTGTGTGAGAAATAACCCACTAATATGACAGAAACAAGTTTTTTTTTTTTTTTTTTTTTACAGAATTTTCAGTCGTTTTTCTTTTATAGCGCAAAAAATAAAAAACCCAGAAGTAATCAAATACCACCAAAAGAAAGCTCTATTTGTGTGAAAAAAAGGACAAAAATTTCAAATGGGTAGAATGTTGTATGACTGAGTAATTGTCATTCATATTGTGAGAGCACCGAAAGCTGAAAATTGGTCTGGTTAGGAAGGGTGTTTAAGTGCCCAGTGGTCAAGTGGTTAAAGGGGTTGTAGAGGTAATTTTTTTTCCCTAAATAGCTTCCTTTACCTAAGTGCAGTCCTCCTTTACTTACCTCATCCTTCGATTTTGCTTTTAAATGTCCTTATTTCTTATGAGAAATCCTCACTTCCTGTTCTTCTGTCTGTAACTACACACAGTAATGCAAGGCTTTCTCCCTGGTGTGGAGAAAGCCTCTTGATGGGGAGGGGGTGAGCAGGAGTGTCAGGACGCCCACTAACACACAGCTCCTTTTTTCTATCTGAAAAGTAGAGTGTCCTGACCCTCCTGCTCTCCCCCTCAAGAGGCTTTCTCCACACCAGGGAGAAAGCCTTGCATTACTGTGTGTAGTTACAGACAAAACAGAAAGTGAGGATTTCTCAGAAGAAATAAGGACATTTAAAAGCAAAATAGAAGGATGGGGTAAGTGAAGGAGGACTGCACTAAGGTAAAGGAAGCTATTTAGGGAAAAATGTTTTTACCTTTACAACCCCTTTAACTTAACTGTTAAATACCTTAACAGCCAATACAAATTCACAGACCTTAACAGTTAGGTTACATATACATTGGTGAATATTTATGCTGTCCACTATGTTTGGTAGGTTCACAATCTTTTTAACCACTTCAATAATGGTCACTTTCACCCCCTTCCTGCCCAGGCTAATTTTCAACTTTCAGCATTGTCGAATCTTGAATGACAATTGCACGGTAATGCAACACTGAATATGAAACTTTAAACCATTTCCCCCCCAAAATAGAGCTTTCTTTTGGTGGTATTTGATCATCACTTGTTGTTTTTTTTTTTTTGGTTAGCAAAAAAAAGGTTTTCTTTGTTTCGGTTATAACATTTTGCAAATAAGTATGTTTTCTCCTTCACTGATGGGCACTGATAAAGCTTATACCTGATTGCAGCATATACAGCGGCTCTGCCACACATTATCTTAAGTAAAACACATGCCCTGAATAATACCGATGCTAAGCAGAGTGTAATGACAGGAGACATCTGTGGATGGACGGTAACCAGTTAGTGACACAAATCTACTGAGAAGGGTATCGTATGACTTTTTACCAGCTTTTTATGACACTGAGGAGACCATCAACAGTGGAAACTGCAGATCCCTATTTGCTATCACACATCCATATTTAGAACGTTCATCTGGGTTATAACCTACTGTGGCAATATACCTGTAAGTTGTTACTTGCTTAATCCATAGTAACCAGGTGTATCACGGTCCTTTTTTGACTCCACTTTGTCATTCCTGATTAGGGATGAGCCGAACACCCCCGCGTTCAGTTCGCACCAGAACATTCGAACGGACCGAACGTTCGCGCGAACATTTAGAACCCCATTGACGTCAATGGGACTCGAACGCTCGAATTCAAAAGTGCTCATTTTAAAGCCCCATATGCAAGTTATTGTCGGAAAACGTCTTTGAGAACCCGGGTCTTGCCCCAGGGAACATGTATCAATGGAAAAAAGTTTTAAAAACGGTCGTTTTTTCTGGAGCAGTGATTTTAATTATGCAGCATCATTAAAAACACTGCTCCAGAAAAAAACGACCATTTAAAAAAAAAAAAAAATCCATTGATACATGTTCCCTGGGGAAAGACCCGGGTTCTCAAAGACATTTTCACAGGCATACTATATACACCCAGCAGGTACAATATTTAAAGGATTTTTTTTATTTTTATTTAAGCATCATGATGCTTAAATAAAAAAAAAAATGAAAAATTCCTTTAAATATTGTACCTGCTGGGTGTCTATAGTATGCCTGTGTAGCTTTATGGTGCACACTGCAGAGGACACAGGCAATACACCACGTGAGAATACTGCAGCTAGCACAATCAACTACCTGCCAGTAAATTAGGAAGAACTGATCTAGCTAAGCTATACAGTGTATAAATATATGTATAACACCTGGGATGTATATATATCCTCTACACACTGCAACATTAACTGACTAACCTGCCTGACTGCCTGCTCATCTACCTAGAAAAAATGACACATTCTCTCTCTGACTGATCTCTAACCAGCGCCGGATCACACTACACAGGGCCGACCTGCAGGCTGCATTTTATAGTGTGGGGCGTGTACTAAAACCTCTGAGCCATAATTGGCCAAAGCCACCCTGGCTTTGGCCAATTACGGCTCTCTATACTGACGGCGCTGTGATTGGCCAAGCATGCGGGTCATAGTGCATGCTTGGCCAATCATCAGCGCGCACGCAATGCCGCAGTGAATTATGGGCCGTGGCACGTCACTCGAATTTGGCGCGAACGTCCCGTTTTTGTTCATATTTCGACTAATGATCGAACATACGATGCTCATCCCTATTCCTGATTGAGGCATTAATCCCTTACTAGGAAATAACCATGGATATACTTTTTTCTCCACATTCCTGCTATTGAACTTTTTGTGGTGCAACGTTCATGTGGTTCATCATACCTTCCATATTATACATTGACATTGACTCTATTGGGGTTCTCTTCAATCATTTTCATTTTTTTCTCTTGAAGCCCATTCGTTTTTCCATTCCCCTCCCTTCCTTTCCAGCCATTTCCCTTCCCCCCCCCATTTCCTTTCCCACCCCCATTTACCCTTGGGGGCATGAGCTTTCCAGGGACCTCTACATGGATGCCCATGCCTTATTATACTATTGATAGTCAAAATATATGACCTATATCGTGGCATGCTCATCCATGTACAGATTTTTGGCATCCGGACGATTGTTTATTTGTACCCTATTGTTGTGAGTCTTGTGCTGTGTACTGTTAGTGGTCACACCCACTTTTTGATGCTGGTGTTTGTGGTAGTTGTGTTCTGTCGAATTTTCAGTATCTTCATCTCAAATCTCCCATTGTGGATAATTTTTAATTACTAATAAACTATTATATTTTTCAATTTCTCATACATTGCATACTGTGTCACTCATTTGGTGATTCGGTTCCTTTCAGTCTTGATAAGGATAACCTGTTTTTTTGTTTTATATGCAGTATTTTCTGACTAGAGTGACACTATTCACATTAGGTACACAATGTTCTTGAGTATACACTAGTTTGTTATGTACACACATATATGCCCTTTATTCCTTTTTCTTTTTTGTTTATAGTTTTAGAAACAGGCCTCATTTGTTACTCAGCTTAAAATGTTACATGGGACAGCAGGGTAGATATTTGGAGGCATTTTAAAGGGAGCTTCCAGATTATAGTAACCCCCCCACCATCCCCCGGATAAGGGTGATGAGACCCTTGCCCTTTCAAAATGTACCCACCCCATTTTGAGGATCTGGTATGGTTCAAGAAGACACAGGGTGCACACCTTCTGCCCTTCCCTATCCAGGCCAGCCAGCTGCATGCACTGATAAAGGATTTGTATGCATTTTTGAGTTGTTACTCATCATTTATTTTTTATTTGGATAGGAGTCCCCCTTGAAAATCCATACCAGCTCCCATCTAAGAAAAGTGTCTGGTTTGGATTTTTGAGGGCAACCTCACTCCATTTTTTTTGTATTGGCCACCTCAAAATCCATGCTGAACTATTTTTTAAGCATGCAGCAAAGGGAGGTGTACCCCACACCCCATGAGCCATACCACGCTACATGCCCTCAACATGGAAAGGGTGTGTGTGGGGGTGAGGCCATTGTACCTGCCAACATCTCTGGCCCAGTAGATTTGGGGGGGTCTGCAGAGGGAGAGTTTTTTTTTGTTTAATCTGGAATCCTATTTAGCATAAAGGAGGTCAAAGGGGTTTTCCCCACATGAATCAGCAGGAGGTACATAGTACCTCTTGTAACATTATAGGAAAAGTATTTAAAAAGTCCCAGATGTAAATATGTTAATCATACTGTCTAGTGATGCAAGTAGTAATGCCGCCACTAAATGGATTACTTACTGCTGCAGCAGCCGGAGGTTCTGCTGCTTTAGGAAATAACATGCAATTATGTAGTTGTCTGCTGGTAAAAAGCACCACACAATAAGGGTCACTAAAGGTTGCTTGGCATGATATACATTAAATACAATTCGCATAGGTAAAACACCAGGTTATAAGTATACTTATTTAAACAAAAAAGTACAATAATCCTGGAACATTACAGTCACATGGCTAAATTCAAGAGCTTTATCCTTCTTTTCAAGCTTGATGAATGACATGATACGATTGGCCAGGTCACATAATGCAGTAGTACTTTGCTGTATGGCAGAGAGCGAAGATTAAGATCCACACTCTAATAAAGACAAGCTCTTTTCTGGTAGGGCAAGACATAATTTGCTATCCGGCAGACAACTGTTAGAGGGTTATTACTCATCGGGTTACAAAACTCTCCTCTAGGCAAAGATTTCTGTCTAAAAAATGAGAACACTTACATGTAATACTGTACAATCTACCATGTGACAAGCTGTTTTTGGAATTGACCTGGCAAATTATAAATCAATATGACTTACAAAAGGTTGGGTAATATACTGTATAAAGCATATATAAATATATACACATATATTTATATACTGTATGGGCCAGATTCAGGTAGAGTTATGCTGTAGTATCGGTGATTCGCCAGCATAACTCACACTTTGAGCCGGCTTATCTGTTTTCTGTATGCAGATATGAGCGACGTAATTGTATTTCACCGTCGTATCAGAACTGCAATTTTAAAATGGGCGCTCGGGGCGTTCCCGCTGATTTACGGCGAGAATATGTAAATCAGCGAGAGACGGCAATTCACGATCGTACGCGGGCCCGACGCAGTGACTTTCCGACGTTTCCGTAAGCGATACGCGGCGTAAAGAAAAACATGCCCCCTAGGTGGAGTATCCTATGTTAAGTATGGCCGTCGTCATCGCGTCGAATTTAAAAAGTTTAGCGTCGTTTGCGTAAAACGTCCGTGAATGGGGATTGACGTCATTGACGTTCACTGACAGAATTTGGAGCATGCGCACTGACAGTCGACCCATGCGCAGTACGTTCGCCGCGGGATCGTGCCTAGTTTAAATAATACATGCCCCCTACCTGCCCAATTTGAATTCCGCCGGCTCATTTTCGCTACGCCGCCGCAACTTTAGGAGCAAGTGCTATGTGAAAAACAGTACTTGCTCCGAAAGTTTCGGCGGAGTAACGTAAATGACAAACGTTACTCCATAATAAAGATCCGCTCTCCTACCTGAATCTGGCCCTATATATTTATCACAATACATGGGACAATTAGCCTGATTTGAAAATGTGGCTTTACTGCAGTTAAAAAACATGTTCCAAAACTTAACTAATCTAAAACAATAAAAGAAAAAAATAGCCCTCTCCAAAAAAAAGAAAAAAAAATCTAAAGCACTGCAGTTTGCTTTTAAAAGTCCTGCAGAGTATAAACACAATATCACAATATGAAGCACATTTAAACTGCACAGGAATCAAACCACATTCCTGTTTAATTCACATGTGATTCAGCACAGTGCGATTTGAGCTCTATGCATTCTATGCATTAAGGTAAAAAAAAACTTCTCTGCTGCAGGATCCCCCCAGCCCCCCTTATTCTTACCTGAGCCAGATGCGTTCCAGTGACGCACACGAGAGCAGCAGCTCTCGGTGCTGTCTCCCTCCTCATTGGGTAGATTATTAGTAGCAGGAGCCATTGACTCCCATTACTGTCAATCAACTCCACTGTTGACAGATAGATCCACTGTTGATGGCAGATCTAAAGGTGATTGTACAATCAGATTGTATAGTGTATGGTGAGCTTTACAGAACCTGGGACATACTTCTCCTGTTTTTTCAATAAAACGGCTCTATCCACATAGATAACATGCTGTTATCTGATCGCTCAGCTCCTGCACACCCTGTCAAATTAATGATTTATGCAAGATGAAAAAAGGGGGAAACAAAAAATCAATGCTTTTGTATATAGTAAGAAAACGGTGATCACTGATTGCATTTAAAAAATGTGCACTTGCAGAGGGGGTGGTTGTGATGTGCTGGAGTTGGGAGGGTAGATGATGCAGGGTGTGTGCTAATGAGGTCAGCTGGTGAACTCCTTCTGGTGGAGAACAGGGATAAATAGAAAGCTTTTTTATTTCTGCAAAAGTACAGTAATGCTATATTGGTACATAGGAGAGCTGAAATTTTGAAAAAACAAAAAAGATGAACTTTTAAGGAGAGCAGAGACCAAAAACTGATATCTTATAAACATGTTTTTATAGATTGATTGTTGTGTCCCTGGATGACAATCAACATCCTTAGTAATATAAATGCCACGTCCTACTAATTTGAGAGATTGTTTGTGGAAAGAAAATGGACTTTGTAGGCATCGAATATAGAAAATTGAGAAAATAATTTTAATTAAATATAGATATAAAAATAGTATAAATAACTACAAGTCATCAGCACCACACATGTTGATGTAACATGTAGATCTAAAACAACATATTCTAATTTATACAGAAAAAAGGCAGTGTCAAGACAATAAATAACACAATAAGTTTGTACTGAGATAACCAATACAATGCAGATAAAAAAGGGTTTTTTTGCCAAACCAAGAGAATAACTGCTGTGTGTAGCGGAAAAAGATGTTTTTTTCAAGTCTTGACATTCATACGCTTCCTTTCAAAAAGCTCTACATGTTTCATGGTATAGACCACTTCATCGGGAGCGTGAGGAAGAAGAACTGCATAAATGAAACACAAATTATAATAAACAAAATAACATATAATATATTATATATATAGAAGCGCATTATACCTCCATCGTTGGATGGACAGAGTAATGTGCTTGGTAGACTTACCAAAAAATGAAAATCTAAATGGTATGTATCAAGAACCAGGGAAAATATGAATTGAGGCTACCCGGTAGTGGCCATAGAGAGCCGTGGATGTCTCCTGATGTAGGAGCACCGTTGCTGTAAGGATCGAGCGGGCTGGGTAGCGCGGACAGCCCAGAGAATTATTCCAAGATGACAGTAAGCTCCACCAAACGGGGTGCTACGAAACCTACACAGTGATTGGAGAATTGGTTTATGTAGTTGGCAGATATTTTGAGTATTTATTATAATAATAAAAATTATTAATTACATGTAATCTAGTAAAGATGTCACAAGGGGGCGCTCAAAACTGGCAGTGCTGTTATAGTGAATTTATACAAATAAATAACTAAATAAATAAATAAATAGACAGCTTGTGACTAGTTTGTTGGTGGGTAATTAGAAAAAGCCAAAAGACACTATTTGGTACGTTAGTATTTAATGCTAGGACTAGAAAAATTTTTGCAAGCTTGTCAGAGAGGGGATATGTGTATATGAAATAAAACACAACACTAGGTTAGGTTACCTTGCCTAGGAGATGCTGGACTCTCCCTTGGTATATGGATTTCAATGTATCCAAGCGTATTGCTCAAAGAGAAATTCTCTGCAGGGAGATAGCCATAGTATAAATCTATGTTGATATAGCTTGTGCCTGTTTAGGCGGACAAACTAATGAATGCAGTTTTGAGTGAAGAAAAGCTTACCTTGTTTGTCTTAAGCTAGGAGAAACGCTGCTCCCGTGCTGTGTATGGCAGCACCTGGTCTTGCATCGACCATAGGGGCTGCCTTGGGTTTAATATGCTCCCCCGAGTCGCGTGCGTCAGAACGTTTGACGTCACGCATACGGACCGCGCGGACTGCCGCCCATACGCATTGGCGCCGATCACGCCGCCCAAAAGAAAGATGGTGCCATCTTTCTTTTGGGCGGCGTGATCGGCGCCAATGCGTATGGGCGGCAGTCCGCGCGGTCCGTATGCGTGACGTCAAACGTTCTGACGCACGCGACTCGGGGGAGCATATTAAACCCAAGGCAGCCCCTATGGTCGATGCAAGACCAGGTGCTGCCATACACAGCACGGGAGCAGCGTTTCTCCTAGCTTAAGACAAACAAGGTAAGCTTTTCTTCACTCAAAACTGCATTCATTAGTTTGTCCGCCTAAACAGGCACAAGCTATATCAACATAGATTTATACTATGGCTATCTCCCTGCAGAGAATTTCTCTTTGAGCAATACGCTTGGATACATTGAAATCCATATACCAAGGGAGAGTCCAGCATCTCCTAGGCAAGGTAACCTAACCTAGTGTTGTGTTTTATTTCATATACACATATCCCCTCTCTGACAAGCTTGCAAAAAATTTTCTAGTCCTAGCATTAAATACTAACGTACCAAATAGTGTCTTTTGGCTTTTTCTAATTACCCACCAACAAACTAGTCACAAGCTGTCTATTTATTTATTTATTTAGTTATTTATTTGTATAAATTCACTATAACAGCACTGCCAGTTTTGAGCGCCCCCTTGTGACATCTTTACTAGATTACATGTAATTAATAATTTTTATTATTATAATAAATACTCAAAATATCTGCCAACTACATAAACCAATTCTCCAATCACTGTGTAGGTTTCGTAGCACCCCGTTTGGTGGAGCTTACTGTCATCTTGGAATAATTCTCTGGGCTGTCCGCGCTACCCAGCCCGCTCGATCCTTACAGCAACGGTGCTCCTACATCAGGAGACATCCACGGCTCTCTATGGCCACTACCGGGTAGCCTCAATTCATATTTTCCCTGGTTCTTGATACATACCATTTAGATTTTCATTTTTTGGTAAGTCTACCAAGCACATTACTCTGTCCATCCAACGATGGAGGTATAATGCGCTTCTATATATATAATATATTATATGTTATTTTGTTTATTATAATTTGTGTTTCATTTATGCAGTTCTTCTTCCTCACGCTCCCGATGAAGTGGTCTATACCATGAAACATGTAGAGCTTTTTGAAAGGAAGCGTATGAATGTCAAGACTTGAAAAAAACATCTTTTTCCGCTACACACAGCAGTTATTCTCTTGGTTTGGCAAAAAAACCCTTTTTTATCTGCATTGTATTGGTTATCTCAGTACAAACTTATTGTGTTATTTATTGTCTTGACACTGCCTTTTTTCTGTATAAATTAGAATATGTTGTTTTAGATCTACATGTTACATCAACATGTGTGGTGCTGATGACTTGTAGTTATTTATACTATTTTTATATCTATATTTAATTAAAATTATTTTCTCAATTTTCTATATTCGATGCCTACAAAGTCCATTTTCTTTCCACAAACAATCTCTCATCTTATAAACATGCCCAGAAGATTAAATAAATTGTTAATGTGAAATAAAGGAAAAACAGAAACACAATATAAATAACATTTTATTACAGCCAAACAAACAAGATCCATACACCCATGGGCGTCCGCTGAAATTTTTTCAGGGGGGGGGCGCTTCGGAAGCAGTGATACACAGTCGCATTTAACCCTTTCTTTGACCGCTAGCAGGGGGTTAAAAACGTGCCCCCCCCACGTTAAAATGTAAAAACACCCGACTGTGCCCCCTGCATCTTTTAATATTTCTTTGTCACTACTGTGTACCCCCTCTCTGGTCTCCTTTACATTACACAGCACCCTTCACCTCTGGCCCTCTTTACATTACACAGCACCCTGCACCTCTGGCCCCCTTTACATTACACAGCACCCTGCACCTCTGGGCTCCTTTACATTACACAGCACCCTGCACCTCTGGCCCCCTTTACATTACACAGCACCCTGCACCTCTGGACTCCTTTACATTACACAGCACCCTGCACCTCTGGACCCCTTTACATTACACAGCACCCTGCACCTCTGGACTTCATTTACATTACACAGCACCCTGCACCTCTGGACCCCTTTACATTACACAGCACCCTGCATCTCTGGACCCCTTTACATTACAAAGCACCCTGCACCTCTGGGCCCCTTTACATTACACAGCACCCTGCACCTCTGGGCCCCTTTACATTACACAGCACCCTGCATCTCTGGACCCCTTTACATCACACAGCACCCTGCATCTCTGGACGCCTTTATATTACACAGCATCCTGAAGCCTTTGGGTTCACACTGGTGTACTGGAGTTTGTCGCAGTGTATATGCAGTTTTTCTGCATTTAATCCCTACTTCTATTAGCTTGTGTAATTTTACTGCGTTTTCTGAAAGCACACCAAAGATTCAGTATAGAGAACATTTGGTGCACTTTCAGAAAATGTTGAAAAAAATGTGTAATCTAATAGAAGTCTGTGGGACTTTGGTGAAAATGGAGATACATGCCGGAAATCTGTGTATACACTGGCACTGCATCAGTGTAAACTCACTTGAGTCCTAGTTCACATATATGCGATTCCTGCATTGCATGTTGCTTGTCGGCCGTTCACTCTGCTCTTTGCAAACTGATACGGGTGTCAATGTAAAATTAATGACACCCCCATATCGGTTTGCAGATTGCAGTGAGAACTTTGAAATGGTGCAGGAATTGGATTGCATCCAATCCACTCCAAAAAAAAGGGTCCTGCACAGTTATGGTGCAAATTCCATTTCAGCCATACAGTTTTTATGGCTGAATCGCACAGACATCCCATGTGATTTGCACAGCAATGCGGTGCAAATCACATGCAATGTCTATGATCACACAAGTGAAAACCCTGGCTAAAGGCACAGCATAGGGTTAATGAAAGACTGCTGGAGGACAAGACAGGAAGTGAAAGATTTGGGAGAGAGAGGGCAGAGTACACAGTGACAATGCTGATAACTCACTTGATGTTCCCAGGATGCTCACACTAGTAGTTTAGTCGGCTCTTTAGCTATCAGCTACTTGTTTACAGGCTGTGCACAGAGCATGGACAACAGCACACACAAACAGAGGGGAGGGAGGGAGGGGGCAGAGCAGATGCAGCCTCTTCCATTTCTGTGGAAGGGGGGGTGGTTGTACTGGCTGGGATGTTACAATTTAACAGAGTGAGACACACAGCATTGTGCATATGGGTCAGTCCACCTGAGCACTCCCTGCGCTGTCAGCATGTCTCATCTCTGCTGCACTACCAAGCCCGTCCTGCTCTCACTGTTTCAAGTTTCTTCTCCTACGATCCTAGGGGGGGGCAAATGACCCCCGTTGCCCTATGGAGCGGACGCCCATGCATACACCATAATACTAGAAAACACCACTGTTGAACATTACCAACCATTAAGATGAAGTAGTTGTGTCCTGGAGAGATTCATAGAAAATATCTGTGAGCAAGATTTAGTTGTTAGCTAGGGTCACAGTACTGCAATCCGATTTTGAACCAAGTTTTAGTGTGAAGTTGGATGCAACTTAGATATGGTTTTAATATTCTTTGGAGCCAAAATCTTACTGAAGTAGTACAGGCACTTTTTCCAAGATTGTGAACAGGCACCATTGAAAACAGTGGAATTTCCGTTGTCATGCAAGTCTGTGTGACACAAGTCAGATTTAATATTACACTAGTGCGAATGGAGCCAAATACCAAGAAGGTTAAACACCAAAACAATACAAATTGTCTCATCCAACCTCCCTTCTGTGCTTATAGGCAAATACAACACAGTTAAAACGTAGCTGATCCCAAAATCAGAAATGTGATATATCTTACCATTTCTTCAATTTGGCAGTTGCATTATTTTCCTTTTTATTTTCACCTACTACTGAGGCAGTATGTCTGTTGTTTTTCAGCCTAGACTAGACTATCCAGCAAAAATGACAAGAATGCTGATATAAGCCATTAAATACTGACTTGGGTGCTTACAATGGTCAGCTATTATTACTTTAGTTAAACCTTTATCCCAAAAGGATATCTTTAGTTTTTAGACACCGCTAAGCACAACCAAATACATTTTGATACTGTGTCAATGGCACTTCTGCTTTAGTGAATCCTAGAGGTATCACACTTTACATGCAGGTTTAGGACATCCCTCAAGCATGTTATTTGAAGGAATTTAGTATGTTTAATGTTTCATTTTAAGCATTAATAAACCAGTTTAGGTTCTGCCCTATTGCAGTTTTACTGCTACAGGGCGGCACCTGTGCGCCGGATCATGTGTATATATATGTCACCCGACAGTTCCGGGTAGGGGGCGTGAATGCGTACCGCCGGCGGCTCGCTTCCACTGTGATCAAACACAGCAGGAGCCGATTGGTGGGCACCATGGACTCAATGTCTGCCAGCACCTGCCGATCGTGAGATAAAGACTCAGAACTCCGTTCTGCCTACTGTATGTAAACAAGTTAGATCATCGTTCTGACAGGAGGGAAGGGATGGAATTTGTGTTCCTGCGAAGCAGGGAAGAAATTCCATCTCTTCTGCAGTAAAATCATCTCCAACAGTACAGTAAAACTCTGGCTAGGCACACAGATAACCTTTTGATCACCCCTGATGTTTAACTGCTTCCCAGCCAGTGTCATTAGTACTGGGCATATTTTAGCACTGATCACTGTATTAGTGTCCCCAGAAAGTGTCAGTAAGGCCGTGTACACACGATCGAATATATCTGCTGAAACTGGTCCGTAGACCAGTTTCAGTGGACAGATTCGATCGTGTGCACGGGCTAGCAGACAGGTTTCCAGCAGACAAAAGCTTTAAAGCATGCTTTAAAACTTGTCTGCTGGACCTAACCAGCGGACCGAAATCTCCCGCATGGATTCGACGCATGCGTGGAAGTATTTTACTTCCTGGTTTGGTGACGTGGCGGCGTCAACGTCACCGCCAGGTCACCGCGCTGTCTGTCCGCAGGGATTTTGGTTTGATCGTGTGTACACACATCAGACCAAAATCTCCCAGGAGACATGTCCGATGAAAACGGTCCGTCCGGACCGTTTTCATCGGATATATCTCCTCGTGTGTACGGGGCCTAAGTGTTAGAATGTCCACCACAATATTACAGTCTCGCTACAAATCACTGATGGTCATAATTACTAGTAAGAAAAAAAAAATCCTATAGTTTGTAGACGCTATAACTTTTACGCAAACCAAATTAATATACGGTTATTGGGATTTTTTTTTATCAAAAGAATGTAGAATATTGGCCTAACTTGATGAAGAAATACATTTTTTTTTTTTTTGTTTTAAAAAATGGATGGGTTTTATAGCAGAAAGTAAAACATTTTTTTTTTTTTTTCAAAATTGTCTGACTTTTTTTGTTTTTAGTATAAAAAAAGCAGAGGTGATCAAATGCCACCAAAATAAGTCTCTATTTGTGGGGAAAAAAAGGACATACTTTTTCGTGGGTACAACGTTGCTTGACCACGAAATTGTCAGTTAAAGTAACACAGTGCCGTTTCTCAAAAAATGGCCTGGTAATGAAGGGGGCAAATCTTCCATAAGTCAAGTGGTTAACTGCTTGCCGACCAGCGCACGACTGAATACGTCAACAGCATGGCACTGTGGGCGCACGCGTGCCCATCGGGAGCTCCGGGACTCCGACCGTGGGTCCCTTGGACACGATGTTCACAGGCATACCTGCAATTGTGTCACGGTGAGGAAGAAGGGGGTAATGCTGATGTATTTGATGCATTTCCCTATTCTTCCTAGTGACAGGACAGTGTACACAGCCTCCTACAATAGGAAGCTGTGATCACTGTCGTGTTGCGCATAGCCCATCGCCCCTACAGTTAGAACACATCCCTAGGCACACTTAACCCCTTCAGCGCCACCTAGTGGTTATTCCCTTCACTGCCAGTGTCATTTTCACAGTAATCAGTGCATTTTTATAGCCCTATAGCCCTCGCTGTATAAATAACAATGGTCCCAAAAATGTGTCAAAAGTGTCTGATGTGTCCGCCATAAAGTCACAGTCCCGATAAAAATTGCAGATCGCCGCCATTACTAGTAAAAAAATTAATAATAAAAATACCATAATTCTATCCACTATTTTGTAGACGCTATAACTTTTGCGCAAACCAATCAATAAACGCTTATTGAGATTTTTTTTTTACCAAAAATATGTAGAAGAATACATATCGGCCTAAACTGAGGAAAAAATATGTTTTTTTTTATATATTTTTGGGGGATACTTATTATAGCAAAAAGTAATTTTGCATTTTTTAAAATTGTTGCTCTATTTTTGTTTATAGGGCAAAAAATAAAAACAGCAGAGGTTATAAAATATCACCAAAAGAAAGCTCTATTTATGGGGAAAAAAGGATGTCGATTTTGTTTGGGAGCCACGTCGCATGACCGCGCAATTCAGTTGTCAGTTAAAGAGACGCAATGCCGAATCGCAAAAAAATAACCCGTGCTTTGACCAGCAAAATGGTCAGGGGCTTAAAGGATCACTAAAGGATTTTTTTTTTTTTTTAGCTAAATAGCTTCCTTTACCTTACTGCAGTACTGGTTTCAAGTCCTTATTGTTCGTTTTTGCTTTGAAGTTGCTGTAATCCTGCTCTGTTCTCCACACTTCCTGCTTGTCTGTTTCCTTATAACCACCATACTGGGAGCTTTCTCACGATCGTTTCAGCTGTCATTACTGCGTGTCTAAGGCTGGGTTCACACTTGTGCGGTGCGTATTTCAGCTCTTTTATCTCTGCAGATAGATAAGGGAAGTGTTCAGCAGATTAGCTCCGTTTTTGCTGCGAATTTGGGGACCTGGGAGAAGTTCCGAGTGAGAGGAGAGTGGGGGAGAAATGTATTGAGCTGAATGAGAGAAATTCCTGAAGAGAACTGAACACATCTGCAAATCAGCTGCGTACCCATAGAAGATAATGGGACTGAATTCGCACCTGAGCAGCACCGCAAGGCCTCCACAACGCATACGGTTTTCCGGCAATGCGCAGTGCGAATGCATCACACATATGTGAACCAGCCTCATTGAAAACAATGTATTTAGAAATGTTCTGCGTTTTGGATGCGGTTGAAACCGCAACCAATTCGCATAGGTGTGAACCCAGCGTAAAACTTCCCAGAACCAATCAGATTCATTTTAAAAACAAAACACTGCCCTGGATTTGTTTGTTTTTGTTCTGTGTGTCTATTTCTACTTTGCAGAAACATGAAGCCAGTTCAAACGTGAAACTAACCTGCAGGCACATTATATGATTGATTTTTATCTATTTTTAATCATTTTGAAAAGGAATCAGTTAACTTTTATGTCTCTATACCCTGTAAACAGTCATTTCAGCAAATTTTTTTTTTTTCCTTTAGTGACCCTTTAAGTGGTTAAAGAGCGACTTCATGCTGAAATAAATAAAAAAACAATAGTTTTTTTTACATTGGTACTTTCTCCCCATGCCTCTGTCACAGTCATTTGCCTAATTTAAGTCATTTAACGCATTAAAATAACCATCAGAGAAGAAGCTGTTATTAAAGAAACTCAGTAATGGCAGCCTCTATATTTTTAAGGACAGTACATGCATCTCAAGCAAACTTTACAAAGTATCGAAGTATTGCACCAAAGGCGAGTATGAAGGATGATGTAAAATTGCAGCCTTGTTACAACGCATGGTTCTATTTCTGATTCTGTTGGGTTCTGTTGGATTCCAGTCTGTTGGTTATAATTTAAAACGAAAAAGTACTGTAGTTTACCTATTTGTCTATCAATCCTCTGAAAAAGCAACCAGCCTGCATAGATACTCAGTTTTAAGAAGATGAGCACATCTGCATAGCTGATGGATTCTTAGAAACCACGGGCACATTTCAAACTGCAGTTGTGAATATGGGGCCAGATTCAGATAGTATTTACGTCGGCGTATCAAGAGATACGCCGCGTAAATACTAAGAATAGCCGACGTATCTTTTTTTGCTATTCAGAAAAGATACGCCGGAATTCTGCTAATATACGAGCAGCATAATTCTGTTACACCCTCGTATATTAGTTGCAGTTTTACGCTGGCCGCTAGGTGGCGCTTCTGTTGTTTACCGCGTCGATTATGTAAATTAGGGATTTACGGCGATTCCCGAACGTACTTGTGGCTGGCCATCGTAGTTTACGTTGTTTGCGTAAGCGTTATTGCGGCGTAAGGTTACCCCTGCTATAGGAGGCGTAGCCAATGTTAAGTATGGACGTCGGGACAGCGTCGAATTGTACATCAGTAGTTTGCGTAAATCGTTCGGGAATGGGGCTCGACGTGAATTACGTTCACGTAGTTTACATTGACAAATAGCGACGTGATTTGACGCATGCGCACTGGGATTCATCCACGGACGGCGCTTATTCCTTAGTCCTAACTCTTTTTAGCCCAACCTGAGTCACATCTAGAACTTTTGTCTATGGTATTAGTGTTACTGTAAGGTCGCGTACACACGATAGGTTAAACCGATCTAATGGACCGTTTTCATCGGACCAAACCGATCGTGTGTGGGCGTCATCGGTTAGTTATCCATAGGTTAAAAAAAAGCCAACTTGTTTTAAATTTAACCGATGGATTTCTAACCGATAGGTCAAAACCGATCGTTAGTAGGTTAAAAATCCACGAATGCTCAGAATCAAGTCGACGCATGCTTGGAAGCATTGAACTTCATTTTTTTCAGCACGTCGTTGTATTTTACGTCACCGCGTTCTAACCCGATTGGTTTTTTAAACGATGGTGTGTAGGTGCGATTGACCATCAGTCAGCTTCATCGGTTAACCGATGGAAACAGTCCATCAGACTGTTCTCATCGGATGGACTGATCGTGTGTACGCGGCTTTAGGTTTCTTTCACACTAATGCCGCGTACACACGATCGGACATTCCGACAACAAAACCGTGGATTTTTTCTGACGGATTGTTCGCTCAAACTTCTTTTGCATACACACGGTCAGACAAATGTTGTCGGAAATTCCAAACACCAAGAACGTGGTCAAGAACAACACTACGACGAGCCGAGAAAAGTGAAGTTCAATGATTCCGAGCGAGTGTCGATATGATTCCGAGCATGCGTAGAATTTTTGTGCATCGGAATTGCATACAGACGATCGGAATTTCCGACAAGAACTTTGGTTGTCGGAAAAATTGAGAACCAGCTCTCAAACTTTTGTTGTCGGAAATTTCGACAGCAAATGTCTGATGCAGCATACACACGGTCGGAATATCCAACCAAAAGTTCACATCTAACCTTTGTCATCGGAAATTCCGACCGTGTATATGTCTACCGTGTTGGCGGTAAAGCAGCGTTATTTTTAGCGGCACTGTATCGTTTTTTCTGAGGTTTTCGCCCGCTAGCGGGGGGCTTTTAACCACCGCTAGCAGGCGGAAAAGGGTTTAAAACCACCCGCAAAGCGCCGCAGCAATAGCGCCGCCACAGCAGCGCTTTGCCGGTGATTTGGTGCCGCTGCCCATTCATTTCAACACCGCTCCAAAGATGCTGCTTGCAGGAGTTTTTTTTAACTGCCAGCAGGGGAGACGTTTTTCAGGTGCTTTACAGGTGCTATTTTTAGCCTAAAAGCGCCTGAAAAATGCCTTAGTGTGAAAGGGGTCTTACTGCCTTTTGCATGATTTCACTTAACTAATCATGAGCAACTTGTTATTTATGCAATATTAAAGGTCTAGTTTAGTTATAGATTAATAGAATTGAAAATAAAGCTTCTCTATGCACATAAAAAAAAAAAAAAAACTCAGACAATGTTGGAGTAAAAGCTACAATTTTGGCTGTTAGTAGAGCATGATTCTTTCTCTAAAAACTTGCCTGTCAGCATCCATCCTCCAATCTCCCTCCCATTAAGCATTTTGCTACCATGGAAACTTTTAAGCATCAAAGCATTGCAGCAATTAACTTCACTTTCTGGCACAGTGCAAGACATTTTCTTACCCACTACAGACACTAATCAGTGTTTTTTAAATGTACTGTACATCCACCAATATCTTCATTTGTTCCTGCAATTTCAAGTTGTACATGATTTCAGTGCACTTTATAACAATATCTTCATTTACAGATGTTCTTTATTTATCTAAGTGCTTTAGCTGTCAGGATATAATAAACTAATATTTTGTACTTATAAAATTGGTAAATTGATTACTTAGTGATTTTATTAAATACTGTAGAAGTAGATCTACACATACAGTATAAGGTTATTTACTCAGCACATCAAAGTGACAGTGATTTATCATCCAAAGACTTAGCTTTTGCACAGCTACTTTAAAACATATCTAAACCCAAAACAAAAATGTAATATATTCTCAGCTTATCAATTCTTAGATGTGGTGTCTGCATTTGTTTTCTTTTAAATTATTTTTATGCTTTATATTCTTCTGGTGATCTGTAACACACTTCTTGTCTTGGGTGGCTACACTCATTCCTCCAGTTTATCTATAGAGGATAGATATAGAGGCCTCGTACACACAACCGTTTTCCTCGACAGAATCCATCAAGAAACTTGGTGGCAGAGCTTTTTTGCCGAGGAAAACAGTTGTGTGTATGTTTTTCATTGAGAAAACTGTCGTGGAACTCGATGAGAAAAAAAGAGAACAAGTTGGCCTCATACACACGACCGAGGAACTCGTCGTAAATGAAACATCGTTTTGCTCGACGAGTTCCTTCCTTTGCGTACACACTGTCAAGACCAAATCTCGTCGTTCTCAAACGCAGTGACGCACAACATGTACGACGGCACTATAAAGGGGAAGTTTTATTTCACTGGCGCCACCCTTCTGAGCATGTGTGGGTTTCTAAGCATACAAACGAACATGTTTCTCGTCGAAAACCAGCCCGACGAGGAACACGACGAGGAAATTGAGACTCCCGACGAGGAAAAATAGAACTTGTTCCCTTTTTTTCTCATCGAGTTCCACAACAGTTTTCTCCATGAAAAACATACACACAACCATTTTCCTCTGCAAAAAAAGCTCTGCCACTTTCTTGATGGATTCTGTAGAGGAAAACGGACGTGTGTACGAGGCTGTTCTCCTTTTCCTCGTCAGGAGTCTCAATTTCCTCGTCGTGTTTCTCGTCGGGCTGGTTTTCAACGAGAAACACGTTCGTGTGTATGCTTAGAAACCCACACATGCTCAGAAGGGTGGCACCAGTGGAATCAAACTTCCCCTTTATAGTGTCATCATACGTGTTGTACGTCACCGCGTTTGAGAACGACGAGATTTGGTCTTGACAGTGTGTACGCAAAGAAAGCTTGTCAAGATTCTCGACAAGCCTGACAAGGAACTCGTCGAGGAAAACGATGTTTCATTTACGACGAGTTCCTCAGTCATGTGTACGAGGCTTAGACAGCAGAATTGTCAGCCCGTGAAGAGGGTAGTGTTATACTGTATAGATAAGTACATTTACATGGGCTTTACACAAGTGACTAACTAAAGCCTAACTCCAGTTAGCACATTATGATGTTACAGCATTTGTGTTTTTTTCATTTTAGGATAACCATAACTATATAAATAAAAGCTGAACATTGTAAGCATCCCTAAAAGTGTTAAATGGTCTGTTAAAGGAAGTTGAGAATTATCAGACTTACTAACCTCTACAGAAGAGTTAATTTTTAACGTGTAGGCTCACAGGATGACACTGTGTATACGACAATAACAGTGGACCCACACTGTGGTTTATTCACTCCATACTTGTATCTCTAATTTGTTATTATTTTTGGATAATTATTACTGTACTCATTGGTTTGTGCCAATTCAACTCTGTACTTTTGGAAGCTCTATGATAACCTATGTGTGGACCATTTAACAACATTGATACAATAATTTTACATGTCTAATTGTTTTTATAATTTTCTATATTAAAAAAATCATTTTTTACACTATCTACCCGTGTGCCTTAAAAGGCCAATCTCTTTAGTTTTTTGCTAGTTTGTACATACTAACCTCTACAGCAGCACCAATATGATGAGTGGTAGAGGAAGCACTAGGACAACAAAAAAATGGTTGACCATTAACCTTGACTCCTTGACCAGAGTTCCACTTTAAAAGAATTTTCTAGATCTGAGAACAAAGACCCTTTCTTCGGATGTTTCACCTGAAATAAGAATGAATTGACATGCATTTGTATCAAACCCCTATTTAAATACCATTAAGACCAAACTGGCTCTTTGTTATGAAAAAGATCAACTAACTTTTAAATATGTAGCATCTTGAACTTTAAAAATGTGAAGAATTTGAATGTGTTTCAAAAGCAGCTGTGATTACATTGGAAAGTCTAATGATTATGGGAACAAAGCCGAGGCATGACTTGGAAGCTAGAGTAGATACCCTTTATTTGCTGTATTAGAAATGCAACTGATCTTTGTGTTAGTAGTGTTACACTTTTCATGACATGCTGAGAAAAAGAACCTGTCTTACTACATTTTCCCTTTGGAACAAATAAAAAGTTATGTTTAAACATAATTTATTTTGATTGTTTTTTATTAGGTTTTACAGATAATAGCAGTTAACAAATGGTACATCCATCTGCTATAGGAGTGTCAGTATCAATAAAATCTAAACATTATAATATTTAAGATACAAAAATATTGTAGCAATGGCATGTTATTTATGAGCCCGCATTTACATCAACAGGTATTTTAGAACCTTAAAGGGGTTGTAAAGGTTAGTTTTTTATTTTCTAAATACTTCCTTTAAGCTAGTGCATTGTTGATTCACCTACCATTTCCTTCCATTTCCCTTCTTTTTTCTTGGTTTTCTTTGTTTGAATTTCTCACTTCCTGTTCTTCCACAGTAAGGTGTTCAGTAAGCTGTTCTAAATGACCTTCCAACACTTTCCACCATGATGGTGGAAAGCTTACTGAGGAGAAACAGGAAGTGAGAAATTCAAACAAAGAAAAAAGACATTTAGAAGGGAAATGGAAGGAAAAGGTAAGTGAACCAACAATGCACTAGCTTAAAGGAACCAATTTAGAAAATAAAAGACCAACCTTTACAACCCTGTTAATTTAAAGATTCAAGTTATCCCCGAAGTATCTTATCTGCAGCATGCATTGTCAGTGGCATTCATTGTCAGTGCAGATAGGCTAATTGTTGATGTCTTCCAATATGGTTACTAAAAAAAGTCTCAACTTGCATATAAATAGGTTATCCCTTCTAGTCTACCCTAGAGAGAAAAAAAGATAAAAATGGGAAGAACATATTAAAAAAGCACATGAGTATGAACATTGGTAGTAGTCAAGAATAGTGGAAAATAGGTGAAAAAGAAAGGTGTCACTCCTCCAGAGCCTCACGCCTCTTATGACAAATATTGGTTCCCAGGGTCCCTAAAAAAAAACAGGGAGGATATGCAAACTTTATGCAGATTTCATCCTTTCCAGGATTCAAACCAAGGACTTCAGTGCTGCATAGTAGAGATGCTAACCATGGAGCCACTGTACTGCTTGGATACCAAAATGTTAAAACCATATAATCAGAACAAGATCATACATTTAATATAGAAGGTTTTGGATCAATTTTGTTTTATGGCTCGTACACACGATCAGAAATTTTTCATCAGATATCCTGACGGACTTAGAGAACATGTTGCGTTCGTCTTTATGGAACTTCGACGGAGAAAAAACTATGGATGCTCAGAATTAAGTCGACGCATGCTCAGAAGCATTGAACTTAATTTTTCTCAGCTCGTCGTACGTGTTGTACGTCACCGCGTTTTTGACGGTCGAAATTTGTTGTGACCGTGTGTATGCAAGACGGCTTGAGCGGAATTTCGTCGGCAAAACCCGTCGGAGTTTATTCCGACAGAAGAAACGATCGTGTGTGCAGGGCATTACTTGTTTTATGTTTCAGTAATGTCTCAGGTTTACACCTTAAATCTTTTGTAGTTTACCCTAACATGTCATATTGTTTTCTTGGGACAGATAGGTCTATTTGATAGTATATTTGGATACATATATGTTACTGGAAAGCGACAACCCAACGTATTTTTAGGAGGCTTTAGAAGACTTCATTTTTTCCCACAAGTTTTTGAAAAATGCAGAAAGAACATTTTTTTTTTTTCATCATTTAATAAGATATTTCTCACATACAACATGGTCATACATGCAGATTTACACCCCAAAACACATTCTTCTACTTCTGACTATAGTAATACCACATGTGTTAGACTTTTTCAATCTTAGACTTGTATACCAGATGTTGTATTTTTTCTATCATGCAAATCAATCAATTGCATCAAAACATGTACTGTAATGGTCAGCTTTATACAAGTGGTCAGAGAATATAGCTTAGTGTAGCGCCACCTATAGCAGTCTCAGTTCCTATAAGCCAGGCAAGCCTAGCCTGTGGGTATGTGGCTTGCCCCAGGAAAGTGGACAAGAAGGCCTGACTCACAGTCTCTGCTCTAATTCATCCCAAAGTGTTCTATCAGGTTGAGGTCAGCAATAACAGCTTCAACTCTCCTGGGAAGGCTGTCCACAAGGGTTGAGGTGCAACCCAGTCACGTTTCTCCACCCCAAACTCGCTCATTCATGTCTTTTTGGACCTTGCTTTGTGTACAGGTCCAAATTATTTGGTGGAGGGGGATTATGGTGTGGGGTTGTTTTTCAGGGGTTGGGCTTGGCCCCTTAGTTCCAGTGAAGGGAACTCTTAAAGGGGTCAGCATACCAAGACATTTTGAACAATTTCATGCTCCCAACTTTGTGGGAAAAGTTTAGGGATGGCCCCTTACTGTTACAACATTAATGCGGACCAGTGCACAAACAAGGACCATAAAGACATGGATGAGAGAGTTTGGGGTGGGGAACTTGACTAGCATGCACCTCAACCCTTGTGGACAGCCTTCCCAGAGGAGTTGAAGCTGCAAAAAGTTGGGCCAACTCAATATTGAACCCTACGGACAAAGACTGGGATGCCATTAAAGTTCATGTGTGTGTAAAGTCAGGCATCCCAATATTTTGGTAATATAGTGTATATACAGTTGTGCTCATAAGTCTACATACCCTGGCAGAATTGACGATTTCAGAGAATATAAATGATAACACAAAACCTTTTCTTTCACTCATGGTTAGTGTTTGGCTGAAGCCATTTATCATCAATCAACTGTGTTTACCGTTTTTAAATCATAATCACAACAGAAACTACCCAAATGACCCTGATCAAAAGTTTACATACCCCAGTTCTTAATACCGTGTATTGCCCCCTTTAACATCAATGGCAGCTTGAAGTCTTTTGTGGTATTTGTGGATGGGGCTCTTTATCTTCTCACATGGTAAAGCTGCCCATTCCTCTTGGCAAAAAGCCTCCAAAAAGTGTTCTCATTCATATTCTCTGAAAAATGGCCAACAAAGTATAAATTCTGCCAGGGTATGTAAACTTATGAGCACAATTGTGTATATACTGTATACATATACTGTGTGTGTGTGTGTATATATGTATCTTGCTGCCTGCAAGCAGCTATTCCTGTACTGACTTCACCTCCTGAAACTCCTCCTCTCAGCACCTCTGCGGCAGAAGCTGTGTGCAGCAGAGGACCAACAGCAGCTGGGAAGTGATATCACCCATAGACTTACTACAGGCATAGGCGTTCACGGGGTATGTGCTGGGTGTGCTTGGGCACACCCTAATCGCCGCTTGAAGTGCAGATTCCCCCTGCTGATATTGCACCAATGCCCCCGGGAAAAAAAAGATTAAAATAATGAAAATAAAAAGCTACTGACACTGTCCACAGCCCTACTAACACCAACCTCATAGCCATGACTAAGCACTGATCGAGTGCGAAACGCGTCGGCTGTCCTGTTTTCTGTGATTGCTGTGACTGTACATGTTTTTGGATCTACAATAAAGACAACTTTTTTCGTTTGAAAATCCTTGCGGTGCGGCCGTCCTTCCCTCTTTTCTTCATCACCAACCTCTGCTCTACTGACAAGTCCACTGCTCTACTGACACCGCCCATGTTTTTAATTACCCTAATGCAATAGGCTGGAGCACACAGCTATGACTAGTTAGATAGAATAGATTAGGTTTAGAATGTGGCAGAGATCAGGTTTAGTGTTAGGTTTTGCCTGAACTTCCAAAATTGTTCAGATTCATTTCAATTATCGTACTAGAAATAATTGAAATAAACCCCAGTTGAAGTTCTATGGAACAAAACATGTCGGGTTCCCTTGCCTACGATTGCGCTTAACCCTTTTTTTTAATCTTGTGATCACTGTTTTAATTTATGTACACACTGAAGGGTGTATTTTGTACAACAGCCTCTTTTTTATATTAAATCCCTTTTGATCTACGCCATGTGGAGACCTGTTTCTTATTTTTTCCTTTTGATCTAAATCATACCATCCCTGATGCTGTTCATGTGAGGGGTCATCCACCTTGTCACCCTGTTCACCACGGAGTTCCTTTGATACTAATCATTGTCTGGATTTCCTTAACTTACCCTCTGGAGACATCTCTCCGCTGTGCCTTGGAGGATCCTATGAGGCAGCGTAAACCAGCCCTATGCTGTTTTGACAAACCACGGCCAGTGGGAGAGTGCACATCTCATGGTAAGAGTACCCATCTTCTTCCTTTTGGTGGTGGATTCACGAGTTTGTAGTGGTGGCAGTATCTGAACAACGTCAGGAGCACTACTAGTCACAGACTTTGACGGAAATACTGCCGTTTGCACATTATGTTGGTGCTAGCAGCTTTTCCATTATACACATACCGGCAGCACAGTATTATCCCCTTCTTTTTGCAGATAATAAATACACATTAGCACAGCTTTGTAATCATTAATACAATATTTAATGTATGTTTTTTAAATGCACCAGAATTTAACCTGGCATCAGCCTCTTGTAGTCTACTGCACAGCAGAGCTAAGAGAGAGGGAGGGAGAAGCAGCATGAGTAGCCAGTTAGGTGCCTTTTAGTAAAAGGAGCATGCTGATGAGAAAAGAGAGCAAAGCGACAAACTCATTGATCTGCTTCTTTTCTTTTGCTTTTTTACTGTAAAATCACAAGGCCGGGATAGATAGGAGGCCTGTAAGTAAAAGTGAAACTTCAGTTGAGAAATACCAGGTCCTCTCCCCTGCATTACTGTGCTGGGGCAAAGTGTTGTGTAAATCTGGATGGGCAGAAATATAAATAATAGAACCAGTGACAGCCAAATACCAATTTTGATTACAGTGAATTAAACAGTTAAAGTTCCTGAATAAGAACGTGTGCATTCCCAATCCCAAGTACAATGCCTAACAGCTCATGTTTTCCTATTTATAGATTTATTTAGCATTGACAAATTCCGCATCCATTTACAAAGCTGACCAGTTGTATCTGTCCTTACTTCAGAGGAAGCTTAGAATATACTGTCCACATAGGCGTGCCCACGGGGTGTGCCGGGTGTGCCCAGGCACACCCTAATCATCCCTGCTGTGCTCCTTTAACATACACAATGTCAGTGTATGTAACAGTCACTCAGTCGCAAATACAGCTGTGAACTGCGAGTAGGAGCCTGGGAGGAATGAGCAGGGAGGGAGTGAACTAGCCCCCACCTCCTCCACCTACTCCTGATCACTGGTTGCTATAGCCGCTTGGTGTCTGGCAACCAGTGACGTCACTGCCCACGTTGCAAGCAAAGGAGGAATTTACTTCGTCCTCCGCGCTAGTGCTGCTGGGGAGTCACACTGGTTCTCTCACCTCCGCTCCAGTGACTGGCTTGCTGCTTGGCTGTGAGGTGTTTCTGTTCCCACAGCTGCGAGGCATCTCTCCCTCTCACTTCCTCCCCCCCTCCTGCACATCTCACACTAACTCACGGACTGAAGTCCCCCCCCCACCCCCCTTCTTCTTGGCTCGGATGTCAGGAGGGAAGGAGGGGGAGGAGAATAGACACACTGCAATCAACAGGAGGACGGGACATGCTCATCTGAGGTTGGTACACAATATTGATGCTTGGCACTTGCAGGAGAAGGAGACACAGAGACAGGGGGCAAGTTGTGAAAAAAGAATACTGCCAGTGATTTTGGGGGATAAGAGCATGCTGTATGTGCTAGTGGGGCACTTTAGGAGGGAAGAGAAATCATTTTTTATTCAACCCCCTCTTCCAGCACAATTTCTCTCCCCCTGCCCCTGGCAATACAGCATGCTCTTATCCCCCAAAATCACTGACAGTATTCTTTTTTGACAACTTGCCCCCAGGGGCGGACTGACAACTCATGGGGCCCCTGGGCAATAGAAGATCATGGGGCCCCCTGTGTCCTCCACCCACACCTACACAAAGCCCTACCTACCTAAATCATGGGGCACACAGAAAGGCACATAGCAGAAACACAGGGTATGGGGCACACAGTAGGGTACAACACAAGGCACACGGGAAAGCACATCAGGGGGTACACAGCAGGGCACTGAGAACATCGAAGGGCATGGGGCACATCACAGGACACACAGCAGGGCACATCAGGTGGTACACAGCAGGGCACATAGTAGAGCACAGGGCACATCAGGGAGTACACAGCAGGGAACAGAGCACATCACAGGGCATGGGGCACACAGTAGGTCACATCACAGGGCACATAGTAGGGAACATCAAGGGTCACAGGGCACATTAGGCGGTACACAGCAGGGCACATGGCATGTGGTACACAGTAGGGCACATCACAGGGCACACAGTAGGTCACATCAGGTGGTACACAGCAGGGCATTGAACACATAGAAGAGCAAAGGACACATCACTGGGCATGTGGCACACAGTATGGCACATCTGGGGGGTACACAGTAGGGCACATCACAGGACAAGTTTGGAGGAGAAGGGAGGAACGAGACACTATCACCAAGGGAACTCCTGTGGTCCTGTTGGGGCTGAGCTCCCTACACCTGTACTGTTTCCCATGCCCCCCGCCCCCACAATGGCCGGTCATCATGGTACCTCCAGACAGGGACGTACCTAGAGCATTTGGCACACAGGGCGGATTCTATCTGGCACCCCCCACCCCACTTTAAAATGTAAACACACCCCACTGTGCCCCGTGCACTCCCCAATATCTCATTGTCACTATTTTGTAGCCCCTCTTCACAACTGGACCCCTTTACATTACACAGCACCCTACACCTCTGGACCCCTTTACATTACAAAGCACTCTGGACCCCTTTGCAATACACAGCACCCTGCACCTCTGGGCCCCTTTACATTACACAGCACCGTGCACCTCTGGACCCCTTTATATTACACAGCACCCTGCATCTCTGGACCCTTTACATTACACAGCACCCTGCACCTCTGGACCCCTTTATATTACACAGCACCCTGCATCTCTGGACTCCTTTACATTACACAGCACCCTGCACCTTTGGACCCCTTTACATTACACAACACCTTGAACCTCTGGACCCTTTACATTACACAGCACCCTGCATCTCTGGACCCTTTACATTACACAGCACCCTGCACCTCTGGGCCCCTTTACATTACACAGCACCTTGAACCTCTGGACCCTTTACATTACACAGCACCCTGCATCTCTGTACCCTTTACATTACACAGCACCCTGCACCTCTGGGCCCCTTTACATTACACAGCACCCTGCACCTCTGGACCCCTTTACATTACACAACACCCTACACCTCTGGACCCCTTTACATTACACAGCACCCTGCACCTCTGGACCCCTTTACATTACACAGCACCCTGCATCTCTGGAACCCTTTACATTACACAGCACCCTGCATCTCTGGACCCTTTACATTTCACAGCACCCTGCACCTCTGGACCCCTTTACATTACACAGCACCCTGCACCCCTTTACATTACACAGCACCGTGCACCTCTGGGCCCCTTTACATTACACAGCACTCTGCACCTCTGGACCCCTTTACATTACACAGCACCCTGCACCTCTGGACCCCTTTACATTACACAGCACCTTGCACCTCTGGACCCCTTTACATTACACAGCACCCTGCACCTCTGGATCTGGACCCCTACACATTAAACAGCACCCTGCAACTCTGGACCTCTTTACATTACACAGCACCCTGCACCTCTGGACCCCTTTACATTACACAGCACCCTGCATCTCTGGACCCCTTTACATTACACAGCACCCTGCATCTCTGGACCCTTTACATTACACAGCACCATGCACCTCTGGGCCTCTTTACATTACACAGCACCCTTCACCTCTGGACCCCTTTACATTACACAGCACCCTGCATCTCTGGACCCCTTTACATTACACAGCACCCTGCATCTCTGGACCCTTTACATTACACAGCACCATGCATCTCTGGACCTTTTACATTACACAGCACCCTGCACGTCTGGACCCCTTTACATTACACAGCACCCTTCACCTCTGGACCCCTTTACATTACACAGCACCCTGCACCTCTGGACCCTTTACATTACACAGCACCATGCACCTCTGGGCCCCTTTACATTACACAGCACCCTGCACTTCTGGACCCCTTTACATTACACAGCACCTTGCACCTCTGGACCCCTTTACATTACACAGCACCCTGCACCTCTGGATCTGGACCCCTACACATTACACAGCACCCTGCACCTCTGGACCCCTTTACATTACACAGCACCCTGCACCTCTGGGCCCCTTTACATTACACAGCACCCTGCACCTCTGGGCCCCTTTACATTACACAGCACCCTGCACCTCTGGGCCCCTTTACATTACACAGCACCCTGCACCTCTGGATCTGGACCCCTACACATTACACAGCACCCAGCACCTCTGGACCCCTACACATTACATAAACCCCCCAGCTTTGGACCCCCTGCATGTTGCACAGTCACCCCCCCCCCTGCATGTTACACAGTCACCACCCCCCAGGTTTGGACTCCCCACATGCTACACAGTCACCTCTCCCCCCCCCCTGCACAGTCACCTCTACCCCCCCCCTGCACAGTCACCTCTCCCCCCTGCATACTACAGAGTAACCACCCCCCCTCCCCCAGCATTTTGCACAGTCACCAACCCTTTCCCTCCGCTTCCTACCTTACTCGCATACAGGGAGCGACACAGCAGTGCTGAACAGAGGGCGGGAAATACTGAATTTTGCTACCTGCATTTGGGTAGTCATTGACCCCTTGGCACCGGCCACACACAAACATGCAGCTTCTCTGTGCCTGGGCCTTGGCACAGAGAGGTCACATATTTGAATGAATTGCGATCAGTAGTCAGCAAAAAAATGTCAAAAATCATCTTTTTGTGGGGGGGTGAACATGTTTTTTGAGCTTTGGTTTGAGGTGCACACCCTAATGCAATAGGCTGCGCACACCTATGACTGTCCATATGACATCTGTACACATGTACTGTCATCAATTCTTTCACCCAATAGTCACCCAGGATTCACATATTTTCTAATCACATCTTATAAGAATCATGGATGAATATATATGTATATCATTTTGTACTTAAAGGCTAATGCCAGATTTAGCAGCATGTCATATGTTACACCTGTATTTAAAATGTGCTATTTAACATGTTGCTAAGCAACCCCCTGCCCCCAAAGGTGCCTCCCCCATGACAGCATGCAGGTATTCTTCTCCCCTGCAGCAGGTGTCGAGTCTAAAATTGCTCTGCCCCACAAAGCTGCATCATTTATGCACAGAGATTTGTGAATAAATAAACTACAAGTCCCATCTACCACCGTGACAGACTTCTAGTTTTCAATGGAACACAAATGTGGTAATTGGCACACTCATAGTTCATTAATGCTTCCTCCAGCTTAGTACCTGAAAATCTGTTTAGAGGTATGATTAGGGAGAGGAGGAAGAATTAGCTGGAGGCTGACATTGCACCAGCGAACCACTGATTGTGGGCGCAATGCTTTGCAGATTCATGTAAAAAAATTAAATAGACTTAGCAGTTAAGCATACCAGCTCTGCAGCATTTTACATGTGTTTATTTATCGTTCTTTTAAAAAATAAATGAAGATATAATAAAATACAAAAAATGCTTTCATGATATAATAGCATATGCCTTGCATGCGGTCCTTAGAATCGAATTTGTTGCATATATTATTAGGCTTTTTTAATAGCACAAATATTGCTTTTAGTAATGTACATAGTTGTCCTAGTAACTCTCATAAGTTTCCAAAAGTCACTTTATGGGTTCCATCAGTGCTCCACAAAGTGGTTTGATAGCATCCTGTGGATGTCGCCTCCAAGGAAATGCAGTCAATACTTGTCTAACTCAGTTTTTCTCAACCTTTTTCTAGTCGGGGCACCCTTTAAAAAATATTTTCAGTCTTGAGGCACCCCAGTCCAAGACTTGGTTCACATTACGGTGTGTCGCAGAACACGCGCAAAATCGTGCTCATTCCTGACACACAGACAAATGCTCTGCTCTTTAGGGGTACCATTAAGAATTAATGGTACCCCCACACATTGGAAAACGTGGGGTGCTTTTGCTGCAGTGCAATTAAAAAAAAAAAAGTTTCGGGACTTGTTACCCTGCATTTTGTGGGTACGGAAATTAATGGACTGCCCTACATGCAGCTACACAGATGTGAACCAAGGGCTTGTTCACATGTCATAGGGGTGGTAAAACCACATGGTTGAGCTGTTTTTACCACTTCCAACATCTCCACGTTTAGCTGCAGAGGCAGCAGCTGAGGGTGTTCACATGCTGTGGCTACAACTGGAGGTATACCGAGGGTGAATAGGGCTGCACTGCAACTACCCTGCAACTGTGTGCATTGCACGGTTGCGGTGTAGTGATGCTGCTTTTATAGGCTTAAAACGGGGTAAAAAGGCAACATAATTCCTCATCTGTGCATGGATTGCTTTTCAGAGGAGCAGCAGTCCTTGCTGCTATCAAACAAGCCCTACAAAAGCCATTCTGATGGTACAGGAATGGGGGGGGGCAGGATTAAAAGTAACATACACATATACATACAGACACATGCTTACACACGCATACACACACATACATAAATACACATACACACACACACACACATACACATACAGACAGACAGACAGTCACATGTGCACACACAGACACATGTATAAAGCCATTTTAAAATGAATCTAGCTTCTAGCTCAGTACCTTTCCAGATTCCTCATTCAGCTGGGTACTGCACTCTAGGGGGAAGCAGAGAGCACAGCACACTCCTCTGCACTTTACTTTCACTTTTGAAGCCGACAGAGCTTCTCACAGTTCGGCAGGATAGCAGGCAGTTAAAACTAGAAGTCCTCAATTTGCTAGTCTGCCCTGGATTATAAGCTTTCATCTTGTGGATGAGGACTTCGATTGGGATCCAAGAGCCTGTTCAGGAGTCACCAGATTGACAGATATGCACTATAGTGTGTTGGGTTATAGCGGCAAAATTGATACTTGGAACAGTGGAATCCCTTCCACCACCAAGAAGAAAATCTGAGTTAAAGACCCTATGTAGAAAAATAACAAGACTGATGCCCCGTACACACGATCACTTTTTGTCTTGAAAAAATGTCATTTTTAATCATGAAAAAAAAAAAAACATTTTTCCAATTTCATCATTAAAAATAACGTTGCGTACACACCATCGTTTTTGAAAAATGATGAACAAAGCGACGGCACTCTAAAGGGGAAGTTCTATTAGCCTTGAGGCTGCTTTTAGCTGGTTACTTGTTAGTAAAAGACGATTCGCGCTTTTTTGTCTTTTACAGTGTGATGAATGTGCTTACTCCATTATGAATGGTAGTTTTACCTCCCGTCTCCTAACTCACTTCTGGGCATGTGCGGGTTTAAAACTTCGTTTTTGCCCACACACGATCATTTTTTATGACACAAAAAATTACATTTTAAAAAATGACATAAAAAATTGAATCATGTTCAAATTTAATTTTTTTGTCGTTTTTCACAAGACAAAAAATTATTAGGCATTGGGGTTCAACAGCTTTTTCTGCCTACTGGATAGTCAGGGCTGTGTTCAAAACACCTGTGAAATAAACATTATTCTTTAGGGAACAATGACAATGTAAGTAAGATGTATAAGTGCACCATATAGAGAGTGTTTACTTTATTGCAAGGAGGAGGTATGGTCACCGTCTTAGTGCTGGTGTCATTTGTTAAAGTACATGTGCCCCAGACAGAATACTGTCTGCATCCTCTGACCACCTCCTGCACCATGTCAGCATACTCTGACCACCTCCTGTACCATGTCCGCATCCTCTGACCACCTCCTGTACCATGTCCGCATCCTCTGACCATCTCCTGTACCATGTCCGCATTCTCTGACCACCTCAGTGAGACGTGTGAGCACTATGGAGAGGAGACTATAGGATAAAACCAGAGCCGCCAACCTGGAGCTGTCTGACTGTGTCCTGCACAGTGCATCTGAGAGGAGGTCAGTGACAGCACTGCCAGGCCAGTCTGGGGGGGGGTCACTGACATAAGGGGATAAGGGGAGAATGGAAACAATAATGTAAGTGGGCACTGAAATAAAGGTTCCCCTTTATATCAGTAACCACCCCCCCTTACCCTAGTGCAGGGGTTTTCAAACCTGTCCTCAACTATCCCCAACAGGCCATGTTTGCAGGTTTTCCTTTATCTTGCACAGGTGTTTAAAATCAGAGTCAATGGCTTGGTATTTTGGGCGGCTATTTTATCTGAGAAGTTCCAGGATCATGGCCTGTTGAAGGTAATTGAGGACAGGGTTTGAGAAGCAATGGCTTAGTGTATTCACTCTGCGGAAGGTGGTCTCTGGTCACCAGAGTCCCCCCCTCACATCAGAGTTTCTGGAGTTCCCCTTTACATCAGAGTCTGCAGGATTCCCCCTTGCAGTGCAGGGGGGGGCTCTGCAGACACTGATGTAAAGGGAGACTCTGATGTAAAAGGCAATGCTGCAGACGCTGATGTAAGAGGGAACTCTGATGGTCACCAGAACCCCCTTATATCAGAGTTCCCCTTTGATCATGATCTGCAGCATCCCCCTTTACTCTGATGTATGGGGGAACTCTGTGATTGCTGGGTTATATTAACCTGACCTTCATGTAAATGGAGAAATATGTTTTTTTTACTTTTTTTTTTTTATGAAACACATTGGCCCAGATTCACAGAGCGATTACGCCTGCGCAACAGGAGATGCGCGTGCGTAAGTCTAAATGTGCGCGTGCGTTTCGTTGCGCGGCATCCCCAGAACGAGATACGCAAAAAATTGTCTTTTTTTTGTCCCGCGTAATTTCGTTAGACTGGCGCATCCGTCCGCGCAAAAGTGCGATAGACACACCATTGATTTGCTAGTCAAATATGCTAATGAGGGACTTACAGGGATCCACAAAACAACGTTGGGGCAGCGCAGGCGACGCAGTGTGCGCAACAGCAAAATGTCCTGTCTAAAATTAGAGCTGATAAAAGCTGGTCTAAAAAAAGAAAAAAAGTCTACTTGTCAGATAAAGCAACACTGTTAGTGAGGAGTTCAGCAGTCACCCGTGTTGCTCAACAATCTGTATGCCAACATGCCAGGGGCATCGTCGCGCATAGCTATACTACTGACTTTAGATGAACAAAGAAGGAGGATGGCACTAAGGAGGGCACGGGAGATGTTTTTTTTTTTTTTATTTGCTTATATAAAATTTACAATTTAATCTAATCTAATACAATATTCTTATCTGATACAAGCCCCTCACTCTTCACTTGATATATCACACACGCATAGACCTCTTTGGCATGAGTGATTCTGAGGTGTCTCGCATCTTCAGATTCACCCCTCATGCCATCATGGAATTACCACAACCTTGCAGGAGGACATCAGCAGCCCAACACATGGCACCACCCATGACACCCATGACAGCTACATATACAATCAGAGCCCCATCCCCACAGATTTCGAACAGAACATGTATGGGGACAGCTGGCTGGTTGGTGAGTGACATGGGTGGCAGGCATGACTATCCCCTCCCGTGATGCACACCTCACAAGTGGCACATGCATGACTAACATCCTCCTGTCTTTTCCCTTCAAGGTGACTCTGCATATGCACTGGTACCCCATCTCATGACCCCATCTCATGCCAGCTCACATTATGCATCTTTGCACGTTAAACACACACATTAATCATGGCACAATGAGAATGCATGCATGCACACCACTGTGGTCCCTAGCACACACACACCACATCGTCATCACATTGGATTGGCACCAGTCCACCATGCAGGACTTGTGAGCTGCAACGCCACGCCAAGGCTCCAATTATGTCACTGTACATTCATACACCATTCACACAGACCTGGGGATCACTTCTCCACCACAAATGAGGGTGACACCCCTTTTCCCGCAGGAATATCACCCCCACATTCCAAAATCATACACAAACAGAACTAAAAAAAAAAAATAAATGACGAGCAAAAAAAAAAAATGCCCAGCAAAAATATAATTTAAACAAAATAACAACAAAGAAAACCCATAAAAGACAAAAATCACTCTGCAAAACAGTCCCCAAATATCTCAAAGACACGTCACAAACAAACAAAAGCACCTTGCTGTAGAGGGAGGGATACAAAGGGATGTACTTTTGCAAAGGAAGTGCATTTGTGTCTGTCTATTTATGCTGTCTGCGTAGTTCACAAAGTTGCCCTAGTCCATTTCCAATTTCAATGATTGCGCCGCTCCCGAGTTGTGAGCATGCGCACAGCGGAGCTGACCATGGTCTCCTTCAAGCGCGCATGCGCGAGCCGGCCGGCCCTTCATTTGCATGGGGTCACGGCTCATTTCAATGTAACACGCCCACGTCCTTCCCAATTTGTATTAGTCCTCCTTACGCCTCGGAAAAAACGTTACGCTTGCGCAATTTCCTGCGCAAAAGCTACGAGAATAGGGTGATTACGCGGCTACATTGTGCAAGTCTAACGTAAAGGCGGTGCGCTACGCCGGTCCAATAATGCGCAGATGTACGTGAATCTGGGCCATTGTTAATAGCACCAGCTACATGTTTATTGTTTAAATATTGATATTTACACTGTTTAGCACTTTTTTGCAGTGTCAATAAAAAATACAGTCTTGCCAGTAAATTTCATGATTTTTTGCCAGTAAAAAACTTGTGTCGTTTGTAAATTTTGGTGTCCTGCCATTACATTTCACTTTAGGGGGTTGGCAACACTGCCCAGTTTCAGTGACAGCCTGTCAAAGTAATGGCTGAGAAACCAATAATTTAAGCACTGCTGTACTGCCTATAAGAGAAATAAAGTAGAAGGGGGGGCTTAGGTGGCCATTGACGTTTGGGCAGCCGGGGGGGGGGGGGGGGGCGGGGGCGGGGGAGAGACCTGTCATCTGCACTGCCCATCACCTCACTTCAAAGTGTGCAACCCAGCTCAGCCTCAGCCCCGTCGCATTGCTGAAAGGCAGCCAATGGCTGTGCAGCAATGCTGGTTTCTGAAATTCCAGCCAATGAGGCTGTAGCAACAATCCTGCATGACGTTAGCACTCACTCCCACTTCATGCAGTGATGTGAGAAGTAGGAGAAAAATACAGAGGAGAATAAGTGAAATAATAAAAGAGGTGAGTGAGGAGTTATGCCTCGTACACACGGTCGGACTTTCTGAGAAAAGTACTGTTTTTGTGCATGTCTGCAATATTAAAGTGGTCCGGTCTGGATGAAGTTCAGAGTCAAATTTTTGTCCCAGTCCAGGAGTGGTGCAGAGTGACATAGAGATGAGCTCATAAGTGTACTGCCTCTTATTTTACTGTCCAATCACAGCAGGTCAGCCATCACAAATTTTGGGGCACCTTACACGGCTTTAAGCAGGGCCCTCTCTCCTGCTGCGAGATGATAAGCGGGGGGGGGGGAGGATGGGGTGGGGAAGAAGCCTGTAGGTGAAACTGCAACAGGGATCAGGCCACCCCTGCTATTAGACAGGACTGTGCTGTGGGAAAGAGCAATCAAAATCACAGGAGGACTGGATGGGCAGAAATACAAATCTGTTGGCAGGTAAACAGTTCTCTCATATGTATTTCAACTGTGCATTAAGCTGTTAGCCTGGAGTTCTTTAAATATATATATTTGCCATTTCTAATACTTAGAGCAACTGCCTAGCCTACCACTTGTATTATTTAATAGCGAATGACAAAGTATAGTATTGCATTGCACTGCTGTTAAGAAGTTTTGAAGCTTTAAGTGCAATGAGTAGTTCCAAAACTGCAAGACACATTACTGTTGATATAATTGAATATGTTTATTTTTTTTACAATTTCACAATTTCACTTTTTCTCTCGTGTAAGTTAATAAAATATTAACTATCATCTCCTTGTATCTATATTTCGAAACAAACAACTTAGTAAGATTTTAAACAAATGTCTCAGAAATGGAGCAATAATAAAGACAGAATTATATAACATTTACAACCAAATACAAAAAAAAAAGGCCTATGTTTGTTATAGTTTACAAATGTCATTCTCTGGTATTCCATGTACATTTTATAAAACAGGATTTATTGATCAAGACACCATAAAAAAAAAAAAAAAAAAAAGAAAAGAAAGGAAAAAAAAGAAAAAAGGAAACATGCTCAAGATTAATATCACAGTTTTTCATTATTTGCTCTGGTTTTCTTTAGGTGTTGTTGAGGAGGAAGTAGATGATTCTCTGCCATAAGGATTACGAGATGCTGGACCACGTGCTGCTATAGAAAATAAATGTGAAAATATGGATTTCAGGCATAAAGTGCACATTTACACATACTGTATTTATTGTCGTATAACACTCACTTTTTTACCCTGAAAATAGAGGGTAAACAGTGCCTGAGTGTTATGCCGCATACACAAGGTCATTTTTTGTCTTGTAAAAAAACGTTGTTTTTTTTCTCATGAAAAAACAAAAGACGTTTTTCAAACTTCATTTTAACCACTTAAGACCCGGACCAATATGCAGGCTAAAGACCCAAGGTGTTTTTACAATTTGCCACTGCGTCGCTTTAACTGGTAATTGCGCGGTCATGCAATGTTATACCGAAACAAAATTTGCGTCCTTTTCTTCCCACAAATAGAGCTTTCTTTTGATGGTATTTGATCGCATCTGCGATTTTTATTTTTTGCGATATAAACGCAAAAAGACAGAAAATTTTGAAAAAAAATGATTTTTCTTATAACAACAAGTAAAAAATATCGAATAAACTAAATTTTAGTCAAACATTTAGGCCAAAATGTATTCAGCCACATGTCTTTAGTAAAAAAAATCGCAATAAGCGTATATTTATTCGTTTTCGCAAAAGTTATAGCGTCTACAAGCTAGGGTACATTTTCTGGAATTTACACAGCTTTTATTTTATGACTGCCTATCTCATTTCTTGAGGTGCTAAAATGGCAGGGCAGTACAGACCCCCCCCAAATGACCCCATTTTAGAAAGTAGACACCCCAAGGAAACTGCTGAGAGGCATGTTGAGTCCATTGAATATTTTTTTTTTTTTGGTCCAAAGTGATTGAATAATGAAAAAAAAAAAAAAAAAAAAAAGTTTACAAAAAGTTGTCACTAAACGATATATTGCTCACACATGCCATGGTTATATGTGGAGTTGCACCCCAAAATACATTCTGCTGCTTCTTCTGAGTATGGGGATACCACATGTTTGGGACTTTTTGGGAGCCTAGCCACGTATGGGGCCCCAAACACCAAGCACCGCCTTCAGCATTTCTAAGGGCGCAAATTTTTGATTTCACTCCTCACTACCTATCACAGTTTCGAAGGCCATAAAATGCCAAAATAGCACAAAACCCCCCCAAATGACCCCATTTTGGAAAGAAGACACCCCAAGCTATTTTCTGAGAGGCATGTTGAGTCCATGGAATAATTAATTTTTTTGCCCCAAGTCATTGAATAATGACCTAAAAAAAAAAATTACAAAACTTTGTCACTAAATGATATATTTCTCACACATGCCATGGGCATATGTGGAATTGCACCCCAAAATACATTCTGCTGCTTCTCCTGAGTACGGGGATACCACATGTGTGGGACTTTTTGGGAGCCTAGCCGCGTACGGGGCCCCGAAAACCAATCACCGCCTTCAAGATTTGTGTGAGTGAAATCAAAAATTTATGTCCTTAGAAATCTTGAAGGCGGTGCTTGGTTTTCGGGGTCCCGTACGCGGCTAGGCTCCCAAAAAGTCCCACACATGTGGTATCCCCGTACTCAGGAGAAGCAGCAGAATGTATTTTGGGGTGCAATTCCACATATAACCATGGCATGTGTGAGAAATATATAATTTAGTGACAATGTTTTGTACATTTTTTTTTTTGGTCATTATTCAATCACTTGGGGCAAAAAAATTAAATATTCCATGGACTCAACATGCCTCTCAGCAAATAGCTTGGGGTGTCTACTTTCCAAAATGGGGTAATTTGGGGGGGTTTTGTGCTATTTTGGCATTTTATGGCCTTTGAAACTGTGATAGGTAGTGAGGAGTGAAATCAAAAATTTGCGCCCTTAGAAATGCTGAAGGCGTTGCTTGGTTTTCGGGGTCCCGTACGCGGCTAGGCTCCCAAAAAGTCCCAAACATGTGGTATCCCCGTACTCAGGAGAAGCAGCAGAATGTATTTTGGGGTGCAACTCCACATATAACCATGGCATGTGTGAGCAATATATCATTTAGTGACAACTTTTTGATTTTTTTTTTTGTCATTATTCAATCACTTTGGACAAAAAAAAAAAAAAATCTATGGACTCAACATGCCTCTCAGCAGTTTCCTTGGGGTGTCTACTTTCCAAAATGGGGTCATTTGTTTGTTTTTTGTGCTATTTTGACATTTTATGGCTTTCGAAACTGTGATAGGTAGTGAGGAGTGAAAGCAAAAATTTACACCCTTAGAAAGCTTGAAGGCGGTGATTGGTTTTTGGGGTCCCGTACGCGGCTAGGCTCCCAAAAAGTCCCACACATGTGGTATCCCCGTACTCAGGAGAAGCGGCAGAATGTATTCTGGGGTGCAATTCCACATATAACCATGGCATGTGTGAGAAATATATCATTTAGTGACAATGTTTTGTACATTTTTTTTTTTGTTTGGTCATTATTCAATCACTTGGGGCAAAAAAATTAAATATTCCATGGACTCAACATGCCTCTCAGCAAATAGCTTGGGGTGTCTACTTTCCAAAATGGGGTCATTTGGGGGGGTTTTGTGCTATTTTGGCATTTTATGGCCTTTGAAACTGTGATAGGTAGTGGGGAGTGAAATCAAAAATTTGCGCCCTTAGAAATGCTGAAGGCGTTGCTTGGTTTTCGGGGTCCCGTACGCGTCTAGGCTCCCAAAAAGTCCCAAACATGTGGTATCCCCATACTCAGGAGAAGCAGCAGAATGTATTTTAGGGTGCAACTCCACATATAACCATGGCATGTGTGAGCAATATATTATTTAGTGACAACTTTTTTTTGTTTTTGTCATTATTCAATCACTTTGGACAAAAAAAAAAAAATCTATGGACTCAACATGCCTCTCAGCAGTTTCCTTGGGGTGTCTACTTTCCAAAATGGGGTAATTTTTATTTTTTTGTGCTATTTTGATATTTTATGGCCTTTGAAACTGTGATAGGTAGTGAGGAGTGAAATCAAAATTTTACACCATTAGAAAGAGTGAAGGCGGTGATTGGTTTTTGGGGTTCCATAAGTGGCTAGGCTCCCAAAAAGTCTCACATGTGGTATCCCCGTTCTCAGGAGAAGCAGCGGAATGTATTTTGGGGTGTAATTCCACATATTGATTGATCGGTGGGTATGCCCACCATTAGAATACCTCCCTTCATCCACCCACTTGATGGGCATACATGCATTATATATATATGCCAAAGCATGGGGGCATCCTCCCGCAAAAAAGTTATGCCGCGTACACGCGGTCGGACTTTTCTATGCCGTGTACACATGGTCAGACTTTTCTACGGGTAAGGCCTCCGTAGGTGGGTCAACCGTATGTACGCGGCATTAGGAACAAAATCGCTCCTCCACCCCTAATGCCCCCATGCTTCGGCATATATGCTCTTTTTTGGACTGTGGTGGTGAAATCACCTCCTACAGCGTTAGTCGAGGCTTTATATATATCGTGGGAGCAAACGCTGTTGCTGTCACGCTAAATAAATCTGCGCTGCAACTGAATGGCGTACCTGCTAAGCAAATGATGGTTAACATTAAAACAAAGTAACATTACAGTATAACAGTAAGATCTTACCATACCATACCTGCAAAGCAAATACCAATAAAAAAAAACATGGTAAAAAATAAAACATTTTTTAACGCAACCTGTGCCTAATATATATATGCCGAAGCATGGGGGCATCCTCCCGCAAAAAAGTTATGCCGCGTACACACGGTTGGACTTTTCTATGTCGTGTACACATGGTCAGACTTTTCGATGCTGTGTACACATGGTTAGACTTTTCCACGGGAAAGCCTCCGTAGGAATGTCAACCGTATGTACGCGGCATTAGGAGCAAAATCGCTCCTCCGCCCCTAATGCCCCCATGCTTCGGCATATATGCTCTTTTTTTAACTGTGGTGGTGAAATCACCTCCTACAGCACTGGAGTCACGGCTTTATATATCGTGGGAGCAAACGCTGTTGCTGTCAAGATAAATAAGTCCGCGCAACAGCTGAATGGCGTACCTGAAAACAGTAAAGTAAATTACATACCTGAAAAGCAAGCATGAAAAAACATAACAATAAAACTTTGCAGAATAAAATAGAGTAAAAAAGAGCAGAACAATAGAGTGAGAATAGAGAGGGAGAGAACAATAAAACGACAACTATTTTTGTTTTTTTTATTTTATATTTTTTTTGTGTTTTTTTACTTTTTGTTTTTTTTACACTTTTTTTTTGTAACTGTTCAACTTTTCGGTTCCAGGTTTGGGTCTCTCAAAATGCGACAGCATCTTGGGAGACCCTGTGTACGTGTGCCTAGCCTGTGATATGTTTTGCCCTACGCTAATACTTCACTAGTGTGTGGAAGCGTTCAAAACATTTGCCAATACAAAGACCAGGATCGGCAGGACATCGGGGACAAAAATAACGGGTGTCACACCTAAATCCGCGCTTGCTACAGACACGACATCTTCTTTGGGGGGCTTTTTGGGTAGGGGTACTCTCGAGGGCATATATAAAATGCCTCTCATGCAGTCGGCTTACTGCATTTGGTAGGGGATGGTGAGGTGCAGAACCGCCTGGATACAGGAGTTCTGTGACGATATCCTTCTGGAATTGGAGGAAGGGTCCGTTCTGTCCTGAAGCTTTGTATAACACAAAAGCATTCAGCAAAGTCAATTGGAATAAATGTAGAGACACTTTTTTGTACCAGCGTCTCGATTTACGGGCAATATGATACGGCGCCATCAACTGGTCGTTGAGGTCCACCCCTCCCATATTTTGGTTATATTTGTGGACACAGAGGGGTTTCTCCACAACACCAGTCGCCGTTTGAATTTGTACTGTCGTGTCTGCGTGAAGGGTGGTAAGCATGAAAACATTCTTATTGTCCCGCCACTTCACAGCGAGCAAATTATTACATCTGCAGCAGGCTCTCGCCCCCAGCTTAAGACGGGCATCTACAAGCCGCTGGGGAAAGCCCCGGCGATTAGGTCGCACGGTGCCACTTGCTCCAATCTGATGATCAAACAAGTGACTAAAAAGTGGCACGCTGCTGTAATAATTGTCCACATACAAGTGGTACCCCTTTCCGAATAAGGGTGACACCAAGTCCCAGACAATCTTGCCAGCGCTCCCCATGTAATCTGGGCATCCTCCCGGCTCTACGTGACTATCTTTGCCCTCATAAACCCTAAAGCTCCATGTGTAGCCTGTTGCCCTGTCACAAAGCTTATAGAGCTTGACCCCGTATCTGGCACACTTGCTGGGAAGGAACTGCTTGAAAGACAAGCGGCCAGCAAATTTAATCAGGGACTCGTCAACGCAGACAACTTGCTGGGGATTAAACAAGGCTGCATAACGTTCATTGAAATGGTTTATGAGGGGCCGAATTTTGTAGAGCCGGTCAAATTCAGGGTCTCCACGTGGACGACAGAGTGCATTGTCGCTGAAATGCAGGAACCGCAGGATCGCCTCGTATCGTTTCCTGGCCATGTGAGCAGAGAATATGGGCATTTGGTCAATTGGCTCTGTGGACCAATACATGCGCAATTGAGGAAATGGATGTATGCCCATATTGAGGGTAAGGCCCAGAAAGGTCTTAAATTCGGAAACCGTAAGAGGTCTCCATTCTTTGGCAAGGACGGACTGGGGATTAGCGGCGATGTAGGTACCAGCATACAAATTACTCTGGTCCACAATAGATCTATAGAGATCTTCCGTGAAATACAGCGAATAAAAATCAAGTGGCGTAAAATTCGCTGTATCCACCTGAATTCCGGGTTGGCCAGTGAATGGGGGAAGTACAGGTGCTGCAGAAGTGGCGGGGACCCAATCAGGATAGGCAAGATCTGCAGGAAGGGCACTATGGGCACGACGGGCCTGTCTTTTTCTTCTTGGTGGCAGCGGGACACTACTTGTGCTTGCCACCTTGCCAGCTTGAACTGCACTTATGGGACTCGCCACGTCACCACGTGATACTGCAGTGCTGGATGAACGACCAGGGTGTACTAGGCCGCTGGTGCTTGCCAATCCACCAAAAGGAATAGCGGCGCTAGTACTCGCTCTCTGCTCCATACAAGGGTCCTGCGGTTCTTGCTCCTCAACAACCTCAGAACGGGGTCGGGTACGCCTGGCCTTAGCAGGGACCACCACTCCGTCGTCAGAGCTATCTGACATGGAGCCACTGTCGTAAACAGGATTGTATTCTGAGCCCGAATCTGTCAGATGCGTGACCTCCTCATCATCATCTGACGACATGCACATGATCCTAACAGCCTCTTCACCAGTGTACATCCGCTTTGCATTTTGGGCTCTAAATTTAGTCGTAGACTGGTGATGATTCACGGGTAAAAAAAGCACCTGGCTATAGAAAGGCAAATGTAGAAAACGCTTCAAAAAAACTGTTAGCGATCGCAGGGATCAGGCCTATCTCTGCGAACGCTGCAGTTGTGTGTGATGTGTTTTTGAAGTGACAGTGATCGATCGATACTGCACTTGGGTGGGTTGGGCTGGGCGGAGGGGCAAAACGCAAGTGCTAGCGGGTATCTGGGCTGATTCCACTAACAATGCGTTTTTGGGTACCCTAAACTGCTGGGTACGCTAGTACAGATCTGATCAGATCAGGTATCGATCTGTTCAGATACTATACCACTAAGGGGGGTGTATGCTTTGCGAGTTGGTGTAAGCGTTACTGGCACTAACCTAACGCTGCCTGGGACGACGCAGACCCTGACTGACGCAAAAATGTAATTTATATCACCCGCCGGGCGATCAGGGGGTTAAACCTTTATTGGGTTATATACGGCGGGTGCCCTGATGCTATAAACAGCAAACGAACTAACCAGCGTCAACCGTAACACTTATACGGTGATCACTGGTGAAAGGGTTAACTAGGGGGCAATCAGGGGGTTAAAACCTTTATTAGGTAATATATGGGGGTACCTAACGCTTTCTAAAAACCTAAATAACTAACTGGCTAATCTGCGTCACCACTGACACTTATATGGTGATCACTGGTGAAAGGGTTAACTCTAGGGGCAATTAGGGGTTAAAAACTTTATTTATGGGGGTACCTAGCGCTATAGAACCTGGCGGCGAACCTCAAAAAAAACTAACTGCCTAGCGGCAACAGTGACACTAATACAGCGATCAGAAAATCGATCGCTTAGTGACACTGGCAATAGGGGGTGAAAGGGTTAACTAAGGCAGTGATCAAGGGGTTAAACCTTTATAAGGGGGGGTAGGGGGCTACCCTAGACCTAAAGGGGGCTAAGACTAACTGCCCTGACACTTTTTACTGTAACACTGACACTAAATGCAGTTATCAAAAAAAAAAAATGATTACTGCATTTAGTGACACAATGTTACAGTGGACTGGGGGGGGTGATCGGCGGTGACAGGAAGGGGTTAAGTGTGCCTATGTGTACCTGTGTCAGTGTACTGTTAGGTGCAACTTACTTGGTGATGTGTTCTCTCCTTGGCCTCGGACGAAAAGACCGACACGAGGAGGAACACAGCACTTCCCTCTTCCTGTGTTTACACTTAGCACAGGAAGAGGCGGCGGCGGGCGCGCGCATTGGCTGGGAGCGATCGCGAGGGGGTGGCTGAAAACGAATCGCCGCCCCCTCATCTAACGGAACCGCCGCATGTACGGGGGGGGGGTCCGATCGGACCCCCGAACCCCCTCAAGGCACCAACGTATAAATACGTTGATGTGCCTGTCGGTGCCATTGTGCCGACGTAAATGTACATGCGGCGGTCCTTAAGTGGTTAAAAAACGACGTTGCCTACACACCATTGTTTTCCGAAAATGGTCTTGCAAAGCGCGGTTACGTACAACACGTACAACGGCACTCTGTTCCATTCAAGCTCGCGTCATAACTTGCTTCTGAGCATGCACAGGTTTAAAAACTTTGTTTTAAACGTTGTTTTAGCGTACACATGACCATTTTTTATGACACAAAAAACGACATTCTGAAAAGCAACATAAAAAATTGAAGCATGTTCGCATTTTTTTTTTTGTCGTTTTTCAGAAGACTTAAAACAAAGTTTTGCCCACACACGATCAATTTAAATGACGTTTTTTAAAATGTTGTTTTATTTGATCACAAAAAGCGACCGTGTGTACGCGGCATTATTCGCGTACACACAAACTTCCCTCTTAAAGCTAGGGTGCGTGTTATACGCTTGTGCGTGTTATACGCTGATAAATACGGTATATATATATATATATATATATATAAAATCTCTATTTTAGGACTTACTGTGGACCTTTCATGAAATATATTTTAGTATATTCAGTAGTAATGTGTAACATACAGGAATTCATTATCTTTTAGAGACAACAGCACGTTTGACAATGCTTTTTATCTTTCTTTGTCCCTAGAAGGCTGGCTTTATCTGGAGTCAGCATCTAATTCCTGGAAAAAATGTACTCCCCTAGATATCACAATTAAGGATGAGCTCAGGTGTGTTTGGATCCTAGTCCAAAACTACCTGAGCTGTCCCGCCAGAAAACTGTCATTGTGCACTGCGTAATACGTCATAGGCGTTCCCTGCTCTGCAGCTACATGTATACAAGGGCACTTTGCCTGTTTCTGTATGCCAACTTACAATTGGTCTTAATTACCTCTGGTTTTGTTATCTGCAATCTGGAGTGTATTTGAATTTGGTGCCATAATAGCACTACTGTACTTTGTAAAGAAATACCTAAATCTGCCACGTGTTGGTAAAGCTACCAAAATGGATGGCAGGAATTTTTGGATCTGGTGCAGGTTCTTTCAAAGGGCCATTCCACCAGAGACGTGTCATAAGGGCTTTATTGAATCCCCCAATGTTTTAGTTAACTGCAAATGAGATTGGCAAAAAGAGATTCAGGATGGGTTCACATTATCTGCGGAGAGGCTCACAGCAAGGGGTCACATATATGACAAGGCCCTGCTCCGACGTACGTTTCACCATACTGGCATCATGACATCCTGATGACATAATTTCTGGGTCCCATATGTGACATCAAACTAATTAGAATATCCAGAACAAGGTGTGGATCGCACGCTGCCCCGAGTCTGATATATCCATCCGCACACGCTGTAGACACCTTAGTGCCGTGATTGGCACACTCACATGTGAGTGCAACTTTTGGTACAATTTTTAATCATTTTAATAAAAATTTGCTACACCATAAGAGCTCTTCTTTGTGTCCCTGGTGGAGTCTGTTCCTACATCCTCAGTCTTTGTCAGAGGGGGTCCCACAGTGGAGAGATGTTTACCTGGGACCTATCTGGTTCATTCAAATAAAGCGCGTTTTAACATACCTTAACCACTTAAGGACCGCCTACTGCACATATACGTCGACAGAATGGCACAGTTGGGCACATCAACGTATATATACGTTGATTTTGGTACCCAGCTCCCGTGACCCGGTCCGAAGCTCCGGGACCGCGGGACTCGCGGACCCGATCGCCGCTGCAGTGCGGCGATCCGTCCCTGGAGCTGAAGAACGGGGAGAGCTGTGTGTAAACACGGCTTCCCCGTGCTTCTCTGTGGCCGCAGCATCGATCGCGTCATCCCTGTTATAGGGGGACGCGATCTATGACGTCACACCTACAGCCACACCCCCATACAGTTGTAAACACACACACAGGGAACACTCAAAATCACAGTGCCCCCTGTGGTTAACTCCCAAACTGCAACTGTCATTTCCACAGTAAACAATGCAATTTAAATGCATTTTTTGCTGTGAAAATGACAATTGTCCCAAAAATGTGTCAAAATTGTCCGAAGTGTCCGCCATAATGTCGCAGTCATGAAAAAAATCGCCGCTATTAGTAGTAAAAAATAAAAAATTTATAAAAATGCAATAAAACTATCCCTTATTTTGTAAACGCTATAAATTTTGCGAAAACCAACCGATAAACGCTTATTGCAATTTTTTTTTTACCAAAAATATGTAGAAGAATACGTATCGGCCTAAACTGAGGAAAAAAAATGTTTTATATATTTTTGGGGGATATTTATTATAGCAAAAAGTAAAAAATATTGAATTTTTTTTTAAATTGTCGCTCTATTTTTGTTTATAGCGCAAAAAATAAAAACCGCAAAGGTGATCAAATACCACCAAAAGAAAGCTATATTTGTGGGAAAAAAAGGACGCCAATTTTGTTTGGGAGCCACGTCGCACGACCGCGCAATTGTCAGTTAAAACGACGCAGTGCCGTATCGCAAAAAGGGGCAAGGTCCTTTACCTGCATTTTGGTCCAGGTCTTAAGTGGTTAAAAAGTGGTCAAACACCTTTGGTGAGTAGCCATCTACCTCATGAGCACTCGTGGTGAAACATTTATTTGAAGATACATCAAACTAGAAGAATACAGGCATACCCCACTTTTAAGTATGCAATAGGATGTATTTACTAAAGGTGGAACAGGCAAAATCAGGCTCACTTCTGCATAGAAACCAATGAGCTTCCAGGTTTTATTACCAAATTTAACAAGCTGGGGTTAGAAGCTCATTGGTTTGTATGCAGAAGTGAGCCTGATTTTGCACTTTCTAGCTTTAGTAAATAATAAACCCTATTGTGTAACTAAAAGTGGGGTATGCGTGTATACATGTTTTTATGGTGTTGGGATTGTCACTTTGGACTGTATAAGTATGCTATTTGCACATGGTTCATTTGCACCATTATTTATGTTGAATTATTTAATGTATGATGTTTTGTAGTGCCAAAACCTTTACCTTAGTTTATCCACTAATCAAGCACATACCTTTTTAAAGGGGTAGCTACATGATCTAATGATCTAATATCACTTCAGGCACCATTACCATCCACAATTTATTTTATAGACTTTGAAATCACGCTAAATTTCAAAGCTTCATTCAGTGTGAACCGAGGCTAAGTGATACTCATAAATGAATATACTTAGTTAATAGTAAGATCAACGCTAAAGTGCACATTAGAGCAAAACAACAATTTCTTTTCATTCAAAAAAAAAAAAGATCACTGGAAGTAGAATTTGATTGCTCTTTTTGGGTTATTGTATTTTATCTTGTTAAATAAAGTCCATAGTAATGCTCATTTGAATATTTCCAATATGCATCAAAAAAGGAATATAGTAAGTTGTAATTGTTATGGCATTAAAAACTGCAGTGCAGCTCTTGAAGGAATCATCCACTAGAAAACTACCAATGGCTGTCATTCTCAGTGGGTTTATGTACAGAGTCACACGTCACTATCTCTGCCACAAGCTGTACTGTAGTATAAAATGAACAAAAATTGAATCTTACCACGTGGCCCAAAATGCAAAAGATAGCAGTTGTTGCAATATGGCCTGTCATCATACTGAAATAAAGGCAAACATTAGCATACATAGACAGAACACTTTTTACATTTTATCTCAAACTGTTGTCAACTCCTACCCATAGCCTGGCCCAGATTCAGATTAATTTGATCAAAAGAACCATAAAATATTTTTTTTAGATATGGTCAGTTTTTGATACTGTATGTACTGTATATGCATCTACTATTTTCAGAAGTTATTGTTTCTGTGCTTATCGATACAGCAAAAAGACATACTGTATGTAGTACTATGAAAAATATATTTACTTTATATTGCGAGAAATATGGAGCAGATATTGTTGGTCCCCGTCCAACCTCTATATTGCAATGCAGGGAACTCATCACATGCAAACACATTGCAACAAAGGAGTCCATAAAGTAATAAGAATTCCAATGAAACCCAGGGTGCATTTAAACTTCACTAGAATGGTATGTGAATCACAGAGAAAGCCTCCACCTTTGTTCATCCAGGGAGATCACACTGCCACGTATCCGCCACTCAGGAAGGGCTGGTCACATAAGAACCACCGAAAATAAATAAGGTTTCCATAGTGTAAAAACTTTAGACATTTTTAATAATAAAAAATAGGTTGCACTTCGTGGAATCATACTTTTTAGTATTTGGTTGCCACACTACGATTGGGTATCAAAACGCTAAATGTGTGTTTTACTTTTTCATAGCGATAGTTGGATGATATTATAGCTAATCTGTTGTTGCTCTGTGTGTAATCATTCTATTTTCAAATTTAGAACAGCACGATTAGCTATTGAATCTCAATTTTTTTTTCATAAGTGTGGGTATTGCCCTTTTTCAAAATGGAGTATTGCCGATGTTGACTGCCAAAAGCTCAGAACGAGGTGCGGTTTCTATCTGTATTGTATTTATTATTTAGTCAGCACGCCACCCGTTCCCCAGGACAATAGCATTTTGTGTCAAAATGCGTAGAGAGAATCTACGTGCTGACGTCACTGCATTTGAGCAGGTCAGGAAAGATGGGCTGCTATAGCGAGCCAGCTTAACTTTTTATGTAAGATTTAACACTCAGCAGTCTTGTAAGTGCAACCTAATTTTTACTATTAAAAACATCTAAAGATTTTACACTATGGAAGCCTTATTTATTTTCAGGGTTCTTATGTGATAGGCTCTTCCTGAGTGGCAGTGTGATCTCCCTGGATTAACAAAGACCCTGGCTGGGTTTATAGCCAGAAGTGGGAAAGACCTCCCATAATAGGAGGTCATAAGGAGCTGGTAAGTGGCCATTCATATGAGGTGGATGCTTTTTCTGAAATTCACATACCATTTTGATGAATTTTTAAATGCTCTGTGGGATTTCTTATTACTTTATGGACTCATTTGTTACAATATGTTTGCATCTGTTTGTTTTTCTTTCATTATTTAAGTAGCAAAACTTTATTTTGGACTTTTTTACTTGTGCTGGGTGTGTCTCACAGAAAAGTTGCTGCTTTTCGATTTTTGAAATTCACTTATATGTTTATTTGGCACAGCTCCGTATTACCCATTATTTTTAATTCTGTCTAGGGAAGTCTTCACGCTTTACTATTTTTCTGGTTCATGAAATTAAGGGGTTTATGAAACAATTTAAATGGTTAATCGTTCTATAGTTACCATCCCTATAGTCTTAAATCCCTTCGTTTCTTAAAAATACATTGTCATTTTTTTTACACCTGTTAAAAAATGTAGCTTTTGATGTAATACCAATCTTCTTCCCAGCATTGTCCAATAACTGTGGCTTCACTTTGAGGCCTCGTACACACGAGGCAATTCATTTGTTTAAATCGGTCAGACCGACCGATTTGAACAAATCTGTCTCTTTGGATTTTGGTTTGCTCGCGTGTACACACGAGCAAACCAAAATCCCCGCCAGCAGACGGCGCGCTGACGTGTCGGTGACGTGGTGGTGACGTTGACGCCGCCATGTCACCGCACCAGGAAGTAAAACACTTCCGAGCATGCGCCAAATCCATTCTGCGCCGGTGCGAGACGACATGTCTGCTGGTAAGTGTACTAACCAGCAGACATGTCGGGCGGACGGGTTCCCACCCGATAGATTTCAAAGCATGCTTTGAAATCTGTCGGGTGGCCAAATCCGTCGGCTCGCCCGTACACACGATCGAATCTGTCTGCTGGGACGGTCTAGCAGACCGTTTCCAGCAGACAGATTTGATCGTGTGTACGCGGCCTAAGGTCAAATTACTTTTAGTATTACAACACAATTCTCTCTGTCACCATGTCCTGGGGAGACAAATGGGCAACTTAAATGTGCCACAGGGAAGACATACATTGAAACTTTTCATAAAACATCATAAAATGTTTTATTTTGGAATACATTTTTTGCAAACTCTGGTACAGATGTACATGGTAGCCAATCAGCTTCTAACTTCAGCTTGTTCAATTAAGACAATAAAACCTGGAAGCTGATTGGCTTCTATGCTGAGTTGCACCAGATTTTGCACACTCCAGTTTTAGTAAATCAACCCACATAGGGGTTAATTTACTAAAACTGGAAAGTGTAAACTCTGGTGCAGATGTACATGGTAGCCAATTAGCTTCCAGATTTTATTGTCAAAGCTTAATTGAACAAGCTGAAGTTAGAAGCTGAGGATTGGAGAATTGAGGATTCTGGGATTGGAGAAGATACCTCTTACGGAGAAACACGTCGGGTTGAGTCAGGTCTGTGACGTTATCACACCAAAGCTGTTTGGATGACTCCATAGACTCCATAGAGGAGGCTTCAACATTAAGCTGCTGTTGCATGCTTTTATCTCTTCAATTCGTGCAAGTGCATTACCTAATCTAATAAATAAGTGTTAACAGAAGGGTTGCTCTATGAGATCCTAGGCTTAATAGACACTGAAAACTGGGCTGTTGGGTCATCCATAGGCGCCATTAATTAGAACAGCAGTCTGTTGCCTTTGCCAGTCGGCTTTCTGGATAAACACATGCGTCTATGATCTCTATAACTTGAGATCATTTGGATCCGGTAAGAGGCTGCATTGTTTAATGGTCCCTTTTGGAGCACCTTTGTCAAAGCACGGAAACACTTTTCTCATCACCTTTATATATGGACTTTACTTTTTGCACATATGCTATATGAACTTTTGAATAATTTTTTATTCACAACTGAATTAATTTAACATGTTATGATGAGTTATGTATTTTTGCACCTAGGATACACATTAATGAACAGTATATCTTTATATCCGCACTCAATACGAACGTATGTTGGCCCATAATTCACTGCGGCATTGTGCGCTGATGATTGGCCAAACATGCACTATGACCCTGCATGCTTGGCCAATCACAGCGTGCAAAAAAACAGAGAGCCATAATTGGCCAAAGCCACGGTGGCTTTGGCCAATTATGGCTCAGGGCTTTAGCACATGCCCCACACTATATAAGGCCGCCTGCTGGGCGGCCTCGTGTAGTGTGTTGCAGTTGTTAATGAGAGCAGTCAGAGAGACAGAGAGATTGTCTTTTTATATAGCTAGATAGAGCAGGCAGGCAGGCTAGTCAGTTTAGCTTAATTTACAGTGTGTAGAGAATATATATACATCCCTAGGAGTTGTACATATATTTATACACTGTATAGCTTAGCTAGATCAGTTCTTCCTAATTTTCTGGCAGGCAGGTGATTGTGCTATTTAAAGACGTTATCACAGGTATAGACACCCAGCAGGTACAATATTTAAAGGAATTTTTTTTATTTTTTTTATTTATTTACTCCTGGAGCAGTGATTTTTATGATGCTTAACTTAAAAAAAAAAATGAAAAATTCCTTTAAATATTGTACCTGCTGGGTGTCTATAGTTTTCCTGTGAAAACGTCTTTGAGAACCCGGGTCTTGCTCTTGAAAAAACAACCATTTTTTAAACTTTTTTCCATTGATACATGTTCCCCGGGGCAAGACCCAGGTTCTCAAAGATGTTTTCCAACAATAACTTGAATATTGGTCTTTAAAATTATCGTTTTTGAATTCGAACATAGACTTCAATGGGGTTCTAAATGTTCGTGCGAACGGTCGGTCTGTTCGACGATTCTGGTGCGAACCGAACGCGGGGGTGTTCGGCTCATCCCTATTGTTAATATCTGATGTATCACTATTATCTTATTAGATAAATACTGGTTGCATTTATAGGGTGTAGATCCTGAAGAAGCAAGTTTTTGTTTTTATAATTTATTTTTATTGAAGCATTGAATTATATAGATACACAACATAGCCTTTAGGCATCCCCTGGCTAACAAATACATACTGTGCAACACAAACCATTAAATAACACATCCTATCAAATTTAAAGAACAAAACATGCCATTTGCTCAGTTGTTCTCCTATAAATTAATTTTAAGGATTAGTGAATTATAAGGAGATTCCTGTTCCCTCTCAACCATCTGGATGATACATCAGGAGAACATTAACTCACAGTTGAATTCATACAAACGTAACATGAGTCGCTGCAGAGGAGTAAATCTGTATATATCTTAGGCTAAACCTTATCTGGGGCTAATGGTTTCAAGTATAGTCTGAGTCTGTCCACAAGTGGCAGACCTTCTCAATTTTTTTTAGGGAAACTTAGAGACAAATATGTAGCTTTGTTTAGGGGTACAACCCTATCCATTAGATGCTTGCAGAAGGGCAAATTGGGGACCATAGCCAATTTCCACTTGAGCACTATCGCCTTCCTGGAAAAAAATAATAAGGAACCCAATAGAGTACACATAGCCCTATTAACGGCCAAAGAGTCAACTAACTCCAGAAGACTGAAGAAGCAAGTTTACTGGAAAATGCTTCGATCCACTACGCCATTTTGGTAGCTCCATTCAAGCACCAAATTAGCATGATCACATATGACAGCTATATCTTTGTGACTTTTATGATGTTTTAACTATGTAATAAAGATGCTGAATAGGTTTTATTGAAAGTTTCAGTGCATGTCCTTCTTATGGCACATTTAAAGTCCCGCTTATGATTTGCCTCTCCCCCAGGACATGGAGACTGGATGTACACATCACTACTGTACTCTGCTACTGGATTAAAAGCCAAGGAAGAGTAATTCAGTAGCGCTAATTTGACCTCAAATGTAAAAAAAAAAAAAAAAAACACCATGTGCATGGAGTTGGAGGGGGAAGGGTTAGTTAGTTTTAACTATGATTGGAATTGGGCTTTATTGACTGTTTAAATTCAACTTGCTGTTGAAATTATTTTTTCTGGTTTTCAACTAGGATCACAGATAGTTGCTAATAAACACAGTTCTGAATGTCCAAATGTACTTTATTAGATCAACAATGACTGTAATTTGTTACTGCCATGGTTACCAACCACCTATATGTTTGCTATATGCTACAAATTCCAGCATACACACATAATAGCTATCAGGGAAACTATGGCATTTTTATTAACAAAAACGTTAATTAAATACATATGTGGTTATCTCCTGAATATAATTATCATCATGGGTTTGGTGGCTTACCTCAGCATGCTGCCCTGCAGTAAGTTGCCTTTTACACTGAAAGCATTTAAGGCAAAGGGGATGGTAATCTTTTCCTAAAGAGCGCTTTCTTTCAGCTAATAGGGAAGAAATTAGAAGATGTATGAAATGTATGAAACCATAATAAAGACTAAGCTGTGATCATAGTTAAAGAGAAACATCTAATTTTCCTATTCATTGCAACAATGAAAGTATCTGCACAGAGCCCACCCCCTCAGCCGTGTATACTTACCCAGCCATCATCCCTCACCACCTCCCACCACAGTTCCTGTTTGAACTGGTGTCACAGTGTCAGGGCTGGCTCCTGCTACTTAACGAGCAGCTGTTTTCTTTCAGTGCTCAAAAGCTGCTCAGCTGTCAGTTACAGGTTCAGGTTCACATTAACTTGCCTCATTAATCCAGCCTACTGCTAGACCCTTTTTACTATTTAAACAGCTTAGCTCATTTCCTCCTTGCCCTTGTGTGGTCTATGATCTCTAAGTACATCCCTTCCTGTGTTCCTGTGTATTACTCAGCCTGGCTGACTTCCCTTTGGCATGAGGGAGGTGCCGGTAACGGCACACAGACTGAAGCAACGGCACATAATTGCCATAGCTTCAGTTTGCTTTAGTGTGCATGTGCCAATGACATCGGCACATGGAGGGGACATGGGATATCTCCTAAACAGTGCAGGTTTAGGAGATATCCTGGTTAGCTACAGGTAAGCCTTATCATAGGTTTACCTGTAGCATAAAGTGATTTTATAGAGTTTACAACCACTTTAAAGGTGTGATTTTTAACTGTGCTTTCTGTCTCCGGCTTAAAAGGTATGGGGGACATACATGGCTGCAATATGGGGGACATACATGGCTGCAATATGTGGGGGACATACATGGCTGCAATATGTGGGACATACATGGCTGCAATATGTGGGGGACATACATGGCTGCAATATGGGGGACATACATGGCTGCAATATGTGGGGGACATACATGGCTGCAATATGTGGGGGACATACATGGCTGCAATATGTGGGGGACATACATGGCTGCAATGTGGGGGACATACATGGCTGCAATATGTGGGGGACATGGCTGCAATATGTGGGGGACATGGCTGCAATATGTGGGGGACATGGCTGCAATATGTGGGGGACATGCATGGCTGCATCTGTGGGGGACATGGCTGCATCTGTGGGGGGGACATTGGCTGCAATATGTGTGGGGGGACATGGCTGCAATATATGTGGGGGGACATGGCTGCAATATATGTGGGGGGACATGGCTGCAATATATGTGGGGGGACATGGCTGCATCTGTGGGGGGACATGGCTGCAATATGTGGGGGACATGGCTGCATTTGGGGACACATTTAAAAAAAGTATCGGTATTCGGTATCGGCGACTACTTGAAAAAAAGTATCGGTACTTGTACTCGGTCCTAAAAAAGAGGTATCGGGACAACCCTACTTTAGTAAATCAACCCCATAGTTTGTTGACATTTCATCCAGCTCTGCAACTAATAGCGTCTGCAGGAGCCTGACATTGCACCCTCAATCTACTGATCATGGATGCAATGCTATGCAGGCTCCTGTAAAAAAAGAATAATGTAATGGAGAATTTAGCCTTTAAAAATTTCTATAAGGTGGCACCTCTGTAAGATGTACTAAAGCAAAGTTGAAATCTAAAAATAAAAAAATACCATTTACTGCTAAATGACATTTCCCAGCCTGGCTTCTTTCTGTTTGTAAACATTTTTATTTTAAGGATAATAAGCAAGGCATAGTCAAACCAATGGCATAGAGAACTAGGTCTTGCCATGGTGTTCCAATGAATTTTTGTGGAAATACCGTTTATTGGGGGGAAGCTCCTTTAATAAGGCTTCAAGGGCAACATTAAACTTTCCGTATTTGCCGGTGTATAAGACGACTGGACGTATAAGACGACCCCCTAATTTTCCAGCTAAAATTTTGGTTTTGGGATATACTCACCGTATAAGACGACCCTCTTTCTACTAGTCTGTCTGGGAGCTGAGGGGTAGCCAGAACAATCGCTGACAGGAAAAAATGCCGACAGGAACATGCTTTATTCAGCTTTTTCAAATCTCACTGTGCCCATTACATGCCTCACTGTGCCATCAACATGCCTCACTGTGCCACCCCATGCCTCACTGTGCCATACCTTTAGTCCTGTACTGCAGGCGTCCATTATTCAAAAGCCGCGCCTCCTCCTTATGCTGTTCTGTGATAGGCGCCTGTGTTCCTCCTATCACGGAGGTCCTCTCGTCCGAAGCCGAGGATGAGAAGACATCCATGATAGGCGGAACACCGAACAGAAGCTCTGCTGGGAAACCAAGTGTTCCGCCTATCACGGAACACCACAAGGAGGAGGCGTGGCTTTTGAATAATGGATGCTCAAGGTCTGGTACCGGTGTATAAGACAACCGCGGGTTTTGATGCAAGTTTTTAAGCCCAAAAAGTCGTCTTATACGCCGGAAAATATGGTATGTAATTTCTTTGAATAACATGCTTGGAGAATGCTGTAAACCTACACCTAGAGTGACACACCTGTATTATGTGCTAAGTGACATTTACAAAGAAAATAATACCATTTAAATTATCGCTAAATGACATTTGCCACCCTCTTTATTCTGTTTGTATACAAAGTAGCCAGTACCCCCCTCAATATACATACCAGACTACCAGGGATACCCCTAAAAAAAAAAAAAAACATTCTAGGCTCCCTTTCTTGATGAGGGTCTGGTATAGTTTTGAAGGGGGACCCTATGATAGAAAAAAACATTCAAAAAAGTTGTGGTATCCCCTCCGAAATCCATTCTGGAAATAGGAAATGGGGGGAGGAGGGTCAGCAAGTGTGCACTTCTTGTTCCTAGAGACAGATTTCATTGTTTTTATTTTCTACTAAATGCAAATGTTTGCTCAATATGTAGATTCATTCTCATTATTTGTTCTGACGACCAGTGCCAACTAGACAGAAAGAGATATGAAATCCAAAAATTTGGAGCTGTCGCCAGAAAACGAATATTAAAATGGAGACACCTGCTCTAAAGATGACTATGTATGAAAAGAATTCCCTCACTTTGTGGAACTTTCCTCTCAATTTCTTTCCGAAGAAAAAAGAAATAAAAAAGACAAATATATGTATTACTCTGATTGCATTATAATAGTAAATGTGGAAGCTTTTATTGGGGTTTGAAGGATTAGTTCACCTTTTAAAAAAATATGAAAAGATGAACTAACACCCAACCCCAGGTTCCCGCTGTAGTGCCCCTGAAGCTGGTGTAGCAGTCCAGGGATTTCTGCACGATTTTCAGGATGGATCAGAGTGATTCTCTGTGCGGGAACTGGCCAATCAGAATTGCTCTGATCCTGGGGGGGGGGGGGGGGGGTTGGTTGATACTTCACTTTTATTTTTTATTTTAGGGGGAGGGTTCAGAAACCAGGGTCCTCCTATTGGTTTCATTTTTGAATGGTTTGGTATTTTATTTGGGGGTGGCGGGTACTCAAATAAGAGCATGTTGCATTTTCTTCTAAAGTCTGTGTTAATGAATCATTCATTGAAATAAACAATCCCATGGCAGAAAAAAAAATCACTCTGATTAGTAAATAGTTATAAACGTACAAATCTACTAATGCTGCTATTACCATAATTTACCGAATTTATGTTGCATTGAATGTGGTGTACTGTTGAAATATGAATCTGAGTAGTTCCAGTGGATATGTTGTCAAATTTTCTAGACACCGTCACACCAACTGTCAATTTAATGATATCCATCAAAACCCAAGAGAAATATTGGTTTATCTAGCAATCCAAAAGGTTACATTGTGCTTGATTTGTGAGTAGCCACTTGGGAACCTGATTCAAAGGCTTTGCACTTCTGCCTAAGGTACATATAGAAACTATAATCATAACAAAAAAAAATGTATTCACATTTCCCCAAAGCCACAATGATGAGCAGAAAATGGAAGTAAAATATTCACTCTTATGTCAGCAATTACGCAGTCTGCTCTACATTCTCTTAACTGAATATGATAGTTAAATAGGCACTTGCTGATGTGCTTCTTACCCACAGGAGTCCTTCTATCAATTAAGTCAAATGCTTTAAAGTATTCAAGATAGAACTTTGGGAAACATGTGTCTGAAGTAGAACATGATCACACAGCATTTAAAGTCATGACCCCAGCAAATAATTGAAATGCTAAAAAAAGAGAGAAATCGTTCAACTTAAACATAGAACTCCATGTCTTTCTTATGCTTACATTTGACACAAAGATTTTCAGATTGTACAAAGGGTATTAATATTTACATGGGGATCTTCAGTGGTGCATAACTAGAGCAGCAAATATTTTTTATAGAAATCCATTGAATTCATTTTAAAGCTGTCTTTATATAGAAAACGAGTTGAAAGTCAATTAAATGATCCTTAATGTTGTAAGCATTAAGCAAGAAAAATAATATATACGTCCAAAATCCAACCCAAGGCAGCCCAAAGATGCATTTGCTTTTTCATTTAGAGAAGTATGGGATTCTCTTTTTTTTGCTAATCATCCTTAAAGTGATACTAAGACCTGGTTCACACTGAGGCGACTCGTCAGGCGGCTCAGCCGCCTGACGAGTCGCGTCCCATTGAAGGCAATGGAACCGTTCTAATAGGAGCGATGCAAGTCGCTCCGACTTAGAAAAAGGTTGCTGTATGACTTTGGGGGCGGCTCGGGGCAGCGACCTGCATTGACTTCGATACAGAAGTCGTTTTGCAGGTCGCCTCTGAAGTCGTCCTCAGGATTGACAGCAGCAGGAGCCAATGGATGTGCTGCTATCAATCTATCCAATCAACGCTAAGACTCAGTGGAGAAGAGGACACCGGGGATGCGTACAGCAGATGAACGGACTCAGGTAAGTAAAATAGGGGGGCTGGGGGGCCTGTATTTGCCAGTTTTTTTTTTCACCTTAACCAAGGTGGATGCAGCATCAATCCAATGCTGCATCTGTCCCCCGGCAGCTCTAACACTGAGATCTAACACTGAGATCTGAGTGTTTAAACACTGCTAATCACTCGGTTCTCACAGCTCCGTCAGTCACTGGCTCTCTGCTCTGCCCCCCTGCACGCACTGGAGCACTGGGCTGTAGAAGGGGTAGTGGCTAACTCAGGCTCTCAGCGGCTCACTGAAAGGCTGAGCTTGGTGCCGATTCAGGCATGCGGGTGGATCCTGACCATATGGACCGGCTCTGTGACGTCAGCCGACAGCAGGTTAAAAACGAGTCATAGGCATGCAGAACGAATTCCACTCCTGTGATCCACAGGAGAAGTGCAGCCAAATTGGCTGTACTTCTTCTTTAACCAGTGTGTTGAGCGCAAAACTGACTAAATTCCCCACACTAAACAATAAATCTACCGATTAAATTTTCTACCATCGCCCATTGGATTTTCCCCACTCAATCGGCACTGCAGGCTATAGCCTGCAAAGTTGATCAGTGTATTCTGATGACAGGGAAGTCTCCCTGATGTCAAAATACACTATCCCAGCGGAGAGACTTCCCTACCATCAGAATACACTGATGAACTTTACAGGTTTTAGCCAGCAGTGCTGACTGAGTGGGGAAAATACAATGGGGCGGTTGCACAGAAGTAATTTAGTAAATCTACTTCTGTACAACTGCAGTGCTCATACATGGATCAAAATCTGGCTAGTCCCTAGTGAACTGGCCAACTTTCTGTCCATGTGTAGATGGCATATGTAATCGAGCAGTAATATACAAACTTCACAACTGGAAATTAATGTGTAATGTGCATAGTATGTAGAATGTTCACCCAGAGTGAAGGTATATTGCAGTCTACAATCAAAATTGAGATGCATTGAGATGAAATTGAGATACATATTGGGCATAATGAGCTTTATGACTCAGTATTTAGGTTATCATTCTAATTTATCTGTAGTAAACCAACAAAACCACAAGCATCAATTAAAAATGGATGAATGTTCTAACCTTTTCCTACTCCTATCCAAAACTGAAAAATGTTAGCCTAATTTTTTCTTTAAAAAAATATTGTAGGATACAATTTGTTTCCTCCAAATGTGTATGCAATCCATTTACAATTTGAATATATGACACTTATTTAACAATGAAACATGCAAAGAGTGGGAACTGGTATCACCTGACTACAGTAAATTATAATCTGGTTGATGGGGGTTATGACGCTATGCACATCAACTTTGTGCTTTCCACTTAAATAAGTTGAAGAGAATGGGCCAGATTCTCGTAGATGCTGGTGTAGTGTAGCGTAAGCTAGTTACACTGTGCCGCCGCAACTTACAGGAGCAAGTGCCGTATTCTCCAAGCACTTGTTCCGTAATTTGCGGCGGCATAGTGTAAATGGCCCAGCCGTAATGCCGCGTAATTCAAAGGGGGCGGCTTGTATTTAAATTAAGCGCGCCCCCATGCCTAACGAACTGCGCATGCGCCGGTCTTAAACGTAGGCCACAGCGCATGCTCCATAGTACGCCGCAAATACATTGATTATGACGGCAACGTAATTAACGTACAGGCCTATTCGCGAACGAGTTACGTAAACGACGCAAACGACGGAAAAACACGACGCTGTCCCGAGTCCATACTTAACATGGCATACGGCGGACCGATGTAAGGTTACCCCTCATATAGCAGGGGTAACCTTACGGTTACGGAAACGATGTAAACTACGGCGAAGCGGCGCAAAAACGTTCGGGAATCGGCGTATCAGGCTCATTTGCATATTCAACGCAGAAATTTACGGGAACGCCACCTAGCGGCCAGCGTAACATTGCAACTTAGATCCGACGGTGTAAGTGACTTACGCAAGTCGGATCTAAGCAAAATCTATGCGTAACTGATTCTAAGAATCATGGGGAATAGATGCACAGCCCCGCAAACAGAGATACGACGGCGTTTACAGGAGATACGCCGTCATATCTCCTTTCAGAATCTGGCCCACTGTCTTTATGTAAAATGCATGTCAATAGCACAGCTCTCACAGCAATATATTTTAATAAACAATAGTATACTAAGAGAAAAATAACTACTGATGTTTCATGACAGCAAGAGCATAATGCAAGCCATAACATAGCATCTCTGAAAACTGTCATATGAGCTAAAGGAGAGACTGTCTCCAATTACACTTGATAAATGTCACATAAAATCAACAAGGCATGTAATGCAGTGTACGAAAAAATACCATTATGCTGCAATGCAGTTTTGTAAATCTAAACACAAGGACAATCCCAAAGGACAAATGTTCAGGCAGTATTATGAGTACATCTGTAGTCTGTCATACAACCTTGTTATGCGAAGCACTGAATATTCAGGTACTCTCTGTGCTACACTGCTTTTATTCCAATTACATTAGATTTATGTGTTTTTATATTATCATGAATATCACATTACTTCATTTACACATAAATCATCTGTGTTGTTGCTCCCTCTACCTGGATGAACATTTTTTTTATGCACTGCAAAAAAATGATTTGGTTGTTCTGCATTTCCTTTTATCAACACCTTGCTTTTTCCACTTCTATTAAAGTGCTAAGCCATGTGCTTCAGAAAGAATATATATATGTGTATTATGTGCTTTCTCCTTAGTTGTTGTTTCATTAATGTTTTGTTAGGGTTGCATTAAACTTTTGGATTGTGTAGTGCATGTTTACTTTTAAGCTGGGAGTACTGCCACCCATTCAACTATATCATGGGTCCTCAAACTACAGCCCCCCAGCTGTTCAGGAACTACAATTCCCATCATGCCCTAGTCATGTCTGTGAATGTCAGAGTTTTACAATGCCTCATGGGACTTGTAGTTCCGACACAGCTGGAGGGCCGTAGTTTGAGGATCCCTGAACTATATTATTACTGAATGCAGTAAGGCGCATGGGCAGAACAACATTTAGTTGGATTCCTCAATAAATTTAGGTAAAGGGTCTTTTGTCAATTTCTTGTGTATTGTTATCTGAAAGGAGTCGTCTTGCCTCCATCAGATAATCAGTTTTATTTTGTACACTAAAAAAATCCAAAAGGAAAACACTGCGCTAGATATAAATGTGAAATTAAACACCAAAATATGTGATAAATTAAATTAATAGCTGCCAGTACCAAAATTTGTGATACAAAGAATTCTAGAACATAAGTAATAAACAGGAGAGCGCTCAAATAAACAAAGAAGTGAAAAAAAGATCTAAATAAATTGATCTTAAAATTATAACTGTGATGTCAAATGAATACTGAGAAATATATCTTCCAGTTACAAAAAATGTCTTGTGAAAAAACATGTGTTAAATAAAGTCCCAGTGGAATTAACAAATAAAACATGAGAAAAACGTCCTTAAATGGTTAGTCCCTGTTGGTGCCATACACACGATAAAGAAAACGGTCCGCGGAAATCGGAATGTCCATGTGTCCGATAAATAATTCCCCGCCGCCGGACGGCGCGGTCCCACTGACGCCGCACGTCACCGCACCAGGAATTACACAAATATTCGGCGGCGGCGCGGCGGCGGTGGGGCAAATGTCTGCTGGTAAGTGTATAACCAGCAGACATGTCGGGCGGACAATTCCAATGGATTTCAAAGCATCTTTGAAATCTGTCGGGTGAAGAAATCTGTCCGCTAGCCCATACACACGAGCGGAGATGTCTGCTGAAACGGTCCATCAGACCGTTTTCAGCAGACATATCCCCTCGTGTGTACGAGGCCTAAAAGAAAAGTTTAGGATAGAGCAAACTTCATCCACCAGGAAGGCACCCAGAAGTGGTAATGCAGTCTCCTTACCTTAACTGTATGACCACCGTTACAGCGGTCTCAGCAAACGTGGGGATTTTAGGTCTCCCTCCTGACCCTCTGTGGAGTATCTGGAATGGTATCTGTTATTTGCACTATGGAATGAAACTATGGAATGAAACTGGAGATACACATCTCCAGTTTCATTCCATAGTGCAGATAACAGATACCATCCCAGATACTCCAAAGAGGGTCCGGAGGGAGACCTAAAATCCCCAAGTTTTATTTTGTAGCACAATTCCTCCACCCTTATCGGCTGATCTGATAATGATATCAGGATTAGTGCTCCGAGACTTAAGGACTAACTGTTCCAAGGAACTGAGGTTATTCATAAAGTGGTGAGACCTAGAAGATTCAGATACGCAGAGGTCTGTGAGTTTTTAAAAAACTACCTGATAAAAGGTAGATAGGTAGGGACCGTTAGACTGGGTAGTGTTAAAAATTGATTTTGGTCTGAACGAGGTGTGTACAATGGATAGGGTGGATTGGGAATATTGAAACCAGACTATCAAATTGTCTTTTTCATCTGCATTCCATAGATCACAAAGATCTTGAATGGCTTTTTGGTCCGCAGAGGTATCTATAGGGCATGATGAGTCACCTGGAGGGGTAAATTCCTTGCTAGTAGTTTTATTTGCCTTCATATTAAAGTGCCTTTTAAGAGTTACAAGATCCAAAATGAATGAGAAAAAAAAGATCACCGCTCCAGGTGGGTCTGCTATGCAATCAAGGATAAAATCAGGATACCAAGGATGCCGGCAATGCACTAGGCAGATGATAGGAATTTCAAAGGGATGGACAGCCGCACTCCAAAAAAACTGTAGAGTTGTCTTTATTGGTAAAAACAGCAAAAAGATGCACCACAAAATTCACAGCAAGGCAAAACAATCAGGAACAGCCGACGCGTTTCACACTGGTTCAGTGCCTAGCCATTTAAACTTAGTAAAAATATTAGGGAAAGTGGTAGGGGCAAAGTTAAGACCTCTAGATAGTAATGATGTTTCTTGCATGTTTAGTTTGAGAATGGATCGGTTGTAGATTTTTACAGTCCCCGCAGCTTGTCCGGGCAGGATGTATCTAGATTTTGTTTCCCCCTCTCCTGCCTCTACTACGTGTTTTCTTTTTGTTTTGGCTAGTGAGGGGCTGAGTAGGGGGGTCTGCACCAAAAAAGATGCAGGAATAAGTAACAGGGAGCCTCCAAAGGTTACTATAGATATATCAGGAGAAACTGGTCTTATCTGGGCATGGTCATGAGAACACAATAAAGATGCACTGCAATGATCAACATGATCCACTGAATCAACAACAGGGGGCACTGTGGGTGGTCTTCACCCCAGGTTGGTAAATATTATATTTTTATGTGGGTGGTAAGTAAGGATGAGCTTCGAGTTCGAGTCGAACCCATGTTCGACTCGAACATTGTCTGTTCGGCCGTTCGCCGAATTTCGAAACATTATGGGCCTGTTCGCACCAAATTCGAGTGGCGCGTCACGGCCCACAATTAACTGCGGCATCGCAGTGCATTGCTGACTGATGATTGGCCAAGCATGTACTATGACCCGAATGCGTGACCAATCACAGCACAGTAAGCAAAGGGTGGCTTTGGCCAATTATGTCTCAGGGGGTTTAGTACACGCCCCACACTATATAAGGCCACCTGCGTGGCGGCCTTGTGTAGTGTGTTGTGGTGGTGGTGAAAGACAGACAGAGAGTGAGGCAGTGTCATTTCAATTAAGTTAGATAGAGCAGGCAGGAGAGTCAGTTAGCTGCAGTTACAGTGTGTAGAGGATATATATGCATTCCAGGTGTTGTATATATATTTATACACTGTATTCAGTTTAGCTAGGTCTGCTCCTGTATTCTCTTCCTAATATACTGACAGGCAGGCAGGTGATTGTGCTAGCTGAAGTATTTTCATTTAGTGTACTGTGTCCTTTGCACAGTGTGCACCTAAAGCTACCTGAATACAATTGCTGGTGTTCTCATACTAATACCACAGGCAGGGAGCTCCAAGTATTGTCAGTTAGTGTACTGTGTCCTTTGCACAGTGTGCACCTAAAGCTACCTGAATACAATTGCTGGTGTTCTCATACTAATACCACAGGCAGGGTCTGCAAGTATTTTCACTTAGTGTACTGTGTCCTCTGCACAGTGTGCACGTAAAGCTACCAGAATACAATTGCTGGTGTTCTTGTACTAATACCACAGGCAGAGAGCTGCAAGTATTTTCACTTGGTGTACTGTGTCCTCTGCACAGTGTGCACCTAAAGCTACCTGAAGACAATTGCTGGTGTTCTCTTACTAATAATACTACAGGCAGGCAGTTGATTCTGCTAGCTGCAGTATAATTAGCATATACAGTACAGACCAAAAGTTTGGACGCGCCTTCTCATTCAAAGGGTTTTCTTTATTTTCATAACTATGAAAATTGTAGAGTCACACTGAAGGCATCAAAACTATGAATTAACACATGTGGAATTATATACATAACAAAAAAGTGTGAAAAAACTGAAAATATATGTCATATTCTAGGTTCTTCAAAGTAGCCACCTTTTGCAGCAGACACATCTCTAGAACAACTGTTTAGAGGAGAATGTGTGAATCAGGCCTTCGTGGTAGAATATCTGCTAGGAAACCACTGCTAAAGAAAGGCAACAAGCAGAAGAGACTGGTTTGGGCTAAAGAACACAAGAACACAAGGAATGGACATTAGACCAGTGGAAATCTGTGCTTTGGTCTGATGAGTCCAAACTTGAGATCTTTGGTTCCTTTGGTTCCAACCACCGTGTCTTTGTGCGACGCAGAAAAGGTGAACGGATGGACTCTACATGCCTGGTTCCCACCGTGAAGCATGGTGGAGGAGGTGTGATGGTGTGAGGGTGCTTTGCTGGTGACACTGTTGGAGATTTATTCAAAATTGAAGGCATACTGAACCAGCATGGCTAACACACCATCCAGTTTGCGTTTAGTTGGACCGTCATTTATTTTTCAACAGGACAATGTCCCCAAACACACCTCCAGGCTGTGTAAGAGCTATTTGACCAAGAAGGAAAGTGATGGGGTGCTGCGCCAGATGACCTGGCCTCCACAGTCACCGGACCTGAAACCAATCAAGATGGTTTGGGGTGAGCTGGACCGCAGAGTGAAGGCAAAAGGGCCAACAAGTGCTAAGCATCTCCTTCAAGACTGTTGGAAGACCATTTCAGGTGACTACCTCTTGAAGCTCATCAAGAGAATGCCAAGAGTGTGCAAAGCAGTAATCAAAGCAAAAGGTGGCTACTTTGAAAAACCTAGAATATGACATATTTTCAGTTGTTTCACACTTTTTTGTTATGTATATAATTCCACATGTGTTAATTCATAGTTTTGGTGCCTTCAGTGTGAATTTACAATTTTCATAGTCATAAAAATAAAGAAAACTCTTTGAATGAGAAGGTGTCTCCAAACTTTTGGTCTGTATTGTATATACTGTATATATATATATATATATATATATATATATATATACATCCCATATTTGTGCAGTCACATCTCCCTGCAGTCCATTAGTATGTCTAGAAGGACAACAAGGAGAGGCAGAGAGTCACGAGCCAATAAAAGAGGGCAAGCAGGCTCTGCGTCTAGAGGCAACAGTACTGGTCATGGACACAGTGCATCCTCATCAGTACGTGGCAGTGGGACACGCTTGTTCTTTTTTTCGGAAGCTGGCCGTGTTGATGCGCAACATGCCAAAGACTTGGTAGAGTGGATGACCAAGCCGTCCTCATCCTCTCTCACCCAAGCTCAGGGTATTTTGTCTGGCAAAACAGTTGCCAACGCGGCCTCTTCCCTCTGCTCAATGGCATCAGTCATTCCTTCACTAGCCCACTATTTCCTCCTGGGGAGTCACCCGAACTGTTTAACCACAGTGTTGGGTACATGCTGCAGGAGGATGCGCAGCATTTTGAAGGCTCAGATGATGGTACCCAGCTAGAGAAAGGCAGTAACGTGAGCCCAGAGAGAGGGGGTGCCCAAGAAGGACAGCAATCTGGCAGTCATGTTCCCTTAGCTGCAGCATACTGCCAGGTTTGCTCCAGTAATGAGGAGGGGGGGGGGATGATAAGGTCATTGACTTCATGTGGGTGCCTGATAGGAGGGAGGAGGAGGAGGAGGCACATCTCCAACAAGGCAGGAGCCGAGGGAGCTGACGTCAGGATTCTAGGTGAATCCGAAGGCAGATTTTGCGGGACCGCATAGCAACAGGCATTTCCAGGTGAGTAAAAATGTTTTTTTTTTCTTGTTTAGGTATAATGTGCACTATAAAGGAAAAACAGTTTTTGGATGGAAACTCCACTTTAAATACTACACTAAGTCTGGCGCACCTTGTTCTTGTTCTATTTTGTTTTCCAGAGTTGTGCATCTACTCCCAAGGCTGCTGCCACCAGTGTACACCTATTACCTATATTGACTATATTTTACTCCCCCTTCCTATATTCATTGCCTTTTATTTATTGGACTTTCTAACATTACTAGAGATATTGCTTGTTTGGTTCTTGCGCCACTTCCCCTTGTTTTCTCAATTCGTTTATTGACTGTGGTGAAAATTATGTGCAAGATAAGAAAAACCTAACAACCAGACACTTCTCTTGTTATCTCTTCAGCCATTAGACAGTCGTTGATATAATTTGCGAGCATGTGTGCTCGAGTTACATTATCCCAACATTCGTCTGTAAAATCTACCTACTAGCATTTTTTTAAATTTTTAAGTTAGTTCAAATTTAATAATATGACTGGTGCTTCTTTTAGTTAATTAGTATAGAAATTTTTTGTAAATTTTGGACAATTTGTGTGCTTTTACCCTTTTTCCTCATGGTGGCCAACACAACAACTAGGGATGAAGACTGAAAAAAACTTTCTTGCTAAACCTCAGTAAGCATATATTTGTAACTTTCAATCCTCTTATTTGCTTTGTTTCCCTTCTCAGGACTCTCTCCAGTTGCAGCACATCCTTCCTGGACAACATACTCTAGGTGTGGCCAGACCAGAGTTTTGTAAATTGGTAGAATTATAGTTTTATCTCTTGAGTAAATACCCTTTTTAATGCATGTTAAGAAGTTGCTAGCTTTGATTGCTGCAGCTTAGCACTGCATACTATTACTGAGCCTTGGTCTACTAGGACCTCCAGATCCCTTTCCTTAATTTCCCCAGAGTTCCTGCCCCTAGCAAGTAACTTGCATTTTGATTTTTCGTCCTCAAATGCATTACCTTACATTTTTTCAACATTAAGCATCATTTTCTATGTAGCTGCCCACCCCTCTATCTTCCTCATAGATCAGCCATTCTCAGCCATGGTTTGGTGGAACAAAAAATTGGGTGATATGGCGCACTCTGGTAATGATTCAATGATGAAAGGAGAAGATTTGGGGAATGGGGAGGGAGATTGGGATGATAGTAACGGTATTATTCAAATAGTTCTGTGTAAGGTAAAAGGATAACTGTTCAATGGAAGAAGGGGAGGAGAGAACAGCGCCCTCTAAGTGCAGTGATTATTTATAAATAAGACACAATAGAAAATATAGCACTCACAGGATTGTAGTGGAAACAGGCATTGTAAAGATCATCTGCTCTGACTTCCGGGTACAAAGAGAAGAAGAAGATGCGTCCGGCATGGCTGTTGCGGACGGTAGTCCACAGCTGGGTCTGTCCTCCGGGAACAAAGCTGGAGACGATGCTTCCGGTTGGATGGAACACGATCAGCGGTACACAGTGGACGGCTTTACTTCCGGGTCTGGTCACTTCTGGATCGGGTCAGCGCGGTGGTGCTAGCTTTCAGAGTATTCTTACTCTTTCTTCAGGTATTGGATGCACCCAGAAGTCGGAGCAGATAATCTTTACAATGCCTGTTTCCACTACAATCCTGTGAGTGCAATCCTTTCTATTGTTTCCTATTTATGAATAATTACTGTACTTAGAGGGCGCTGTTCTCTCTCCCCTTCTTCCATTACATGGCTTTGGTGAAAATCTGGTGCTCTTCCAGATATTGCTGGGGGTTCCTTGAGCTGCGACTAATTGACCTTCCATTTGATGGTGGCTGCATAGTTCCATGCTACTTGACAAGGCCAGCTTCATGGCACCAAGTGATCGTTTTCAAAGTCTGTAAGGACTAGTTTACACTTGCTTCAAAAAATGGCTTTGAACACGCTATGTTAAAGCTCTCTGAACACCAGTCAAAGCTCCTAAATAAATTGGTTAGCTTACAGTCTTGTTTACATCTTTCTTTTGCTTGGTGCCTCGATAAGGGGTTTGGTGGAGATTCGATGAGGCTTTAAAGGGGCTTCAATGAGCCTTTGGTGGGGCTTTGGTGGGGCTTCAGTGGGGCCTTCGGTGAGTCTTCAGTGGGGCTTCAAATGAGATTTTGCATAGACTTCTATGGAGGCTTTGAAGATGCTTTAAAGCACCACTAAAGCTACATGGGGTATCATTCTTGAAGCAAAGGACTGTAAGCAAATGCTTTTATTTAGTGACAGGAGCGTTGACTAATGTTCAGAGAGCTTTAACAAAGCCTGTCCAAAGCCCTGTTTTGAAGCAAGTGTAAACTAGCCGTTAATGTGTGTTGAAGCCAAAGCAAGTGTAAATGAGCCCTAAGGGTGGCAAATCTGATCATCACTGTAACGGGCATTTTTCCCTTTGGCCACAAATGTAAAGGACATTTGTCCCACTGACCCTCAATGAGTTGGTTTTAGCAGAGGTTCCTTCAGACTTAAAAAGTATTTCAAGGGTTCCTCTGGAGTAAATAGTTTTATAACGGCTGCCTTAGATATTTAAAGTGGACCAAGGCTATTATATAATGGATAATTTTACATCTACTTTGCCATCAATATTCCATTAAATCCAAACCTACAAAGCTAATTTAATCCCATATATTCATTACCTGCTCCATTGCTGTGTTTTATATACAGATGTTATCTTTCACACAACATTGTCTGCACCCCACTACTTCTAAATGCTACTCTTGTCACAGCATCTGTGCTTTTATTTCATTGTCTACCTACAGAATCACTATATTTAAAATGAACAATGTTTATTGTGTACTTAAAATTGCACATGCATGTATGGAAATTGAGGCATTTGACATTTTTCAACAGTACTGTGCAGCCCATTGTTCTTTCATAGTTTAGTGACATCAAAATGATAGCTGTTCTATAGCTTTATTAAGCCACAAATCATCTGCTTGAATGAGTACATTTATCCCTAATGTATCACAATTATTTGGAATATCTTGTGGTTCAATAATCTCCTCAAATGTTTGCATGTATCCATCTTGTAATTTCTGCTCACTTTCTGTTTCTTCCGTAATTGCCCTATTATGATAACTCCAAGCCTTTTATCATTACAATGCCAGCTGAATCTTTGCTCAGACACTAGTATTATGCTTCCACACTCATTCTGTACACTATTATAATGTCTTAACCTTTGCTCCAGTCATACCGACAAAGAAACTTGTTAGGATAAGTATAAAGGAATAGCATTGGCTTATTACTTTTTGAGAATGCAAGTGCCAAGGCTGCCATCTTTATCATTTGAAACTTGGTGAGTCACCAACCTGAAAATGTATATTGGTTGCAGAACAGAGGAAAAGAAAACAGCCCCGTAGCCGTACCTTAAAAAAAAAAAAAAAAAATGCCCCCAATGGCAGCGCCAACATTTCTGTTAGGTTGCCTCTAAATCTCAACATTCATACTGCTGCAGGAGAAAGCTGGCTTTATGTGAATAAATCTGACTTATATTCCGATGGAGAAACCTTATCAGTCTGGACAAGAAATTGACGTATGAGAAATACAAGCATATGTACAACTATCATACCATCATATCTGCAATTCTGTCTATTTGATATCCAAAATAAAAAATAAAAATTTTAAAAGAAAAAATGTCTTCTATACACTAACTGGATATTGATGCATTACGTATAAAATGACCTGGCATATCTACAAACAGGTAGAAGTATCGGCATCACTTTCTCTTGTTAATATTATGATAGGATCTTTCTTAGTATCATGGGCATAACAAGTAAATGTTGTTACTACAAAGCTTTGTAATCCCTAGCATGTTATATTTTAACCACTTGCCCACCGCAGTACGAGAAAATGCGTCCTCTGTTTGCGCAGTGATATCTGAATGATGCCTGCATTGAGTGTATGTTATTTTTTCTTTACACCAGTCCCCAGTTGGCCCTTCTTTAATATTTATGTTGCTGTTCCATACCCTAACCTTATGATTTATTAACCTGTTTTATTTCTACATATGCTTTTTCCTTATATTTGCAAGGATACTGTCATGCTCATACCTAACGCAGGAGCTTTCCCATAAGGCCGCATACACACAATCAAATTTGTCCGCTGAAACTGGTCTGACGGACCGTTTCAGCAGACATCTCCGATCGTGTGTACGGGCTAGCGGACATATTTGCCCAGCGGACAAATTTTAAAACATGCTTTAAAATTTGTCCGCCGGAGACATGTCCGTCGAATATGTCCGCTGGTTAGTACACTAACCAGCGGACATATCTGCCTGCACATGTGTCAAATGAATTTGACGCATGCATGGAAGTTTTTCACTTCCTGGTTCGGTGATGTGGCGGCGTCAACGTCACCGTCACGTCACCGCGCTGTCTGCCGGCGGGGATTTTGATCCGATGGTGTGTACACACCGCCGGACGAAAATCCAGAGGAGACATGTCCCATGAAAATGGTCCGCGGACCTAAGACAAGCAGCCCTACTGGTACTTGGTTTCCCCCAGGACTTATACACAATGCTATGGTGCAGGTGCAAACTGAGCACAGGAAATTGGTACTTGCAGTGGGCAGACAGGCAGAGTGGTTCAATGACAGTCCAGGTACAATGCAGGCAAGGTTCAGAAGAGTCAGGGTCAAATCCATAGTCACAAGGCAGACAGAGTTTAGAGATTAGTCAATACCTGATCCAAGGTCAAAAACAGTCTTGGCTGGCTTAACCACTTAAGACCCGGACCTTTAGGCAGCTAAAGGACCCGGCCAGGTTCGGCACTGCGTCACTTTAACAGACAATTGCGCGGTCGTGTGACGTGGCTCCCAAACAAAATTGGCGTCCTTTTTTTCCCACAAATAGAGCTTTCTTTTGGTGGTATTTGATCACCTCTGCGGTTTTTATTTTTTGCGCTATAAACAAAATTAGAGCGACAATTTAACAAAAATATGCAATATTTTTTACTTTTTGCTATATAAAATATCCCCCAAAAATATATGAAATTTTTTTTTTTCCCTCAGTTTAGGCCGATACGTATTCTTCTACCTATTTTTAGTAAAAAAAATCACAATAAGCGTTTATCGGTTGGTTTATAGCGTTTACAAAATAGAGGATAGTTTTATTGCGTTTTTGTTAATTTTTTTTTTTTTTACTACTAATGGCGGGGATCAGCGATTTTCTTCGTGACTGCGACATTATGGCGGACACTTCGGACAATTTTGACACATTTTTGGAACCATTGACCATTTAAATTGCATTGTTTACTGTGAAAATGACAGTGCAGTTTGAAAGTTAACCACAAAGGGGCGCTGAAGGGGTTATGTGTGACCTAATGTGTGTTTACAACTGTAGGGGGGTGTGGCTGTAGGTGTGATGTCATTGATTGTGTATCCCTATAAAAGGGATCACACGATCGTTGACGCCGCCACAGTGAAGAACGGGGAAGCCGGACTGTCTACTCTTCCCGTTCTTCAGCTCCGGGGACCAATCGCCGGACTCCAGTGGCGATTGGGTGCACGAGTCCCGCGGTACCGGTCCCGGAGCTTCGGGCCGGATCATGGGAGCGCGCCGCGGGTGCGTGCCCGCGACCCACGGCTGGGTACTAGCACAGCAGTACCTGTACGTGCATGTGCCCAGCCGTGCCATTCTGCCGACGTAAATGTGCAGGAGGCGGTCCTTAAGTGGTTAAATTAAGTTTGGTCTCCATCCAGAGACTGACTACATCAATCAACTTGCAGGTGGACTGACATACAGGGAGAATGTATCACAGCCAAAATCAAAATGCTGAAATGAAACCAGCAGCTATCAATGATCTGGAGCATTACACTGCTCTGACAGATACCTTATCCACAGCATCAGTTGGTGCTGTATAACTACCAGCATCCTCTAAAACCACATTGAGAAGATATTCAAATTAGGGTTTTGTTTTAAAGCCAGTATGCTATCGTTTTCAAACAAGGTAAGCCACCAGAATCCATAACCAGACATGTTCAAAGCTTTTCTTCTGCTTAGGGCTGCACATTGTAGATCTGTACCCCTGAATACAAGCCTGATGAAGGGATTTTAGGCCAATGCTGCCACACTATAGAAAAGCCCGGAGTAAAAAGACAAAATAAATAAACGGAGGGCTGGCATGACCAGAGTGTTTGGGACCCCAGGGGTTAATGTAACTTGCTTCTAGATGGGGGGCGGTGCTGCTGGGGATCTTTTCCCGGGCTCAGGGGAGTTTATTTATTTGGGGGGTGGAGCTTTGTTCACTGCAGCGCGAGTTTAGACAGAGGAAGGAGGCAGTTTTTCCCACCCACCCTCCCAATTTTTGTTGGTGTTTTGTTCGTGTCTTCTTCTTTTTCAGGTCATGAATGCTGGTCGTCAAAGCAGTGTTGCAGCGGTGTCATGTGGTCTCGGATGGTAAAATAAAACAGTGATGACGGAAGTGGGGTCCAGCGGTAATGGACCCTCTTTGTATTCCACCTGAACGGTGTCCGCTGGAGTACGGCTAGTGGTTTGTCTGCGGGATATGGGGTGTCTCCATGCCTTTAAGGTTGGAGGCCGGTGTATGGAAAATGTCCAGCAGTATAGTGGTGGTTATAAAAAGTAGTGGGGGTTCCGTCTTTGACCACATGGCTGTTTTCATGTTTGCCATTGTAAAATGGCTGTTTGTAAAATGGTTTTAGATATTTTTAATTATTGGAAACATGTAAATTTTAAAATAATCTAGTTTATGTTAAAAAAAAATTGTTAATAAAGTTTGGCTGCTATGGCCAAGTTTTCTCCAACTCCAGGTGTCGTCTCGTTTACTAGGTTCGGTCAAGGGGGGAGGGTCACAACAGGGGTAAGCATCCTTATGGTCATTTAGGGGTATCCAGACTACATGGGTCATGTACCAGTACATCAGTGCAATAGCATTTATTACATATAACTCTGCTGTTCTGCTTGTATTCTGAAGAAGTATATGGAAACTAAGAAACCATTCAGAACTTTTATAAAGCTGTCTGATTTTGGAGGGCTCAATGCTAACAAAACCCCCTAATAATTTCAACTTTCCAAGCAAAAAACCTGGCTATAGAAAATCTGGCTACCTCCTACTTACCTTATGTAGCCTAACCTAAGCCAAATAGACATAACAGCAAAAACCATAACACACAACCCTAAAGACCAATTTTATGCTATTAATATTTCTTGTTGTGTTTTTCTTTATATCAATTTTTATTTTCCGTGAAAAAAAAACTAGTTATAAACCTTGGAAAATCTCTGAGTATTTTATTTTAGCTAAATGTGTCATTTGTACTTGGTGCTCTGGTGTGTAAGTAAATAGACTTGTGAAAAGTTAACTGTTTACACAAGAGATTGCACCCTGCATGGCATTGCCTTGAATCAATCCTTATTTCTTTCAGCACTATGTCGAGGCAGATAAAGTAAAACAGCACAGCATGGCAGATGAAACCAATTTAAAGAAGTTTTATTTCCACAACACAATTTAATATGATTTGTATTGTTGATATGGCTTTTTCATTCTAACACAAACAACATTTCTATAATCTTGCTCTAAAAATGTAGAACATGTATAAAACAAGACAGAAATTCTTCTGCTAAATGTCTTATTTAGCCTCCCTGTTGACATAGCATTGCCTGCAATTGAACTTTGTGGGTTTAGAGTCAGTTATCATTATCTAGAAGAACCCCTTGGTTGAATGGAAATTGATTTCTTTGAGCTTTTTATATAGGTCTGAGCTCATCTGTGAAGACATTTAGTGTTCTCACGTTTTCACTTGATTTTTTTCTAGTGTATGAATCAGATCTTGAATGTCTACGTTGTATTTACACACTGCATTCTGGGTACAATACAGGTAGCCAAATGAATGTCCATTTTGAGAATTTCTGCAAACGAAAACAATCAGATTGCACCAGAGCAGCACCTAATGCCGCGTACACACGATCACTTTTTGCGATTTAAAAAAACGTTGTTTTATCTCACGAAACGAAACAACGTTTTTCAAACTTCGTTTTAAAAAACGATGTTGCCTACACACCATCGTTTTCTGAAAATGTTCTTGCAAAGCACGGTTACGTACACCACGTTCGACGGCACTCTGTTCCATTAAAGCGCCCGTCTCATAACTTGCTTCTGAGCATGTGCGGGTTTAAAAACGTTTTAAATGTCGTTTTGCCCACACACGATCATTTTTTGAAACATTCTGAAAAACGACATAAAAATTCAAGCATGTTCGAATTTTTTTTTGGTCGTTTTTTTGAAGACATAAAACAACGTTTTGCCCACACACGATAATTTTAAATGACGTTTTTTAAAACGTCGTTTTATTTCATCCCAAAAAACGACCGTGTGTACGCGGCATAATTATAGGCACAGAGATAATCTATGTCTGACATGGTGGATCCTATTCATAGACATCAAATGTAACAGGTAGGGGAAATCAGGCAAATGATTGGACAGAGAGTAGTTTAACTTAAAGTTTACTACACAGGTGCAATGTATTATTAAAAATAAGATCAGATTCAAAATGGCAAAAGGGTGTGTATACAATACAGAACAGAACATATTAAACTGATTATAAAACTGTACAAACAGGAGCTCATAATGTCTTTGTGACTCAATAAGAGCATCAGGGTACAGTACAGCCCCTAAAATGCTCTGTAACCACATATACTAGAGAATGACAATTACTTAACCACTTCAAGCCTGAATACTTTCACTCCCTTCCAGTTTAGGTCATTTTACAGCTTTCAGCCCTGCCATATTTTGAATGGCAATTAGCCAGTCATGCAACACTATACCCAAATTACATAGCTTTCTTTTGCTGTTTTTCAATCACCACTGGGTTTTTAACTTTTTGCTATATAAATGAAAAATAAACAATTTGAACAAAAAACAAAACATGTTTTTCTTAGTTTCTGTTTTAAAATGTTTGCAAATAAATGCTCCTCCTTTATATATTTACGTCAACATATATTCTGCTACATTTGTTTGGATAAAATAACCCAAATCGGTGTATATTATTTTATTCTGTGTGAAAGTTATATTGTCTACAAACTATGGTGCAGTATATATACAGTATTTGAAAAGTAATCATTCCTGGTGATGGCATTAGGCCTTCCAGGACAGTACAAATACCCTCCAAATGACCCCTTTTTGAAAAGTAGACAGTCCGAGTATTTCTTAAAGGGACATTGTAAGGGGCATTGTAAGTTTTTGAAGTTGTTGTTTTTGTCCCAATTTTTGAAAAATTAAAATTATACCTCAGACAGGAGGCTCATATCTTATGCATTAATCTTTCTTTATTAATGCTCACAGCAGAAACAAAACTGATCAGTATTCACGCTTTTCTAAAAATAACATGAAACAGAAAAGCTGAAACTTGAAAACTAGAAAGAAACTACGTTTCCCAGCAGTCCTTGGGTCTGTGACCCCTCCCTCTGGCCTCTGCATATAAGGACTGCTCCTCCCCTTCCTATTCCTCTTTCTTTCTGCTCACAGGAGAGATAAGTATTGCACTGCTGCTAGTTATCTGTGAGGTGTTTTACTTTTGCTTTTACTTTTACTTTTACTTGTACAAAACCTGTGTAACCTTATTATAACTTATTATTATAACCTAGTGCTTATTACTGAACATTGTTCGTTTATATAACATCTAACAGGTGTAGTACCCCTCTCTCTGGCAGGCCCCCTCCTTCCCATAGGTCAGGATCTGAGGTGGTGATTTATCATCACCCAGTTACTTAGCATTCTATAACTGCACTGCCAGAAGGCAATGTCTGAGGACCGCTCTGTCCCCTTGAAGGGACCTGAAGTGCTTCTGGAGCCATCATGCATGCTTAACGCTGCACAGATTCAGGACCTGGTAGCCAGGTCTGTGCAAGCTGCCATGGCAGCCGTGGCGTTACCCTCGGGTTCACAACAAACCCCCAGGGTTGCCCCCACCGTAATTGAAGAACCTCTAGTAAAAAGAGGGAAATCCTCCCAAAAGAGGAAGCATTTGGCTCATATCGAGGACTCCCCGGCAGGGGAAGCAAACAATGTGCACAAGGCTCTCCCTCACCCGGATTGCCACCCCACGCACCCACCGGACCCCTTTCAACCCCTGAGCCTCAGGGAGTCATGCATGAGGCGTACATCCGCCAGGCGGAACAAACCGGACTCCTACGTACTCGACTCAGATGATATTTCGTCTGACGAGTCCTCAGAAGCCGGATTCTCGGGGTCCGAGTACGATGACAATGATGATATGGGTGCTGGGTCAATGGCGATCCCACACGACGCCAAACCTGATATTCAGGGCAATACAATCACAGACGCTCTGGGAGAACCTCTCTTCCATCCAGATGCCATATCTCACCCGCGGTCGGGAGATTGGGCTCCCCTGCCCCACGTGTCCCAATACGTGGAACTCTGGACCCGCAGATCGCTGGATAGAGCTAACCGAAATAAATTGCGGGCGGAATTCCCACGCCCTTCCCTAACCAGTAAGGTGGCATGTACACCAGACATTGATCCCGTCTTATCTAAGTACCTGGCCAAATCAGGGAAATTCCCCAAGAAGGGGATAGATCGCTCATTCAGGAGCATCCAGGACCGGGTCCTCGACATGTTGGGCCCACTGACAAAAATCCTTAACTTGTCTGAGCAAACAGCTGCCTCAGCACAAGAGGTTGATGTGCAACAACTTCGGGGGTGGGCCCAGAGGGCCATATGCCTTTTAGGTAACGCCAACACGGCATGCTCCACGGAGCGCAGACGCTCCATCCTCATGCGCCTGGATCCACAACTGGCCCACCTGGCGGAGACCGAACCGGGACCTTCTGCTGAAGGCCTACTATTTGGGGACTCCCTTGTTAGGGACATTAACAAATTCGTTGGACTATTCAATAGTCTCGACTAAGCTCAATCGTCCCTCAAAAGGGCAGGCAACCAAAAGGTTTTTGCTAGGGCCGGCAGAGGTAGGGGCCGCTCTGCCGGCCGAGCTGGTTACTCCAGACCATTTAATAGGGCTCCCGCCCAGCAACATTACGCTCAGACTCCTGCCTCCTATACCACGGTGGCACAACCCGCACCGTTCTTTCCACCACGTGGCAGACCATGGAGAGGACGTGGGAGCAGAGGTGACCCCAGATCCCCTCCATACTCCGGTAAGTCCTCTTCTGACTCCAAGTTTTTCCACCTCTGTAGGGGGAAGACTACGTTTTTTTATCCACGCCTGGTCTGCGATTACGGCAGACGCATGGGTGATAAACACAGTCACAGGGTTCCAGATAGAACTGTTGTCCTGCCCTCAACTGGGCATTATTCCTCCCCCCCATTCGTTTCACTGCTCAGAACATTGCACTCATAGACAACGAGTTGGGAGAACTGATTTCCAAACAAGCAGTGCTCGAGGTAGACCCTCTCTCCCTGGGGTTCATAAGCAGTCTTTTTATAGTCAAAAAGAAGGGGGGAGGTTACCGCCCCGTGATAAATCTCCGGGCCCTGAATCAAAACGTCACATACCGTCACTTCAAGATGGAGGGTATCCATTGCCTCCGAGACCTCCTCCACCCGGGGGATTGGCTGGCAAAGGTGGACTTAAAAGATGCATATCTCACAGTCCCCGTACATCCGGAGTCACAACACCTACTCCGATTCAAATGGTGGGATCGCACGTGGCAGTTTACATGCCTACCGTTCGGGCTGTCATCGGCCCCATGGTGCTTCACCAAATTACTCAAGCACGTGGTAGCCGCGTTGCGGAGCAGGGGCGTTCGTCTGATTATTTACCTAGACGATATCCTTATCATTGCGAACTCAAAATCTCAGGCTCAGACCCACGTAGGCTGGACCGTACGTCTCCTGCAGGACCTAGGCTTCCTCATCAACATGGAGAAGTCTATTCTAGCACCATCCCAGAGCATGGAGTTTCTCGGTTTCCTGGTAGATACCAACCAGGCGGTCTTGCGTTTACCCAAGGCAAAACTTGCTCTGATCCGCAAAGAGATCAGAGCAGTACTGCGCAAGCAATCCCTATCTTTACGGGTATTAGCCAGAATAGTGGGCCTCCTGGCCGCATCCATACAGGCCGTCTTCCCGGCCCCTCTCCATTACAGAGCCCTTCAACGCCTCAAAATCCTTCACCTGAGACAAGGTCTCCGTTATGCAGACGAGATTCCACTCTCCGCAGAGGCCAGGACGGAACTGAAGTGGTGGCTCGGTCATGCCGTCGATTGGAACGGCAAGACAATCTTCAATTCCTATCCGGACGTCGTCTTAGAATCCGACGCAAGTGGGGCGCTCGATTCGGAGAGATTTCAACAGGAGGGATCTGGTCAGTCAGGGAATCCTTCCTACACATCAATGCCCTAGAGCTACTAGCTGCCCTCTTCGCGGTTCAGAGTTTTCTCTCGAAGAGATCAAACTGTTGCGTATTGCTACGCATGGACAACATTTCAGCGGTACAATACGTCAACCGTTTGGGGGGCACCAGGTCCAAAATTTTGGCGGATATCGCCAAGGCATTATGGCACTTCTGCCTGGCCAGGAATATCGTCCCCATGGCGGAGTACATTCCGGGATCCTCCAATATCGTGGCGGACTGGAACTCCAGATACATTACCGATTCCAGCGAGTGGCGGCTAGACCGCTCGACCTTCATCAGTATCATCCATCTCTGGGGACCACTGTCCATAGACTTGTTCGCCTCCAGACTCAACCATCAGTTGCCCCAATTCTTCAGTTGGAGGCCGGACCCAACGGCAACAGCGGTGGATGCTTTCCGCCAATCCTGGACGGGGGGGGACGCATTACGCGTTTCCACCATTCCAGCTGATATGCCGGACCTTATTGCAGATCGCTACCCAGGGAGCCAAGGTGGTGTTGATTGTGCCCTGGTGGCCAACACAACCGTGGTTTCCTCTTCTGTTGGAAATGGTCATCGACCTTCCCAGGGTCTTGCCCTCGTTTCCAGTCCTCCTTTCACACCCGTCCAAAGACATACACCCGCTAATTTCAGACGGCTCTCTGACCCTCCTAGCCTGCCTGGTCTCAGGATGCCAGACGCTGACGGAGGCCTTTCACAGTCAGCTAGAGAGCTTCTCGCCCTGGGCCCCCGGGACTCGATCGGCGTATAGGTCAGCCTGGGGAATCTGGGTGCGTTGGTGTAGTCAACGACAGGCTGATCCGATACATACCCCTGTAGCACTTATAGTGAACTTCCTGGCGGAGGCTTTCGATACCGGTAGAGCGTACAGCTCCATTAACGTGTATCGATCAGCTATTTCGGCTTACCATCACCCTGTGGATGCCTTGCCGGTGGGTAGACACCCTCTCATTTGCAAACTAATGAGAGGTATCAAGTTTAAACGACCTCCTCGTCCCAAATACCTATCAACCTGGGACGTATCCAGGGTCCTAGACATGCTATCCACGTGGGATGACAATGAGGACTTGTCTCTCAAACATCTCACGTACAAACTTACGATCCTCCTCTGTCTTATCTCGGTCAAAAGGGTTTCAGATGTTAGAGCACTGGATATTTCCAGGCGACAATTTTCGCCCCTAGGAGTTAGGTTCTCGGTCGTGCGTAGGACCAAGACCGGCATTCAGTCGGTATTCTATCCTTTCTTTTCGGATCGTCCGCGCTTATGTGTCGTCAAGTGCCTGCAGGCCTATGAAACGCGTACCGCCGAACTTCGTTCTCCATCTTCGCCCCAATTATTGGTTTCCTACGTCCAACCTCATCGCCCGGTGACTTCTGCCACTCTAGCGCGCTGGGTCAGGTCGACTATGGACATGGCGGGTATAGATACCACTAAATTCGGCGCACACTCCACTAGAAGTGCAATGGCTACTAAGGTGGTCTCGGCCGGGGGATCTCTGTCAGATCTTCTACTGGCGGCGGACTGGTCCTCGGAGACCGTTTTCCGCTCCTTTTACTTCAGACCGGAAACACATGTGTCTATGGCCGCTTTGGGGTAATCTGATGTATATTGTCTTCATTTTCTGTAAGAAATGCTAGCTTTGAACTTGCATAAGATATGAGCCTCCTGTCTGAGATATAATTCGAGATTTTCCTAGCTTGTGACGGAAAATATTGATTATATGAAGACAGGAGGCGAGTATCTTCCCTCCCTACCCTACCCTATTATGGTTCCTTCTACTCTCTTACAGGATACTGAACACGTTCGACTGCGTTCAGGAAGGTCGAAGACACGTTCCTTCTAACATGGTTTCGTTTCCAAAGGCCCGGTTGGCCGTAGAAGCTGTCGGTTGGTCCCCGTTGGGACGAATGTTACCCCGCGTACAACGGAACGTCTGGGATTCAGAAAAGGCCGGCCAGCCGAAGTCCCCGGAGTTGGGGGACCCAGAGACTGGTGAATCATTTTCAATTCGTTTGGAAGTTCGCATGAAGAAAGAGGAATAGGAAGGGGAGGAGCAGTCCTTATATGCAGAGGCCAGAGGGAGGGGTCACAGACCCAAGGACTGCTGGGAAACGTAGTTTCTTTCTAGTTTTCAAGTTTCAGCTTTTCTGTTTCATGTTATTTTTAGAAAAGCGTGAATACTGATCAGTTTTGTTTCTGCTGTGAGCATTAATAAAGAAAGATTAATGCATAAGATACTCGCCTCCTGTCTTCATATAATCAATATTTTCCGTCACAAGCTAGGAAAATCTCGAATTATGTTAGAATACATTGTTCATGTATGTTGTGCAACAACTACATTAACCAGTTGAGTGTTTAAGTTTGTAGTTGAAAGATTTACGCCGGTGCATCTCGAGATACGCCGACGTAAGTACAAATGTGCGCCATCGCATCTTTGCGCCGATTCACAAAGCAACATACGCTGAAAAACATGGCTTCAGCCGTCCGACGTAACTTGCCTATGCCGGCGTATCATGGGCACATAGTTACACTGGACGCATTCGGTGTTTCCCATGTTAAATATGCAAATGAGCAAGATACGCCAATTCACGAACAAACGTACGTACGCCTGACGCAGTAATCTACGCCGTTTACGTAAGGCGTTTTTCCGGCGTAAAGATAAACCACCAAAAAGATGGCGCAGCTCATGTTAAGGTATGGATGTCGGAACAGCCATAGTTTTTACGTCATTTACGTAAGTCGTACGTGAATGGGGCTGTGCGTTAGTTACGTTCGACGTCTCTTAGGCATTCTATCCGACGTGATTCAGAGCATGCGCACTGGGATACGTCCACGGACAGCGCATGCACCGTTCGTTCGGCATCTCATTTACATGGGGTCACGGTTCATTAACATGTATCACGCCCACCTTCCACCTACTTTGAATTAGGCGGGCTTACGCCGGCCCATCTACGCTACGCCGCCGTAACTTAGGGAGCAAGTGCTTTGTGAATACAGCACTTGCCTCTCTAACTTGTGGCGGCGTAGCGTTTATTCTATATGCTACGCCCGCACAAAGATACGCTGAGCTACCTGAATCTGGCCCTATGTATTTTCTCTGCATAATAAATTTCCTGTTTCCTGTCTACAGTTTAGCAGAAAAGTCCATGTGGACTGTGCACTGTCTGTCTGTTCTGTAGGGCTGTATACAGAATTTATAACCATTTATGGGCCCAGGCATAGCCTAGACACCCACCCAGGGACCCAGTCATAGCCTACTACAGCAAAACAAATGCAAGATGCAGCAACAAAAAGAACACTAAAACAGAATAAATAAAAATGGCCAGTAACCCAGCTGCAACAAAGCTTCCATTTGCAAATCTAACAAACCAGAACTACCACTCTTGGAAATTCAAGATGAACATGCTGCTCGTAAAGGGAGGTATGTGGAAATGTACAAATTAAATCAGGCCAGAACACCCTTCAGATGAGTGGATAGAAATCAAAAAGCTCATTCTCTCTTAGCAGAGAAGATGTTATGTAAGTATGAAACTGCTAAAGGAATGTGCGAAGGAGTAAAAAAGGTGCATGCAAGAGCTCATCTCAGCAATAAACTGTATCTGATTAGAAAAAAATATTGAACAAATCTGGGATCACAGAATGACATAAGGCACACCCTGGAAATGGTTGAATGCCTCAGAGGCATAGGAAAAGACATAAAAACAATTCTAACAGATCTTTATGTCTCATTACTATTATGCCCTGTGCACACGATCGGTCCATCCGATGAGAATGGTCTGATGGATTTTTCCATCAGTTAAAAAAACGATTGTGTCAGAACGCAGCGACGTAAAACACAACGACGTGCTAAAAAAAAAAAAGTTCAATGCTTCCAAGCATGCATCGATTCTGAGCATGCGTTTATTTATAACCGATGGTCGTGCCTACAAACGATCCTTTTTTTGCTATCGGTTAGGTATCCATCGGTTAAATTTAAAACAAGTTTACTTTTTTTCAACCGATGGATAAATAACTGATGGCGCCCACACATGATCGGTTTGGACCGATGAAAACGGTCCATCAGACTGTTCTCATCGGTTTAACCGATCGTGTGTACGGGGCCTTACTCTGATGAACTGACATTGGAATATGTTAAGGGAAAGTTTGTGGATGAATATAAGCATAAAACATAAAGCACTAATAGTCATGGTGCTCTGCTTTAAAGACAGAAAATAGCAATAAAAATAGTAACATGCAAAAAGAAACACATGAATGTTTTGTGTGCGAGAAACAAGGAAATTTAACAGCATATTGCAGAATCTGGAAAGCTAGAATGTAAAAACAAGCTAAAACAACCAAAGGCCAAAAATAGGAAGGAAGAAACTGATTTTAAAACTGATTTTAATTCATATAATAAAGGTGTAAACACCTCATCTTTGCAGACATAGTGGCCTGGATTCACATACCTAGGCGCATCTTTATGCGGGCGTAGCGTATCTTCTTTACGTAACGTTGAGAGGCAAGCATGGAATTCACAAATAAAATGCTCCCAACGTTGCGCCGACGTAGCGTATAGTCGTCGGCGTAAGCCGACATAAGTCAACGTAGGTAGAAGTGGGCGGGAAGTGGGCATGTCACATTTAAATGAAGCGTGACCCCATGCAAATGATGGGCTGAGCTTCAAACAAGTACTAAAAATGAACGGCGCATGCGTTGTATCTTGTGCGCATGCTCACAGTCACGTCGAAATTACTGCCTTCGACGTGAACGTAACCTATGCCCAGCCCTATTCACGTACTACGTAAACGGCGTCCACGACGTAAAATTCTACGGCGTCCGTTCCCTGGTTCATACCTTTGCATGGGTTGCGCCTCCTATATGAGGAATAACTTTACGCCGGACGTAACCCTTACGAAAATCGCTTAAAACATGCGCCGGGTGCAAGTACGTTCGTGAATCGCCGTATCTTACTCATTTGCATATTTAAAATGGGAACGCCAGATGCGTCCAGCGTAACTATGCGCCCACGATACGACGTCGGGCAGATGAAGCCTTATTTTTCGATGCATCTAGCTTGGGAAATCGGTGCATAGATACGACGGCGCACATTTGTACTTACGACGGCGTATTTCGAGATACGTCAGCGTAAGTGCTACATGAGTCAGTGAGTCGTAAGTCACATGACAAATTACAGAATATTCTTGTTTTGTTGTAGCCTTAGTGAAGGGGGAGATTTTTCTGACCCCCAAAATGTGTTGGCTGTTTTTTTTGTATAAATTAATTTGGACACATTTGGTGTGGCACTTGTAATTGTAATTCACACTGTACATGTGATAAAACGTTTTGAAAATTATTCAATAGGATCATAAAACATTTGAAAAAGTGTGTTATGATCCTGTTGAATCATTGTCTAAACATTTTATCACGTATGATATCATGTATGAATTACTGTAAATATAAAAAAAAATTGCTCTCAACTTTATTATTTTTTTATATGCATTGTCGTATGATTACACCTATATATACATATGATCTATTAACCACTTCAGACCCGCGTTGCCGTCGAATGACGGCAACAGCGCGGGTCTGAATAGCCAACATGCCATCTTTTGACGGCATCCCCTTTGGGCGTTCCCAGCGCGCGCTGTAGAGCGCGCTGCGGGTAAGCCCTGTGTTGTCCGTGTCCCTTGGACACGGCCAATCACAGATCGTGGCGAACGGCCAATCAGAGTGGCCGTTTGCGATGCGATCTGTGGGCGAATGAGAGATGATCTCATAGATCATCTCTCATTGCCGTTTTACACAGAGACAGCGTCCTGTCTCTGGAGAGGAGGAGCCCGATCTGTGTTCCTTCCTACATAGGGACACAGATCAGTCACCCCCCCAGTCACCCCCCCTCCCCCCACAGTTAGAACACACCTAGGATACACATTTAACCCCTTCCTCACCCCCTAGTGTTAACCCCTTCAATTCCAGTCACATTTATACTGTAATTATTGCATATTTATAGCACTGATCGCAGTATAAATGTGAATGGCGTCAAAAATGTGTCAAAAGTGTCCGATGTGTCCGCCATAACGTCGCAGTGCCAATAAAAATCGCAGATCGCCGCCATTTCTAGTAAAAAAAAAATAATAAAAAATAATAATTCTCTCCCCTATTTTGTAAGCGCTATAACTTTTGCGCAAACCAGTCGCTTATTGCGATTTTTTTTTTTTTTTTTTTTACCAAAAATATGTAGAAGAATATGTATCGCCCTAAACTTTTTTATTGGGATATTTATTATAGCAACAAGTAAAAGATATTGGCCCAGATTCAGAGAGAATTCGATTATCGTAGAGTATGAGAAATACACTACGCCGCCGTTTTTTACCTGGCTCTACGTGGAATCCAGGTAGATTTTGTCCAGTAAACGACGGCGGCGTAGTGTATTTCTCCCGTCGCAATCCATCTGCGCGAGTAGGGGCGTGAAGCATTTAAAATAGGCGCGTTTCCGTGGCAATCGAACTGCGCATGCTCCGTTCGCAAATTTCCCGCCGTGCATTGAGCGAAATCACGTAGTTACGTCATTTTTTCTTGAGTAGCGTCGTTTACGGAGATTCCTATTCCCGAACGAGTTACGTAAAAAAAAAATTTTTAAATTCGACGCGGGAACGACGGCCATACTTAAAGGGGTGTTCCAGCCAAAATTGTGTTTATTAAAAGTCAGCAGCTACAAAAAGTGTAGCTGCTGGCTTTTAATAAACACTCACTTACCTGGTCCTGCGTTCCAGCGACGCGCCGACCGGGGCTCCGCTCCTCTCCCCCCCTCCCCAGCCGGCGTCTCCATCTCCACTGTGGGCACCCAGCCGTGACAGCCTTCGGCTTCACGGCCGGGCACCCACTGCGCATGCGCGAGCCGCACTGCGCATGCGCGCGCGGCGCGGCTCGCCGCTAATTGGAGAGGCGATCGCATGGGACCTGTCAGTGGCCCATGTGATCGCCTACAGGGAGGGGCTGCAATAAGGCGATTAAGCCTAATCGCCTTACCAGCCCCTCGGCGGAAGCAGGAAGTGGGACAGGAAGTCCCACTCCTACTGAAGCCCCCACTCCCCCCCCAAAAAAATTACATGCCAAATGTGGCATGTATGGGGGTGAGGAGTGGAACAAGAGGAAGTTCCAAATTTGGGTGGAACTCCTCTTTAACATGGGCTACGCACCGTTAGACCAGCAAAAAGCGGGTCTAACAGTACGTATAAAAAAATAGACGAAAGCGATTGCGAAGACCGCTCGTATCTTCGTGGATCGCCGTAAAAACTCATTTGCATATCCCGACGCATGAAAACGACGCAAACTCCTCCCAGCGGCGGCAAAAATATCGCAGCGTAGATCCGAAGGTTTACGAAGACGTAAGCCTCTCGGATCGAAGCCCGAAGCCGCCGTATCATGGTTTGAGGATTCAAACTAGTGATACGGCGCGCAAAATTTGAAATTACTCCTGTCTAACACCAGTTAGACAGGCGTAATTGCTCTGTGAATCTGGGCCATTGTATTTTTCTTCAAAATTGTCGCTCTTTTTTGTTTATAGCGCAAAAAATAAAAACCGCACAGGCGATCAAATACCACCAAAAGAAAGCTCTATTTGTGGGGAAAAAAGGACGGCAATTTTGTTTGGGAGCCACGTTGCACGACCGCGCAAATGTCAGTTAAAGCGACGCAGTGCCGGAAGCTGAAATTTCGCCTGGGAACGAAGGGGGTTTATGTGCCCAGTAATGAAGTGGTTAAGTAAGGCGATAGTAGAGTCCCGAGCTACCCCCACTCCCCTGATTTGCCGGAAGCTAAAATTTCACCTGGGCAGGAGGGGGGTGTATGTGCCCAGTAAGCAAGTGGTTAATGAGTTTCTACACTTATTATTCACCAACTGTTTCGCACGCCACCCATTTAAAGTCCCAACCTCCTTTTTTCTCTTTAACCTGAGGCTGTGAGCTCTCCAAATGTTTTTGCCCTCTCACTACTTTGTACAAACTTACATACGTGACGTGATTGTAGCCGTATTAGTGCAATTGTGACAGATAAAATTGTGAAAGAGTACTGTCCGTGATACTTTTTTTATTTGCACTAACATACAATTTTTCAGGACAAGCTTTCGGGGTGTTACTCCTTTTTCAAGGTCCAAGCAGTACTGATTCACATTTTTTTTTTGCAGAATGTTAAAACAAAACAAAAAAAAAAAAAATCTCAGAGGGAAAGAAAAAAAAAAAAAGAAAAAAAAAAACACATACAAATCAATGGTAATAAAAATAACAGCAGAGTTAGTGAGATAAGACAGAGGGAGAGCTATACCACATTATAGAAGACCTTAATGTCTTAGGGCCAGATTCACAGAGCCATTACTGCGGTCTATCTCCTGTTAGACCGGAGTACTTTCAAATTACGCGTGTCGTATCATTAGTTTGAATCCTCAAACCATGATTCGACGGCTTCGATCCGACAGGCTTACGTCTTCGTACGCCTTCGGATCTACGCTGCAATCTTTTTGCGGCCGCTGGGTGGAGTTCGGGTCGTTTTCCGTGTCGGGGTATGCAAATTAGTTTTTTCCGGCGATCCACGAAGTTACGATCGTCCTTCGCAATCTCTTACGGCATCTGTAGTCATCTTTTTGCTCCATAAAGTTATACCAGCTATTAGCTGGTCTATAGTTAGACGGCCCATGTTAAGTATGGTCGTCGTTCCCACGTCGAATTTCTATTTTTTTTTTTTTTGCGTAAGTCGTCTGGGAATAGGAATGTACGTAAATGACGTAACAAAGTTATTTCGCGCAATGCACGGCAAGAAATTTCTGAACGGAGCATGCGCATTCTGATCGCCGCGGGGACGCGCCTAATTTAAATGCTTCACGCCCCCTAATCGCATATTTCGATTCCGCCGCGAGAAATACACTATGCCGCCATACCTTACGGGCCAAAATCTTCCTGGATTCGACTTAGAGCCAGGTAAAATACGGCAGCGTAGTGTATCTCTGATACTCTGCGCCAGGGCAATTGTACCTGAATCTGGCCCTTAGTTCTTAAAGGGAATTTCAGAACTACCCAGGAAAGGAAAATGTTTGAACTAAGAATGATTATTCTTTTTGACACAAAAACTAATGGCCTAAATTTAGATATTGGATACCCATTATACTAAAGTTTTATGACCCCCCTCTGTGACTAACATCCCCCCCAAGTCTATAGCTCTCCCTCTGTCTTATCTCACTAACTCTGCTGCTATCTTTATTATCATTGATTTGTATGTGTTTGTTTTTTCTTTTTTTTTTTTTCCTTTCCCTCTGAGATTTTTTTTTTTGTTTTGTTTTGATTTAACATTCTGCCAAAAAAAAATGTGAATCAGTACTGCTTGGACCTTGAAGAAAGGGTTACACCCCGAAAGCTTGTCCTGAAAAATTATATGTTAGTGCAAATAAAAAAAGTATCACGGACAGTACTCAATTTTACAAACTTACATGAAAGTCCCAGTGCCTACATACAGTATATAGTTTTTTCTATATTGTCACTAAAACAATGCAGTGTCCTTTTAGTGACATTGTACTGCTCTGGCAAGGGTGAGTTTTTTTAGCACAGGGAACACAAGATTTAAGTCAAGTGCTGGCTGCAGTGCATGGAGTCACTGGATCAGAACATAGGCAAGAGTGCACAGGGTCACTGGGAGAGTGTACAGGATGGAGTGCACAGGGTCACACTGGAAGCAGTTTAGCATGCACAGGAACACACAAAATCACAGAGCGCAGACTAGGGTACTGTAGTTCACAAAAGGTTATAGGAAGCATGTTGCAAACTGGAGTACACAGAGCTAAACTACAGCAGGTTGTAGGTAGAGATGCATAAGATCACTGAAGGAGAGACCAAGCTGCAGCACACATGGTCACCCTGGCGCTAGACACTGGGAACACTAAATATTGCAAAGATTACCCTAGGAGACACCGGGGATCACTAGAGGAGTCAATTGGGAACACAGGGGGTCCGACTGCTTGTGTGTTGATTTGTTGCTCGAATGCCAAGTAAAACACATATTAGCCCTTTAGCACAGCGCCCCCTCTGTGATTGGCTATGGAGCTAGTGGAAGCAAGAAGCCAGTGGCTGCACCCAAAGAGAAAAACTCGGAGCTTGAACTTGGGACAGGTGAGTGTGACAGTCATCTTTTTTCCTTTGTTAAGATGAGGAAATGTGTCACCAAGGATGATGGACAGTGAGACATCTCCCTGTCTTCGAACTTGTTAGGACCCATCATAATAACTTTTATGGTTTGGCTGATATAAAGTAATGCCATGTGCATGGTTAACACCATTTTATTCTCATAGAAATATATAGTATTAATATGTTGGAAGAATTTGTTATCTCTGAATCAGGAAGGCATCACTAAAATTAGTAATTAATGTGGCCATGCTTTAGATTTCATTTGTTCAACTAGTGGATACTGGGGACATTCCAGATGTGCATTTCATACTTTTAGTGATGTTAGAGTAAAATTATTATTTCAGATATCACATTCATATAATATCTTTCTAGAATACGACTGGAATGACAAAAAGGCACCCTACTGAATATATAGGACAATTCTCTGTAATGAGCAACATCAGAGCATTCTTAAGTAGGTCATGTTGCAGGAGAAAAGGTGGCAAGTGCCAACTGCTAAGCTGTTAACTCTACTTTAAGTGTAAACTTCTTCCTGTAATAAAGATGGCTATATGGTCTTTAGGCACAATATTACAAACTAGCTTTATTAGACACTTGCTGACACATGCCTTTTTCTCAGTACTATTATATTTATCAAGTTTGTCTATTTTTTATTTTTCAATCTAACCATACATATGCAAGCCTGCATTACAGAAAACCATTTTAAAAGTAATGGATTTTATGCCAATATTTAGTCTTCTCTTCTTAAGCATTTATGGCAGAGCAAACACCTATTTTGTAACCATCCTATGCGAAAGATAGAGAGATCAGTGACATGATATTATTGTAGTATAAACGTAGATGTTGGTAAAGGGTTATTTCATCACTTAGCATTCCCATTGCCGCAACAGAACACTGCATATAGAACAGAAAAATTTTGGTTCATTTTTGTGTTGAGATAATTACAGATTTAATAGTTCAATTTTAAAGGTATTATACTTTTTTTTTTATCTTTTTTTTTTTTTAAACAATCTGAATGTTCGGTGTATTTAGCAGGGGGTTAAGGAGGATAAGAATACAACATATTTTTCAAATGTTTTGCTTCCTGAAAAACTTTGGGTAATGATAGAGTGTGAATACAGAAAATTAATCTTGAGTTTCACTACCTGGTCGTGTATGCTGTAAGAAATTTGTCAACCAGCTGAATGTAGTTTGGTGCTCTGTAGTTGCCAAGAAAATTCTAGACAATATCCTTATATGCTTTCCAGGTGATTTTCTCTGGTCTTACTATCAGATCTTCAAACTGCTTTTTATTGTTGACCAATTTGTGGACCAACACAAATGCATTCCTTAATCTTGGCATCAGTTGTTCTTGGCAATATCTGCCTCAAATAACAAAAACCTTCACCTTTCTTGTTTATCACTAATTTTTCATCAGTGTGAGGTTTATATGAAGTGGAGGCAAACATATGTTTGTCGGGGGAACAAAGGGTTGATGTGCTAATTTTTTCTGTCCTGGAACACCATTTCTTTGTAATGTAATGTGACTCCCTTGCACAGCTTCCATTTGCATATCTGAGCTGCATTTCAAGCAGCAGATCCATTACTTCTAGATCTTCACATTTATTTCAGGTGTATTTGATGTACTACAGTAGATGTGGTTCAACGAAGGTTCCATGTTTTTGTATGTTTCTTTTATGTGTGCAGCATCGCCAACAGGCATTGAAGGGTATACATTGCTCTTGTGTAATAAGACAACCTTGAGGCTTAACACTGATGATTTACTAAAGAGATTATTGTAGTGGGTCATGCTCGCAACCCAAAGTTGTGAACAAACTGTCAATGTCAGTACAGAAAGCAAAGTTGTCAACCTGTGAAAAGAAATGTGTTCATCTTGGTGGCATCAAAAGACAGAAATTGTAGTACCTGGTGATAGAAAACACCATCTTTGCAGTCTAAAACCCCAGTAGTTCTGCTTTTGGCTTTGACAAACCTATGTCACTAACCAGGAAATTTAATTTTGACAGCGTATGAAATTAGATCTCTTGATCATTGTCACTGTTCGTTCCTGGCTGGTGCATTGCAGCCTCATCATCATTTGTTTCATCTAAGCTAATTTTCTGGTGGCTCCAGGACTGGCTGATTACCATCAGATAGCACTGGTCTCATAGCTGAATGCAGATTGGGGTATTCAATTGATTACTAATTTTATCAGAGGAACCAGCAAGATTAGTCAGACAGAAATTACAGCCTATCACGTGATCATTCTGTTGCATCATTGGGGCAGAAAATGGCATTGACCTCACAATTCCTCTGAGCCAAGCTCTAAGATCAACAGCAAATCTTGCACATCAAATGTGAGGAGCCCAGGTCTTGTCTTGATCATTAAACATGTGCAATTCATTTCGGTCTGAGTGTAAATTCTGACAAAATTTTGGTTATGGGATGTACCTGAATCTCAGAATAAAATAGTAATGAATTTAGTTAAAATAAATTGTGTGTATATGTTGTCCAACAAATTCCAAATTTTCTAAATAATTCAAATTCATGCTGTCAGCGTCGGTGATGTCACAAGGGGACGGGGTCACCAGCTGACATCATCAAGTGATGCCGCCCCTTACCCTAAATATAAATGTCTGATGAAGTAGCAGTCAGTCAGCAGTGAGCCTTTGACAAGGACAGAGTATTTTTTCTTCTTCTTCTTTCGGATCTGGCAGTGCGCCAGTGTGTCAGGCAGGTGATTAATGATAGATCAGGGACATTGTTTTTTATTTTTTTCATAAATGAATTGTCAAAAACGTGTGTCTTTATTCCTTTTTTACACTTTCTTGGTAAATGGGTAGGGGTACTATGTACCTCATACTCATTCACATGGGGTGGCCCAGATCAGGGGGGCCCTTGTTAAAGGTGGCTTCCAGATTTTGATAAGCACCCTGCCCACAGACCCCCACAACCACAGACCTAATATGGTTCAGGAGGGGAGGCACTCACCCACATCCCCTTTCCTGGCCTGCTGGGCTGCATGCTCAAACGTATGTATTTTGGGGGAACCCACGCCATTTAAAATAATAATAATTGGTGTAAGGTTCCCCTTAGAATGCAGACCCGAAGGACCTGTATGGATTGGGGGAGACCAAAAGACTTTTCTATTGCCAGCATTCTTTTTTATCCGTTGTTAAGGATGCGGTGGCCGGCTTCCCGAGCCCACTCCTTAACAACCAGCTATTCTTCACACAAATTCCGAATCTCTCGATATTTTTTCGACAGGTCCGAATTTGAAACAAAATTTAACTAATTCCAAAACACTCCATAAGATGCAATCCATCCCCCCAAAGAATGGGGGGAAATGTCTGTGCGTCTTATGGAGCGAATATTGACCAGCAGGGCTGGTGGCAGAACAATGCCCTGTGCAGCTTTCTGCACCAGCTGAAAGCCCGTTTCTCCCCTGCCTTCAGCTGCTAGAAGGTGAGAAACAACCCCCACAGGTTCGGTATTCTCATGTAAATTGACCGCTATTTATATGTAAATCATGTGGGCATTTATCTGTAAATGAGGCTGGCAACCTGTCATGATTCATAAGCAAATCGGGCCCCCTCCTCTGCATGCCACCCACCTAGAGAATGTAAACAGTCACTTCTACTACCATTGAGCCTCCCACCGCATACTGCACTTGCAGAGTGGGTTAGCCCTGCAGCAGAGGTGAGTGGAGTGAGGGGATTATTTATTGGGAAGCAAAGGAGAACAGGTAGGGTGAAGAGGTGCACAGTGAAGGGATCACCATGGGTAGAAAGATAAGCAAAGGTAAGTGTTTGTGATAAAAGGTGAGCATAGGGGGCATGTAGAGGCAATCAGAGAGGGGGGTTTGAGGTGCAGAGGTGAGCAGAGGAGGTGTTTGAGGTGCAGAGTTCAATGAGAAGTAGGGCAGTGGTAGTGTGTCCATAAAGGGCACACGTGCGCCACCCCCTCTCTCATGCCACCTCTCTCTCACCATAGATAGATTCATGCATTGCATGAATCTATCTATGGTCACCGCTGCAACCCCCTATTCATGTGCCTGACACCTTTCCGGCACTGGGCACCTGAATTACAGCTGGGCACTCGCTGTTTACTCAGCGTTGTGTTAGAAAAACAAATGAATATTCTCTTTCCTAACACTGAACCGCCTATCAGCCAATCAGGTGCTCGGGTCTGTTACCTCTCACCTGATTGGCTAAAACCAAATTGATGTTTTCTTTTAGTTTGTTTTTGCCCCCCCAAAAAATTTTGAGCACCAGCCGCCACTGAAGGAGAGGTTGGAGTGCAGAAGTTAGCAGACTAGGGGTTTGGGGGACAGAGGTTACCAGTGATGAGTAGGGATGAGCTTCGAGTTCGAGTTGAACCCATGTTCGACTCGAACATCGTCTGTTCAGACGTTCGCTGAATTTCGAACATTATGGGCCGTTCACGCCAAATTGGAGTGGCACATCACAGCCCATAATTCACTGCGGCATCACAGTGCATTGCTGGCTGATGATTGGCCAAGCATTCACTATGACCCTCATGCTTGGCCAATCTCATACTAATACCACAGGCAGGGATCTGCAAGTATTGTCAGTTAGTGTACTGTGTCCTTTGCACAGTGTGCACCTAAAGCTACCTGAATATAATTGCTGACGTTCTCATACTAATACCACAGGCAGGGATCTGCAAGTATTGTCAGTTAGTCTACTGTGTCCTTTGTGTATTGTGCACATAAATCTACCTGAATACAATTGCTGGTGGTCTCATACTAATACCACAGGCAGGGAGCTCCAAGTATTGTCAGTTAGTGTACTGTGCCCTTTGCACAGTGTGCCGCTAAAGCTACCTGAAGACAATTGCTGGTGTTCTCATACTAATACCACAGGCAGGGATTTGCAAGTATTTTCACTTGGTGTACTGTGTCCTCTGCACAGTGTGCACCTAAAGCTACCTGACTACAATTGCTGTTGTTCTCATACTAATACCACAGGCAGGGAGCTGCAAGTATTTTCAGTTAGTGTACTGTGTCCTTTGCACAATGTGCAACTAAAGCTAACTGAAGACAATTGCTGGTGTTCTCTTACTAATAATACTACAGGCAGGCAGTTGATTCTGCTAGCTGCAGTATAATCAGTATATATATATATATATATATATATATATATATATATATACATCCCAGCTTTGTGCAGCTACATCACCCTGCAGGCTATTAGTATGTCTGGAAGGACAACAAGGAGAGGCAGACAGTCACAAGCTGAAAAAAGAGGGAAAGCAGGATCTGCGCCTAGAGGCAACAGTGCTGGTTGTGGACATGGTGCATCCTCATCAGCGTGTGGCCATGGGACACGCTTGTCCTTTTTTTCGGCAGCTGGCCATGTTGAGCCGCAACTTGCCAAAGACTTGGTAGTGTGGATCGCCAAGCCGTCCTCATCCTCCTCATCCTCTCAGTCACTCCTTCCCTAGCCCCACCATGAAAGAAGAGGTCTCCTGCACTTACCTAGTGAATCAACAAATAGTCCAGAAACCAATGTGTTAAATTTGTTTTAATGCTGCTCAAATCTATAAAGTGTACAAATCCACTAAACAATTGAATAAAGAAAAAAGTGAGGATAAAAAGGGACACCGTTTATCAAAGACCGCCCTTTTTAGATCCAGATTGAAAGGGGGCCTTGGATTACCCATTCTGTGGTGGTATTACCGAGCAGCCCAATTTAGCCAGTTTTTGATAATCTACTTGAAAGGGCCTAAACCGGACTGGGTTTCCATGGAAAGAGCAGCGATCCCAGGGTTCACCCTGGACTTCCTACTCTGGAGCCATCCCAAAAGACGACCCCCGATCTTAGCTCCTACACTATCTCATTCTATGACTTTATGTGACTCTTTACACAAACTGAAACCCCTGATATCTCACTGGCACCCACTGGCCCACATCTTCCACAACCCCCGGTTTCCCCCCGGGTTGGACATCATCGCCTTCAAATGGTGGCTTGACAAAGGCCCATACAGAATTGCCCACTTTTTTAATTCAAATGGACCCCTCACACTAGGCTATTGCACTTCCAGACTCAAATTGCCCCCTTCCGAGAAATTCCGGTTCTATCAGCTTTCCCACTTCCTAAATCAGATTAAGAAAACCAGCGCAGGCCCACCTTCAGTAACCCCATATAAGCACTGGTGCTCCTCAGCCATGGACACAAGAGGGGGTATTTCTCTTATTTACTCAGCTTTAGCCGAGCCTTTGGAGAAAGCGTCTTATATGATGACTTGGGACCGAGACCTTGACCTTGATTGGACTATGGAATTGTGGCACTCTAATTTGGCTCGTTCTTTTAAGGGCATTTTGAATGTCCATGTCCATGTGGCAAGTCTCAAGGTCATGACCCGCTGGCACTTAGTACCCATTCGCCTTGCACAATTGTATCCACAATCTTCCCCTCTTTGTTTTAGGAGTTGTGGCCATACGGGCTCCCTCCTCCACATATTGTGGGAATACCCTAGAATCAGGTCCTTTTGGTGTAAAATCTTCCACCTTATCTGAAAAATCAGGGGAGTGGGGGTAGCTCGGGACTCTACTATCGCCTTACTTAACAACCTAATCCCTAAATTCTCCAAAAGTACGCAGGCTCTGATTCACTTCATCCTGCTGGGTGCCAAGATGACTATAACCAGGACCTGGAAGTCCCCGTCAGTTTCCTTTCCAATGGCCAAAAGGAAAATATCCTGGATAATGTCTAATGAGAAGATCTCCAACATTATTCTTGACACTGTTGACAAATTTAATCTCATCTGGGAACCCTGGGCTTCATATGATGGAGTCCCCCTCTGATGTTATTCTGATGCTAGCCAGGGATTTTTACTTTTTCTTTATTTTTTCTTCTTGTTCTCTTGCACACAAATCCCCTGAGTTTCTGGCCTTCCGTGTATCTCCTCGTCTCCTTTCCTTTTCTTACTTTTCTTTTTTTCTGTCTCTCCTTTCTCTGCTGTTCTAATTCTTTTAGATAACCTAATCCAGCTATTGAGGCAGATCTGGACCACAAGGGTCCTTTAGTTGTTGATCCTTAGATGCGGTTTAGTTATATACCTTCTGTGTTGTGGGCCTTTCATATGTCACTAGCTAGAACCAGGTGGGTTTGGAGTTTTCTCCTCTCTCCTGGCTCTCAAACTTATTTGACCCTTAAACCTTTTCATTTTCTGTTCCGGTCCTTTGCTCTACAACTTTTAGCTTGCCTGTCCATGTTTTAGGTGTTCTAGACAGAGCACGCGTTGTTCTGGGGGTGGCCCGAACCATACACCTCCTGCGCAGCTTGTTCCCTTTCGGGGCACGGGGGGAGGGTGGGGCGGGAACTCCAGATATCTTAGTATGTAAGAGTTTTACTCGCTCTTTCATGTTCTTTTGGATAAGGTGATTTGCTGTCTTACATTTGCTCTGGTCACTGTTTGCCTTTTTTTTTGTATTAATGCAAATTTTCAATAAAAACATTTAAAACAGAAAAAAGTGTGATACACGCAACCTCTAAAAACACTCTCTGGATGAGATTTAAGGGTCAACGCTATAATCCAAATAAATATATGTGAGTACCTATTAAATAAGTGCAATGTGTTAACCGAGCATGGAGCGTGGGTGTTCCGGGACCCAAAACCCACTAAACCTCCTAAAGTGTATAACGTGGGGGTGTCTATTACACCAAACCCAGTGCTGGCAATAGAAGAAAAACAATAGCAATCATAAACAAACTATGAATATATTAATCAGTTCAAAGTCCTGGAGAAGGTAGCCATCTGACCGATGCGTTCAGACAATTTTTTAGTCCGCAGCCCCAAGGTATGATCGGTTCCAGCAACCATCGCCAGCATCTGTTTTTCAATGAGCGGGAATACCTAGGGGCAAGATCAGACTTCGATCCTTTACCACCGAAAATCCTCTGGGTTACTGGGTCTTGAGGATGGATCACTGGCCAGATTTTGCACAGTATGTATTTGAGCTACTGGCCTGTCCTGCTTCCAGCGTTCTTTTGGAAAGCACAATCAGTACTGCTGGAGGCTTTGTAACCGATCACAGGGTGCACCTGTCCACTGACTCGGTCAATCGAATGACCTTCATAAAAATGAATCAGTCTTGGATCACCACCAGCTACCAAGCACCTGATGCTGATGTAACCGAATATATATATTTTTTGAAATGTCAGATCCCTTCAAGGCTGATGCTGAGTGACTATCCTGTTATGCTGAGTGACTATTCTCTTTCTCCTCAATTATCATGCTGATAGCTTGTAAGAACATTTTTGGTTCTGGGCACCGCCATCAGTGGCTAAGGCCCAATTTTTCTGCTCCTGTTTATCAGGGGCGTGTAATTACAATTTTTGATGCAATACTTTGCAACAGGGCTCATTCCTGCGCTCCAACTAGAGTATCTGTGAGGGGTTGCTGTGTTGTGGCACCAGTGCCTAAGGCCCATTTTTTCTGCCCCTGTTCAACAATGGCATGTAATTACAATTCTTGATCTAATGTTTCACAGCAGGGCCCATTCCTGCGCCCACCAAGAGTAACTGTAAGGGCTTACAGTGTTGTGGCAACACCACCACCAAAGGCCCAATTTTTCTGCCCCTGTTCTACAGGTGCATGTAATTACAATTCTTAATATAATATTTCACAGCAGGGCCCATTTCAGCGCCCACCAAGTGTAACTGTGAGGACTTACAGTGTTGTGGCACCAGCACCACCAAAGGCATATAATTACAATTAGAGAAAATAGGGATTGTGATACCGTTAATAATCTAGATCTAAACCTGTGTACTCAACACCACAACTAACACTTATGCTGTTTCACCACAGGTTTACTAATAAAGTGACAATCCACCAAAACCAACTACATATGTGTATCTAGAAACGTACATAAATATATCATACATGTGTGTATATGTCAAGAAACAGTGTTCATTAAATTTCCAAGGGCCTGTACTGCCCTCTTTCAAAGTACTCAAAAATAAATAAATAAGAAAAAATATATATATATATTTAAAAACTAAAAGACAAACAAATGTGTATTTTTATATGTCACCCTATCACCACTGGTGTGGTGGAAAAAATATATATAAATGACAAATATTATATATAAGAAAGAGAATTCCTAATGTATTCTCTTTTATTAGAAAAAAAGTCCCAATGTGGTTCCAAGTGCTCTTAATCAATAATTAGCCCTCCAATGGAGTGTGCAAAATGCCGCAAATTTTTACCACTTCCGTGATCTTTCCATCACCGTAAAAAATGGCCACTCACCAGATCTCATTCAATAAATGCCTTTGGTTCATTCCCAGGGTAAACAATCCTATATACTATTGCCACCGCTATCAGGTATCTTGGGTATAATAATATGGCGTCTCTTTCTCTATAAACACTCACAGAGAGATAGTGCCCATCATAGTGTAGTAGGTAAAAAAAAATATATTTAGTTAAAAATACAAAGCTTGTGTTGCACTCACATTTTATGTGCCTATTTGCCGGCACCAAGCTTCTCCAGCCGTGTATGCAAACATGTGGGAGAAATGTCACTCTCTCATATGTTTGCATACACGGCTGGAGAAGCTTGGTGCCGGCAAATAGACTGTCAGGAATGGTCCCCCCTGCTGGTAAATATGCCTGTTATTCTGGCTGCAGTACCGGCCTCCACCAGCGGGGGGTTCTTGGTCTTCTGGAGCTCACAGCCTTTCCTGCGTTCAGGTGTGACCTGAACGTAATTAACACACCCCCTATTTATACCCGGCGAGCTCAAGCAGAGCTCGCCCTGGTATCTTCATACCTTCTGGACCTAAGCCTGTAACCTGACCTGTCTTCTGATCCTGATCCTGATTTGGTACCTCGATCCTGTTCTATGATCCTGATCCCTGATCCCGCCTGGACTTGTCTGCCCTGCTTCCTGATCCCTGTCTCCCCTTAATCCGTATCCTGCAGCTAGTCCATCCATCCGACCCCTGCTCCGTCCTGTCCCATCTGCTGATACCCCTTGTGTATGACCTCGGCCTAGCTTGACCTATGTGTACGGTATTCCCTTTTTGATTATATATTGTTGCTGTGTTCACTGGTTGTCCTTATTTACTTATAATTAAACACCTTTTACTTCACTAATCATATTGTCTGGTCTCTCTGTGCAGTCACACGGGTCTGATCTATCATCCCTCCTGACATAGCCACATAAAAATGTGAGTGCAACACAAGCTTTGTATTTTTAACTAAATATATATTTTTTTTACTTACTACACTATGATGGGCACTATCTCTCTGTGGGTGTTTATAGAGAAAGAGACGCCATAGTAATATACCCAAGATACCTCACATCGGTGGCGAAAGTATATAGTGTAGTTGCTTTTGGTGGATTGTCACTTTATTAGTAAACCTCTGGTGAAATAACATAGGTGTCAGTTGGTGGTGTTGAGTACACAGGTTTGGATCTAGATTATTAATGGTAGCGCAATCCCTATTTTCTCTAATTATATTTTGGGTAAATCACTATTTTAGCGAGTTACACATTTTTTTTTTGATTGCTGCAAACCATTTTCCAGTTGCGCCAGGAACATTTATACTATTTAATTACAATTCTAGATGTAATAGTTCACAGCAGGGCGTCCCATCGCCCACCAAGTCTAACTGTGAGGGCTTACAGTGTTGTGGCAACACCAACACCTAAGGCCCACATTTCTGCAGAGTATATAGGGCAGGCCCCTACTTTCAAACATCAAACTTACAAATGACTACTACTTGCAAACGGAAGGAGACAACAGGAAGTGAGAGGAAATCTACCCCTAGGAAGGGAAATTCTCTCCTGTAAGAGTTATGGGAAAAAGGTGTCTCCTCTCCACTGATACTTTATCACCAATCCTTGTTTCACTAAAAAAAACAAATGTTCAAAAAAACATTTGTCATTGGGACAGAAAGTGAGGTGAAATCTTCAGAACAGGGGCACAGACAGCAAACTGTTACAGGGGTGATAACCCTTCCCTATGTTTTCCAAAAAGCTTAAAAAAAGATTTTTTAGCTGGAGCTACACTTGTACCAGTTCAAAATTACAAACAGATTCTACTTAACAACAAACCTACAGTCCCTGTCTTGTTTGCATTGCCTGAAAACTGCTATTCAGAGTATATAGGGCCTGGGGGTCCCACTTCTTTTTTTTTTTTTTTTGGGTGCGAGGTTCCCCTTAATATCCATACAAGACCCAAAGGGGTTGGTAATGACCTGGGGGGAACCCATGTCATTTTTCTCAATGATTTTCATTCATACTGCAGGGACCAGACATTACATTAAAGCCGCAAGCAGTTTTAAATTACTTTTTTTCCTATATAAATGTCATTTTGTGCAGGGACAGTTTTAAACTCGAGAAACATGTGCCACCTCACAGGCATACTATAAACAGCCAGTAGGTACGATACTTAAAGCAATATTTCACTTTTTTTTCACTTTAAGCATCATTAAAAGCATTATTTTTTATTTATTTTTGCATTGCATGCTCAGAATCAAGTCGACACATGCAACAAACTCAATTTTTTTCAGCACGTCGTTGTGTTTTACGTCACCACGTTCTAACACGATCGTTTTTTTAACCGATGGTGTGTAGGCGCGACGGACCATCAGTCAGCTTCATCGGTTAACCGATGAAAACGGTCCATCAGACCGTTCTCATCGGATGGACTGATCGTGTGTACGCGGCATAAGACCCCCAAAAATGTTCAGGAAACAACATGCATGTATTGTCCAATGATTAGTAATGTATAATATAGTGCAGCAAAAAACCTTCACATGATAGTACTTGACAGCTGAATGATATTGCAGCAACTTTATATTTGAGCAAATGTCGAACAACACATTGAAGAACACTAGTCTTAGGCCGCGTACACACGATCAAATCTATCTGCTGGAAACGGTCTGCCAGACCGTCCCAGCAGACAGATTCGATCTTGTGTACGGGCGAGCAGACGGATTTGGCCAGCCAACAGATTTTAAAGCATGCTTTAAAATCTGTCGGCTGGGAATCCGTCCACCCGACATGTCTGCTGGTTAGTACGCTAACCAGCAGACATATCTTCTCGCACATGCGTCGAATGGATTCGACGCATGCGCGGAAGTGTTTTACTTCCTGGTGTGGTGACGTGGTGGCATCAACGTCACCGCCACGTCACCGACACGTCAGCGTGCTGTCTGCCGGCGGGGATTTTGGTTTGATCGTGTGTACACAATCAAACCAATACATCCCAGCAGACAGATTTGTTCAAATCGGTCTGTCCGACCGATTTAAACAAATCTATTTGCTCGTGTGTACGGGGCCTAAGATGTTTTCTGTAGGATTTAATTTTATATAAATGAGCATATGCAAAATCAATGTCTTCACTTACAGCAAGTTTTTTTCTGGGTGATACATGCATATAGGTGAGATGCTCCACAGACCTGCTTTATGGGGCCTTGCACATAAAGAAACCATAGAAATAATACTAAAGGATGGTACTCCTGTTCAGGAACAATTCACTATTAAACAGTCAGATTTTAAGGACTTATTAACTTTAGTTTATAGAATACATTTTACTAGGGATGAGATTCAGGATCGCTGTTGCCATGGGTTTAAAGCAAATTCTGCACATTTATGGTTCGTGAACCCAGAAAGCTAATGCAGGAAATATCTGGGTCAAACGATAATACTGTATAATAAAATGTTACCATATTTTGCTGATTGGCTTTTGTCATGGCAGGGCATGGCTGATAAAGAATTCCTCTTTGTCTTCTTCCTTTTCGCTTGCACAAAGCAGCCAGTTGCTTGTCACTGCTGCTATAATCCCCTTCTTCCTCCTTTTCTTCCTCCTTAAAAACTGACAGTGAGGAGTTGGCACAATTATTTGACCACACAGTCAATGACTTGGTGCAGGAGGATAAACTTGGTCATGTGCAAGAATTCCTAATGTCAGAAATCGAGGGTGAGGTAGATGGCTCTAGGACCACAGAGGGAGGGGTTAGCAAACAGGAAGAATTAGGAGGCAGCAATGTTTCAGCAACTGCAGTTTACTGCAAAGTGGGCTCCAGCAATGAAGAGGGGGTGAATGGTGAGGTAGCAGACCATCCATGCATGTCACTGATTCAAGAGGAGGAAAATTCTGATGGAAAGGCAGAGCAGCAGTGAGGGCAGATTTTGTCCAGGGACAGTGGCAGTTTTCAGAGGACTGGACGGGGCAGCCATCCTAATCTATTGGCAGAACTTCCCCACGGGTACAGGCGACTTCTATCCTCAGGTCCCTTTTTAACATACCTAGTGTTGACTTCATTGTTGTGGTCTGAAGCCTCTGCCTGCAGTGTATCAACTGTGGTAAATATACCAGCCATTTGTGTACTAAATGCCAGAGAAAGCACAGCCTCCTGTACTACAGAGCTTAGTGGGAGCAGCACCCTAATGAGGAAAGTTAGCAGCAAAAGGCAGGCACACCACTTCACCTCATTCCTTACAGCTTCTGCTTCCTCCACAGGATTCTCCTGCAGCACATGCTGCAATATCTGATACCTCAAATGTGGACGATGCCTAACAAGGGGTTTTAGAGGCTAGGGATATGCCACATCAAGTGTAGAAAAGGGTCACAGGGCTATGCTAAGTAGGGCCAAGCGAAGCCTTCATCTTCTGCAGGATTCTCCTCTACCCACTTTTCCATCTACAGCAGTATCCTTCCAGAGCTGCTGGAGTAAAGGAAAAATACTGTATGTCATTTTTGTACTTTTGAAGAAACAGGGATTCCAATCCTTCTCATGTGCCTCCTCTAGCACATACTCTGTGGTCTGATAGACTGGACACTGGAGGTACAGCAACAGGAAGGACAGGAGGGCTTGATACTGTCCTTGGGACAGCAGATACCTTTAACTACTGCCTCTATCCCATTAAACAGAGGCAGAAAAAGGCAGAGCAGGCATACAGTATGAGAAAAAGAACACCACGGTGGTAAGGAGGGAATGGCTTCAAGATGCTTCACCCCCTCCAAATTGTTTAGAACAGTGTTATCTTTTGTGACACTAAAAACTAGGGCCCAGATTCAGAGAGCGATTACGCCTGTCTAACTGGTGTTAGACAGGAGTAATTTCAAATTTTGCGCGCCATATCACTAGTTTGAATCCTCAAACCATGATACGGCGGCTTCGGGCTTCGATCCGAGAGGCTTACGTCTTCGCAAGCCTTCGGATCTACGTTGCAATATTTTTGCGGCCGCTGGGTGGAGTCCGCGTCGTTTTCACCGTCGTGGTATGCAAATGAGTTTTTACGGCGATCCACGAAGGTACGAGTGTCCTTCGCAATCGCCTACATCATTTTTTGGCAAGTAATGTTAGAGCAGCTTTTTGCTGGTCTAACAGTGCGTAACTCATGTTAAGTATGGCCGTCGTTCCTGCGTCAAATTTAATTTTTTTTTTTTTTAACGTAACTCGTTCGGGAATAGGAATGTACGTAAACGTAACGACGTGATTTCGCGCAATGCACGGCGGGAAATTTGGGAACGGAGCATGCGCAGTTCGTTCGCCGCAGGAACGCGCCTATTTTAAATGCTTCACGCCCCCTACTCGCATAGATGGATTGCGCCGGGAGAAATACACTACGCCGCCGTCGTTTACTTGACAAAATCTACCTGGATTCCACGTAGAGCCAGGTAAAATACGGCAGCGTAGTGTATTTCGGAAACGCTACGATAATCTAATTCTCTGTGAATCTGCCCCTAGGAGTCCTTTCCTGCAGGCAACTTGTGGTAAATGGGGTCCTTTAGAATCAAAGGCCTTCTCAAGGGTCCAGGATTTAGTCATCAAAGTGGTGGACTGATAAAGGGTGACAATGCTATCCGATCATGATACAAAGGTAATCTGATGATCTACTGCCACCATCCCAGAAGGAGCCCAGCATGCAGCACTCTGAAATAGTGCAGCATAAATAATTATTTGTCACATTTCTCAATGATGGTGGGATCTTGTCTAATGACTAATGCCGCGTACACACGATCGGAAATTCCGACAAGAAAAGTCCGATGTGAGCTTTTGGACGGAAATTCTGACCGTGTGTATGCTCCATCGGACTTTTAGGGCTTATTTCCACTGGCGTTTTTACAGCCACTTTTCTGGGCGTTTTTTGCAGCTTAAAAACGCCTGTCCATGTTAGTCTATGGACTCATGCCCACCATGACGTTTTTGAGCTGTAGATGGCTGAGACGTTTTTAGGGCTCATTTCCACTGGCGTTTTTACAGCCACTTTTCTGGGCGTTTTTTGCAGCTTAAAAACGCCTGTCCATGTTAGTCTATGGACTCATGCCCACCATGATGTTTTTGAGCTGTAGATGGCTGAGACGTTTTTAAGCTGCAAAAAAAACGCGGGACCAGTGCGTTCTAAAGCTCCAGCAATAGAGCTGTAAAAACGCCAGACATTAAAAAACGCTCAAAATGCGAAAAACGCTCAAAAAATGCGCAAAAACGCTCAAAAATGCTGCCGCCGCGTTTTTAAAGCTCCAGCTCCCAAAAAAAATATTTTTTTTTTGTTCTAAAATAAACATGGATGAGGCGTTTTTAAGCTGCAAAAAACGCTCAGAAAAGTGGCTGTAAAAACGCCAGTGGAAATGAGCCCTTACTGTTGGAATTTCCGCCAACAAAAAGATTGAGAGCAGGTTCTCTATTTTTCAGACAAAAAAAGTTCCGCTCGTCTATATGCAATTCCGACACGCAAAAAAAACACGCATGCTCAGAATCAAGCAGAAGACAAGATTTAAGTGACTGTGTGTATGCAACACAAGTTTGAGCCAACATTCCGTCAGAAAAAATTCACGGTTTTCTTGTCGGAATTTCCGATCATGTGTACACGGCATAATGCTTCTCCAAAAGGAGGAAAACTTGTCTCAGCAAATTCCTCAGTTTTGCTTTTTATGTTTTTTCAAACCATTCATCTTCATTCATAGTAATTACATCGACACTATAGAGTTATTCAGTAATCTGCGCAGAGAGCAATGATTATATTCTTTAACCACTTGACCACTGGGCACTTAGACCCCCTTAATAACCAGTGTTGAGCGGAATACGCCATATTCGATTTTGCGATATTTCACGAATATATAGAAGAATATTCGCGAAATATTCGTTAATATCGAATATTCGTGATATTTTATCCAAAAAAAAATGTTGCGAAATTTCGCTAATGCGAATGCTAAATTTCGCTAATGCGAATGCGAAATTTCGCTAATGCGAATGCGAAATTGATTGCAAAATTCTCGTCTGCGCATGCGCATGCTATCATTTCCTATAGGAAGCACAATGCTAAGCTCTAAGATCGCAATACACAGGTCTGATGCAAAAGAAGGGCAGAGAAAGTATTCCCGAATATTCGTAATACGAATATTCGCATTGCGAATATTCGGCAACATAAAAGGATCGCCTCAGCTACTCGGCCCAGGGTCTCTAATCATACCAGCAATGCTTTTAGACGTTGATGGAGATCACTAGGATGTGATCTGTTTTAAAAATAAATTAGAAAAAATACGAATATTCGCAATAGCGAATATTCGCCGCGATATTCGATTTATTCACGAATACTCGAATATGCAATATTCGTAACGAATATTCGCAATGCGAATATTCGTGAGCAACACTATTAATAACCAGACCAATTTTCAGCTTTCGGTGCTCTCACAGTTTGAATGACAATAACTCAGTCATACAACACTGTAGCCAAAATAAATTTTTGTCCTTTTTTTCCCCATAAATAGAGCTTTCTTTTGGTGGTATTTGATCACCTCTGCGGTTTTTATTTTTTTTCGCTATAAATGAAAAAAGAACGAAAATGTTGTCAAAAAATGAATTTTTCTCCATTTCTATTATAAAATTTAGCAAAAAAGTATTTTTTTTTCATAAATTTGGCCTAAACTGTATAATGCTACATATTTTTGGTAACAAAACAAAAAAAAAATAGATATTATTTAGTCTGGGTGAAAGTTATAAGGTCTACAAGCTATGGTACCAATTACTGAAAATGTATTAATTTGATCACATCTGATGTACTGACAGCCTCTCTCATTTCTTGACACCCTAACATGCCAGAAAAGTACAAATACCCCCCAAATGACCCCTTTTTGGAAAGAAAACATTCCAAGGTATTTAGAAAGAGGCATTGTGAGTTTTTTGAAGTTGTAATTTTTTCCCACAATTCTTTGCAAAATCAAGATTTTTTTCATTTTTATTTTTTTTCCACAAAATGTTCATATTTCTCACACACAGCATATACATACCACAAATTACACCCCAAAACACATTCTGCTATTCCTCCCGAGTATGGCGATACCACATGTGTGAGACTTTTATACAGCGTGACCACATACAGAGGCCCAACATGCAGGGAGCGCTATCAGGCGTTCTGGAACACCCAGACCAATTCTGACATTTCTCTCCTACATGTAAAAATCATCATTTATTTGCTAGAGAATTACATAGAACCCCAAAACATTATATATATGCTTTTTTAGCAAAGACCCTAGAGAATACAATGGCGGTCGTTGCAACTTTTTATCGCGCATGGTATTTGCACAGCAATTTTTCGAACGCATTTTTTTTGGAAATAAAACAGTTTTGTGCTTTAAAAAAAATAAAACATTAAAGTTAGCCCAATGTTTTTGCATAATATGAAAGATGAAGTTACGCCGAGTAAATAGATACCCAACATGTCACCCTTCAATATTGCACACGCTTGTGGAATGGCGCCAAACTTCGCTACTTAAAAATCCCCATAGGCGACGCTTTAAATATTTGTACTGGTTACATCTTTTTAGTTGGAGAAAAGGTCTAGGGCCAAAATGATTGCTCTCGCTCTAACGTTCGCAGCGATACCTCACATGTGTGGTTTGAACACCGTTTTCATATGTGGGCGGGACTTACGTGTGCGGTCGTATCTGTATACGAGCACGTGGGAACAGGGGCGCTTTAAATTATTTTATTTTTTTATTGTTCATTTTACTTTATTTATTTTAGTTTGACACTTTTTTTCCCAAAAATAAATGTTTTGATTACTTTTATTTCTATTACAAGGAATGTAAACATCCCTTGTAATAGGAATATAGCATGACAGGTCCTCTTCAGTGAGATATGGGGCCAATAAGACCCCACATCTCACCTCTAGGCTGGGAAGCCTGAAAAACGATCGCAGGGAGTATTGCTCAGGGAGTATTGCGCAGGGGGTACTGCAGAGTATTGTGCCGGGGTACTGCAGAGTATTGTGCCGGGGTACTGCAGAGTTTTGTGCCGGGGTACTGCAGAGTATTGTGCCGGGGTACTGCAGAGTATTGTGACGGGGTACTGCAAAGTATTGTGTGCCGGGGTACTGCAGAGTATTGTGCTCCGGATACTGCAGAGTATTGTGCGCCGGGGTACTGCAGAGTATTGTGCGCCGGGGTACTGCAGAGTATTGTGCGCCGGGGTACTGCAGAGTATTGTGCGCCGGGGGAACTGCAGAGTATTGTGCGCGGGGGTACTGCAGAGTATTGTGCGCGGGGGTACTGCAGAGTATTGTGCGCGGGGGTACTGCAGAGTATTGTGCGTGGGGTTACTGCAGAGTATTGCGTGGGGTTACTGCAGAGTATTGCGCGGGGGTACTGCAGAGTATTGCGCGGGGGTACTGCAGAGTATTGCGCGGGGGTACTGCAGAGTATTGCGCAGGGGTATTGCAGAGTATTGTACAGAGTATTTCTCAGGGGGGTATGCAGAGTATTTCTCAGGGGGTATGCAGAGTATTTCTTGGGGGGGTATGCAGAGTATTTCTCAGGGGGGTATGCAGAGTATTTCTCAGGGGGTATGCAGAGTATGGGTATGCAGAGTATTTCTCAGGGGGGGTATTGCAGAGTATTGCGCAGGGAAGGAAGGGGTTAATGCAGGGATAGCTGAGCAGGGATGGATGGATCTGTGACTGCAATAGTCACAGATCCATCCGACACAGCTGCTGACACCCGCGCTCCCCCTCTCACACTGTACCGATCGGTACAGAGAGAGGAGGGAGGAACCGGCGTCATCAAATGACGCCGGTTTGTTTACATGTGATCGCTCCGTCATTGGACGGAGCGATCACGTGGTAAACCGCCACTATCAGCGGCGATTTACTGTGATCCGTGACATTCCCGTGTGCGCACCCCAGGGGGCGCACGGGAGCGCGATTCTGGAATCACGTTATATAACGTGATCCCAGAGTTAAGCAACCACTGTGCCGCCGTTATTTTTTGGCAGGTGGTTGCTAAGTGGTTAACCAATAGCAAGAAATCTGAATTCCGATTATTCTTATTAGAGTAATTAAAAAGTTGATTCCTGATTGATTGTTGTTAGCTGCCTTCATCTGCATATTACCGTACTTCCCCATTGAAAAAGTTTAGCTTTAGCAATATTTTGTGTGACCGGATAAGATACAGACTGTGAAAATAACATGTTGGGTGTTGTTCAAGAAGGCTTTTTTCATTTTTTGGTAGTGTTTGGTATTGCAGTCTTTTAACTGTATCATTATGGAAGCTTCCACTTAAAGCGGAGCTCCAGCCGCAATTTTTTTTTTTTAAAGTCAGCAGCTACTAACAGTGTAGCTGCTGACTTTAAATAAGGACACTTACCTTGTCCTACTTGCCCGCCCTGATGGGCCCCCCCGATGCCGGTCCCACGATCGCTCCGGGTCCCGCGCCGCCATTCACACTATGGGAAACAGGCAGTGAAGCCGCATGGCTTCACTGCCCATTTCCTACTGCGCCTGCGTGAGTCTCACGCTGGCTTGTGAATGGGCGCGCTGCTCTCTGAGAACACACACAGTTCCCAGAAAGCAGCACGCCCCATTCACAAGGAGAAGGACAAGAAGAAAAGGCACCGCGGAGTGGAAGAGGCAGATTACGGACTTCCGCATAGCAACACCTATTTCGGGTGAGTATTTTTATTTTTATTTTTTCAGGTTTTTTTTATTTAATTTTTTTAAACAACATGGCAAAATGTTGTTTTCCTGGGTGGAGCTCTGCTTTAACCTGTTAACAAGTTTGGGTGCTGTTAAAGAGGGCTTTTTTCATTTATTGATAATGTTTTGTATTGCCTTGTATTGTCTTTTTTTTAAAATAGCAAATTTAGTATAGCGGAGCTATAATTTCTCATGGACAAAAAAAGCTTGTCTATTATTTATAGCTAGATATACCTAATCAAGGGCAATGTACATTTATTTTTCTCATTTACTTTTTATAAAGAGATAGTCACACCATTCTCCGTTAATTAATTCATATATGTAAATAATAGGATGCTTAATAGAAATAATAGGATGCTTAGTATTGCACAGTTTACCTTACCTAAGGTACAGGGTCGGACTGACCATTTGGGCACCCGGGCACTGCCCGAGGGCCCCATGCCACTAGGAGGCCCCATCAGGGTTGCCAGCCTCAGTAAAACCAGGGACAGTATGTAAAAATCTGTTTTTTTTTACATCTGTCCCTGAAATGTCCCTTACCGATATCCTTTTGGTCTAAAATTACCAAGATTATAGCTGCCCCGCCTCTCCAGTACCTTTTCAGTGTGTGTATGTGTATTCTTTGTGCATGTATACTGTGTGTGTATACAGTGTATGAATACTGTATGTGTGTGGGTATACTCTGTGGCCTCATAATCTATTGCCTGGGGGCCCCATAATCTCCTATTGCCTGGGGGCCCCATAATCTCCTATTGCCAGGGGGCCCCATAATTGCCTATTGCCCAAGGGCCCCATAATCTTCTATTGCCTGGGGGCCCCATAATCTCCTATTGCATGGGGGCCCCATAATCTCCTATTGCCTGGGGGCCCCATAATCTCCTATTGCCAGGGGGCCCCATAATCACCTATTGCCTAAGGGCCCCATAATCTTCTATTGCCTGGAGGCCCATGAGTTGTCAGTCCGCCCCTGCTAAAGTAACAATTTACACAGTACTCAAAGTAAAAAACTACAGTATAAAGTATTTTTCATTAAATTAAACATCAAGCACAGTATGCACAGTATGCATGAAATGCATTTGGTTTTTACAATCCACCCAGTGATAAAAGATTATAGTCTAAAGAAAGTATTGTAGCTGACAAAACTACACAGAGAAGAAACAGACAAAATAACTTACCAAAATAAACAGGTTTGCCGCATATTGGACAATAAGAAATCATCTTATTCCAAGATCAGTATTTAATACACAGAGAAAGCTTCACTGCAACTGACAGTAGCTGCTATTTCATGTGCTCTGCTATTGCAGCAGGATGTTGTGGTATGTAAATTAGATGCTTTGATATAGTTTCAAGGCAATTTTTCTTGAGGAAGATAACTATAAAGAAACATCTTTTAAAAATTCATTTCTCTCCTGTGCAAAATATTCTTATTTTATAAGGCATTGTAACTGAAATAACTTACCAATTTAGGTATTTTAGTAGGTAAAAGTTTTATGTGTAACTATCTTTTTATTATTATACTAAAGGTATGTTTATGCAATAACTCTAATGTATTCATTTTAAAATGAGGAACCTTTGAAATCACTAAATATAATCTGATGACTCTTTACCTTCCTTTGCAATTGAAGATCAGCTTACATGTACCTGTATGTTCAAACTGGCAAGTTTCAAGCTCCGAAGAATATTTTTTAACGCAAACAGTAGCTTGCAGAGGATTGTACCCAATCAGAAATAACTTTTCACTTAACCACTTAAGACCCGGACCAATATGCGGGTTAAGGACCTGGCCCCTTTTTGCGATTTGGCACAGCATCAGTTTAACTGACAATTGCAGTCATGCGACATGACTCCCAAACAAAATTGGCGTCCTTTTTTCCCCACAAATAGAGCCTTCTTTTGGTGGTATTTGATCACCTCTGTCGTTTTTATTTTTTGTGCTATAAACAAAAATAGAGCGACTATTTTGAAAAAAATGCAATATTTTTTACTATAATAAATATCCCCCAAAAATATATATATAAAAAAACACTTTTTTTCCTCAGTTTAGGCCGATACATATTCTTCTACTTATTTTTGGTAAATAAAGTCACAATAAGCGTTTATTGATTGATTTGCGCAAAATTTATAGCGTTTACAAAATAGGGGATAGTTTTATGGCATTTTTATTAATATTTTTTTTTTTTTAATAGTAATGGTGGCGATCAGCGTTTTTTTTTTCGTGACTGTGACATTATGGCGAACACCTTGGACACTTTTGACACATTTTTGGCACCATTGTCATTTTCACAGTGAAAATGCACTGATTACTGTGAACATAGCTGGACGTGTGACGTCACTGATCGTCGTTCCCTGTAAGGGAACAGATGAATCATGACAAGCCACATAAAAGAATAGGAAAGGTGTGTTTACACTCACCTCTCCCCATTCTTCCGCTCCTGTGACCCGATCGTGGGACACCAGCGGCAATCGGGTCCACGGGTCCCGTGGGCGAGGTCATGGAGCTTCGGACCAGGTCGCCAACGCGCGCCGCCGGTGTTAGTCAGTCCTTAAGTGGTTAATGTACTTCTGAAAGCTGAAATGTGTTTGGTTGTCAGTATGTGTGTGTGTCCAATTCCTCTAAAACATTGCACTGACCATTATTACATCATATTTAAGAGACAAACATGAAAGTTCCCATTACATAATTGGGTGTGTAGCCTGTTTTTCCCCCAGTTCCATTATCATAAATTCACATTAAGTTACCATATAATTCAGTTCAATTTTTTTCCAATTTTTTATTTAGTGAAAGGACATGGTTCAAGAACAGACATCTGAATATATACAGTTTGGTGCATTATACATCACAGCAATTAGACGCAACATAAAATGTCACATCACAGCATCAAAATTATGGTATGTCAATCTGCAACCTGGGGTGTCTTGTGTGTTCCCTAGCAGGGATGAAATAGGTAGTACCTTGGAACCGGGTCTCCTCAAGATGGGTCATTACTATAATATCAATCCGTTCTGACAAAATAGGGTCTTGTCCAGATCAGTCCAGATCAGTTTTTAGTTTTAAATAGTAGAAAAGTAGCTTGGAGCCAGCAAGCACCAGTCCATATGACAAGAAAAAAAAAGAAAAAAGAAAAGAACGAATTAAAGAAAACAGGAAAAGAAAGGGTTGGTAAGGGATGGGGTGAGAGGGTGGAATAGGAATGGGAGGGGGGTTGTGAATGTGGAGGTGTACCTTGTGCGAACTTGCAGAACAAGGAGGTGGCATGGAGAAGCTCTATGTTAAATCCACTGTTATATGGAGTTACGCTATGTGCGCCTCTTTTTTCACTTACATTGAACCATTTGGAGCCTGAGCTTGTACGTCTCTGAACCAACTGGCCATAGTTGGAACATCCAAAGAACCGTGGGGAAACCAAAGGCTGTGACTGGGCTATAGTCAACTGTCTGCACCGCTTGCCCTCTGGTAAGGTGCTTACTTATCTGGTGGAGGGTGCACCTTTGTATTTACCTCACTTGGTGGTGTGGATCGGTATATGGACCTTGATGAACTTTACTGTTTATGAACTTTGGTCATCACAAGTTTAATTATTGTTTATTCTAATTTAATTTAGGCGTGGCTTCTTTCTTTTTCTTTATCCCACATTGTGTATCACACGCCAGCTGCTGCCTGTAATTCCAAGGGGAGGGGGGGGTAATAGCGCGGTTTTTGTTTCTTTTTTTCTTTTAGGGCTCTACTCAGAAACGATAAAAATGTTCCAGAATGACCAGGTCTAAGTGGCCTTGTACAGCTTTTCCTGCGGCCTGCCAGGTTGCGTGCTCGGATAAGGGTCTGGTATGGATTTTTGGGGGGAACCCCACGCCATTTTTTTATTTGGCGCAGGGTTCCCCTTAATATCCATACCAGACCTGAAGGGCCTGGTAATGGAATTTGGGGGACCCCCACACCTTTTTTTTTTGGTTAGGGGTTACCCTCAATATTCATTCCAGACCCAAAGGTTCTGGTAATGGACTGGGGGGAGGGCCATGTCGTTTTTTTCAATGACTTCTATCTGTATTGCCGAGACCCGACAATTCATTATAGCCGTGTGTAGTTTTAAATAACTTTTTTTTCCTTTAGAAATGTAATTTTGTGTAGGGACTTTTATGAACGCGGGAAATAAGCGCTACTTTACAGGCATACTATCCCCTCAGGTACAAAATTTAAAGGAATATTTCACTTTTATTCTTTCACTTTAAACATTATTAACCACTTCCATACTTGGCCTTTTCACCCCCTTCCCGCCCAGGCTAATTTTCAGCTTTCAGCACTGTCACACTTTGAATGAGAATTGTGCAGTCGTGCAACGTTGTACCAAAATAAATTTTGAACAATTCCACCCCCCTGCAAATAGAGCTTTCTTTTGGTGGTATTTGATCACCACTGCGGTTTTTATTTTTTGCACTATAAACAAAAGAAGAGCAACTGATTTTGAAAAAAAAAACCACAATATTTTTTACTTTTTGCTATAATAAATATCCCAATTTTTTTAAAGAAACTTTTTTTCCTCAGTTTAGACCAATACGTTTTCTTCTACATATTTTTGGTAAAAAAATCACAATAAGCGTATATTGATTGGTTTGCGCAAAAGTTGTAGCATCTGCAAAATAGGGGAATAGATTTATGTCATTTTTTTATTTACTACTAATGGCGGCAATCTGCGATTTTTATTGTGACTGTGACATTGCGGCGGACATATTGGACACTTTTCACACTATTTTGGGACCATTCACAATCATACAGCAATCAGTGCTATAAAAATGCATTGATTACTGTATAAATGTGACTGGCAGGGAAGGGGCTAACACTAGGGGGCTATTAAGGGGTTAATTGTTTGTCCTAGGGAGTGCTTCTAACTGTAGGGGAAGGGGACTGATGAGAGGAGGAAATCGATCATTGTTCCTATATACAAGGAACATACGATCAGTTCTCCTCTCCCCTGACAGGACTTGGAGCTCTGTGATGAGCAATCGAGGTGATGGCCGCCGGGCACGCACATTGAGTACACCGTGATGCGGCAAGCATGCGCTCGCTAGAATACCGGGAAAACAAGGACGTCATATGATGTCCACCAGGAGAGAGAGAGGGTGCCTGCCGCCGACATTTTACTATACGGCGGTAGGCAAGTGGTTAAAATCACTGCTCCCGAAAAAACTTCAGTTTTGACTTTTTTTTGCATTGATACATGTCCCCTGGGCCAGGACCCAGGCCCCCAAGCACTTTTTATGACTATAACTTGCCTATTAGCCTTTAAAATTAGCACTTTTAATGTTCGTGTCCCATAGACTTTAAAGGTGTTCGCGTGTTCGAACACATTTTTTGCTTGTTCGCATGTTCTGCTGCAAACCAAACCGGGCGGGGTTCAGTTCACCCCCTAGTCACCAGCACCAGTAGATATGTATATAATAAAGTGAAGCAGCGCTAAATACTGTGACCAATACTCAAGTGATTTAAAGTGCTAATTTATATTGCAAATATGTATAAATAAATCTCATCTCAATGTGCAACAGTGCAATCAGATAACATAAAAAAATAGTCCAATAGTAATAAAGTGCATCAAAAATCACAATGATTATAAGTCTCTTTAGATTATGTAAAAAAAGTAATGTGCATAAAAATCAGAGGGGGAAAGGGAAGGGAACAAGCGTCCAAGTGCAAATCAGCAGGATGAGATATGATGATATCCTGTAGATAACCTTCCACATTCCACACCCAGTGTGTTCTAGCCTCTCACCTCAAGGATAGACCACAATGAGTCTAGTCATGCATCCAAGATGTTGGATCCCGATAAGTTGTGCTGTCTTCCTCTTCAATGGAAATATCCTGGCAGGACAAGGAACCACTGCAGCCTCAAGAAAAAAATACCAATATACAACAAATATAATAGGCCAGACTGCTGAAGAAAACTGGGCACCAGTCAGTGGACCCTCTTCCCACAAAACTCAAGAGTCGGGGAGCATGGGGTATACTCTACCTATGCAAATCAGGCATGTCTGTAATTAAAAAAAAAGCTGTGCAGCTTTGATCAAAGTTGAAAAATGTTGAAAAATGCCCTTGCTATAAGGCGGCGTACACACGGCCGAGGTTCTCGCTGGAAACCAGCGAGAACCTCGCTGGAAGCCGCATTCCAGCGAGGACCTCGGCCGTGTGTGCGCTCTCGGCGAGCATCCCGTCGGGAATCCCGTCGAGCAGAAATAGAGAGCACGCTCTCTAATTGCTCGACGGCCCGCCTGGATGAATGGCTGGTTGCCATTCCCGACGGGCGGGTCGCCGATTTCGACGGCCGGCAGAGAACCTCGACGGGCAGAACGATGTGTTCTGCCCGTCGAGGTTCTCTGCCGTGTGTACACGGCCTCAGAGTATCCCAATTCTGTACCTGATAAATCCTGCCTGGAAAAATCCTAGGACATTGCTAAGGATGTTTCCAAGAAAGGTCCAGTTGTTACTGTTAACCTTCACCATCACAGCAGCAAGTTCTCAAATGCTGAGCTCAGAGGTACAGTACTGCATCGGGGGAGAGAAATCGCATGTGAGCTTGATTGAAGCAAAGTAGGGAACTCTACCTTTTAGCTAAGGTAATGTTATTAGGCAGGGAAGTAAAATAATAATTTTAAACACTGGGAATAGAGTGTAGAATAGACACTGTTCACTATGCAAACTAAAAATTCACTTTTCAAAGTGAAAGTTCCCTTATCTCAGTAAATAAAGTAAAGCTATGTTAATTTCAGTCTACCAATCATGTGCATTAAAGCATCCATTTTTTAACGTGATTGGGTATTCAAAATGAGCACTGATTTATATTATTTACTAAGCAAAGGGAACTTTCACTTTTCTAATGCACTACTCCATTTCAAACTAAATTTTCATTGCCTCTTTTGTTCTTTGATGTCTAACACACATTAACCACTTGACCTCTAGAGGGTTTTACCTTTTGGTGGTATTTAACCACCACTAGGTTTTTGTTGGTATATAAATTAAAAAAGACAGACAATTTAGAATTTTTTATTCTGCTACAAAAAAATCCCAATAAGTATATACGAATTGGTATGTGTGAAAGTCATAGCGCCTACAAACTATGGTATATATATCTGGAAATTGATCAAACCTGATGTACTTATAGCATATTTTATTTCTTATACGCCCTTAATTACCCTTTTTTGGAAAGCAAACAGTCAGAGGTATTTAGTAAGAGGCATGGCGAGTTATTTAACCACTTAAGGACCCCTTCACGCCAATATACTTTGGCAGAAGGGCACAGCTGGACACAGGCACGTACAGGTGCGTTGCCTTTAAGAGCCCAGTCTTGGATCCCGAGCGCACCGCCGGTGGTACGCTTGCTAACTAGTCCTGAGCTCCGTGACCACGCCTGCGGGACCCGCGGACCCGATTGCCACTGGTGTTACGCAACCAGGTCACAGGAGCTGAAGAACTCGCCATAAAACTACAGTATCCCCTATTTTGTAAACGCTATAACTTTTGCGCAAACCAATCAATAAACGCTTATTGCGGTTTTTTTTCTTACCAAAAATATGTAGAATGAAACGTATCGGCCTAAAAACAAGTGTTTCTATATATTTTTTGGGGATATTTATTATAGCAAAAAGTAAAAAAAATAGAATTTTTTTAAAATTTACACTATATTTTTGTTTAAAGCGCAAAAAATAAAAACCACATAGGTGATCAAATACCACCAAAAGAAAGCTCTATTGGTGGGAAAAAAAGGGTGCCATGTTGCACGACCATGCAATTTTCAGTTAAAGCGACACAGTGCCGAATCGCAAAAAGGGGCCAGGCCCTTTAACTGCATAACGGCCAAATGTAATAGAAGCCAACCTCCAGCTCACACTTTTTTTTTTTTACAAGAGGTGATGTTTTATTTGTCAAAGTAAAGGGGTTACACACAAAATATGCAGAAAGTTACAGATCATATAGCAGAAACAAGTACAATACTAACATCAATGCAGACAGTGAAGGCATGGTACATAGTGTAAATATCAGTACAACATCAGAGAGTCTAGGAACCAAAAGGCCAGCCGTTCCCACATCCAGAAGGTACACGTCGAACCAAGGGGGAGCACACTAGGGCCGATCAGACAGGGCATCACACGTATTTGCAGTTCCCACCCAACCTCCCCACACCTTATCGAATTTAGCTGGACAGCCCCTGTGGGCATAAATTTCCTTCTTGTAAGGTAATACAGCATTAATTGCAGCTATCCACTCCGGAAGGGTCAGGGGGAGGGCTCGAAGACATTTTCTCGCTATTAGTAGTCTGGCTGTGAACAGCGATTCCTGAAGAAAAGTTTTGTGGTGCTTGTCAGAGTCTGGGTCTGGGAATATTCCCAATAAACACTGTTTAGGGCAGAGGGTAAGGGGAGACCCCATCTCATCATGGATGAACTTTACCAAGTGTGACCAGTAGTCTTGTATAACAGGGCAGGACCAGAGGAGGTGGAAGAAGTTGCTGGAGGGGCTACCACACCTGGGGCACAACGGGCTCTGGTCAGGTTTGTATTTAGCCAAACGAAGGGGGGTAAGATAGGACCTATGCAAAATGTACAGGTGTGTGAGGCGGTCTGATAACTTGGGGGAAGCCTTCTTAGTGGTATCCAGTGCATGCTCCCACTCATCATCCACAAACTCCCCCACGTCCCCGGACCAGCGATCTTTGAGCCCATAGGCCAAGATCACAGCGGAGGTCGGAGAAGGGAGTAGTATAGCACTGATATCAATTTGCGGGAGTCCTGACCTGTTATGGTGCGGAGCACATCAAGCTTGTCTACACTAGGGGATGTGTCACCAAATTGAGCACGGAGAGCATGTCTAAGTTGGAGGTAGCGAAAATGCATATAATTAGGGAGGGCGAAGGCATCCTTAAGCTGCTGGAATGATTTTAAAATAGTTCCCTGATACATGTCAGACAAATAACGTACTCCCCGGTCCAGCCAGAGGGCCCGTCCAGGGATGGACAACAGCTCTCCCAGACCCGACCAGCTCACACTTTAACAGGAAGTTACAGCAAACTGTTTTTTAAAGGTTTTGCATGAATAAATAAAAGATAATAATTTTAATCACCCATGCCAGTTGTGGTTTGCCTCATCCATGTAACCTGATACATTCTGCTGGAGAGCGTGTGCATTTGAAAACAACAGACTTGCTTGCTGGATCACCAAAATAAAAGAAAGAAATTCATCACATCTAAGAATTGGTAAATTGCAATATAATAAATTATGGATTTAAGACTGCTTTAAATAATAACAACGTTATCACAGAATAAACAGCATACATTTAAAAAATTGCTTAGGTCCATACGTCATGTTCAGGAATGGAACCTGAAGAGGTTAGAGATCCTTATAGAAGTATTGAACAAACCTGCTGATCTGTCAGAAAAGCACTTAGCTTATAAATCTGTTTGTAAGCTGACAACTCATAGTAAGGTTAATATACTAAGGGCCCTTTCACACGTACGGACAGTATGTCCGTATTTCATCCATCCGTTTTTGGATGAAATACAGACATACATGTATCCCTAAGGGATAGCGGGTGTCAGCGGATAAACATCATTCATCGGTCCCCACTATGGTCCAATCCTATTTTTCCATATGTCTGCAAAGCGGATTGGATGAAAAAAAAGTTCCAGAAAACACAAAATATGAGTTTTCCCTCACAGGGTTTTTCAGCATTTATCTTTCATCAAAACAAACGAGAATTCAGCCTCCTGTGACAGCATTACTGCTCTGATTAGTACTGTAGTGGTCCTCCTGACCGCCAAACACGTCCCAGTGTTCATGCACAGACTCTGTACCTCAGCTCTGCATCTTTTCTTACAGCTCCATAGCTGCTCTGTCCCTGCTGGACTCTCTTAGGCTTGGGCCTTGGTCTGTCCCAAACTGGACAGCATGACTCATAGCAGCACCTTTCACGGCTCCCTCTACATACTGACCTTCTTGGGTGGGGATCTGAGCTCTAACTGTGGCTCTCCTATGAAGCTAGCACACACCCATACCTCCCACCTTTTTAAGATGGGAGCGAGGGACACCTATAAGAAAAAAAATAGAATAGGACACACTCCCCGCCACACCCCCTTAAAGGAGAATTATACAAAAAAAATGATTAGTGAAGCCCACAAGTGCTCTTTTTTACCACTACTATTCTTTTTTTTTTTTTTTTTTTTTTTTTTTTTTTTTTTTTTTAAATATGTTTTTATTAAGGAAGTTACATAACAGAGAAATCATAAAAAAAAACAGGACATAAAAGCATTTTCTGTGGAACATTGCAGTAGATTAACAGTGTATGTAGAGGTTCTCAGGGAGAACAAATAAGGGGGGAGGGTATAGGTTAAGTGGTCACGGGGTAGGTGAAATAGTAGTGCTTGCAAACAAAAAGGAACAACAAGAGAGGGGGGGGGGGGGTAGGGGAGGAGGGAGGGAGGGTAGGAGAGATGTCAATCCCGAGGGGGATCCTGGTATAGAAAAGACTTTTTCTCAAAGTTCAACCATTCAGTAGGAGTGAAAGTATACGACATAAAGGGATTCCATAAGTGATAGAAGCGGTTCTTGCTCGGTTCGTGGGTCAGGTCCGTGTTGAGCCTGTCTTTGTATAAGAGCTGCAACAGTTCCCTTTTAACTTGAGCAGTGGTTGGGCAGTCCGCTGATATCCACTTCTGGAGGATGGCTCTACGGGCTATCAAGAGGCATATCAGAGTCCAGTCCCTGCCCCAGGGGGGTGGAGGGGAGAGGACCAGGGGAGTAGTATGGGGTCCCAGTACCCAAATATAAGTAGTAACGGGTCCCTGGGTATGCGTAGCAGGTGACATCGAAAATGTATTGGATGACTTGGTCCCAGAAACTGGCTATGAGGGAACAAGACCAGAACCTGTGAGTCAAGTTAGGTTTGGGTTGTTTACAGAGGGGGCATTCTGGGGTGGCATGGGCTCGGCTGAAGGGGATGTGGGCTCGGTGAACAATCTTAATCTGCGTCTCTCTCCATATTTCGTTTAGGATAAGTCTGTGGATGGTGGTGAGGCCATGCAGGAGCTTCTCCACCAGGTCAGGGTCAGGGAAGTCTTTCGACCAGTTGGCCGCCGAGGTTGAGGCCAGGGGGGGAGGTTGTTGTGCTGGAGGAGGGGATGGTAAATGTCTGAGATTTTGTATGAGGCCCGGGAAATAAGGGTGTCGGTAAGGGAGCTCTGGAACCTTTTTCTGTCATCTCGACAGGCGTTTTTCAGGAAACTAATGCATTGAATATACTGGAATACATGTGACGAAGGAGAGAAAATTTGTCTGCCAGGGCTCTAAAACCTAGGGGGCGGCCTGAAAGGGGGTCACATAAAGAATAAAAGGATTTGATACCCTTTACCCTCCCAGTCGAGGTAGGGCTGGTTATCTAAGCCTGGTTGGAAGCTCGGGTTGCCCAGGATAGGGAGGTATCGTGAGATAGAGGAGGGGACATTGAGGGCCTTCCTGACCTCTCTCCAGGCGATGACTGTATCCCGGAGAAGGAGATTGTGTTGGAGGGGAGGGGGGCAGATTTCCAATGGCAATGGAGAAGGGCCGTGAGCGAGAAGGGGCGGACCATCGCCGATTCGAGGGGGTAGTTCGAGCACCTGGAGGACTGGGTTATCCAATCCAAGCCTGTTCTCAATAGACATGCCAAGTTATATAGCCTGATGTTGGGAAGGGCAATGCCCCCCTCTCGCCTGGGAAGATGCAGCTTGGTAAATGCTATGCGCGCCCTCTTGCCACGCCAGAGGAACTTGGAAATGGCAGAGTTAATGGATTTAATGTCTTTGTGGCGCAAGAGTAAAGGGATGGTTTGTAGTGGGTACAGTAGGCGTGCAAAACTAACCATCTTGACAAGGTGGCATCTTCCCAGTAGCGAGAGAGGCAGGTCCATCCAGTTGGTCAGTTCTTGGGATATTTTGGTGAGCAGGGGGGGGTAGTTGAGGTGGTATAGGGAGGAGGGTAGTTTGCCTATTTTTATCCCCAGGTAAGTGATATGTGACTTTGCAACGGCGAATAAGGAGTTTTGGGACCAGGAGGGGATAGATAGGGAGCCTATTGGGAGTATTTCGCTCTTGCTATAATTGATACGTAACCCTGAACATTGCCTGAATTCGTCAAAGGTGGTCTTGATAGTGGACATGTCGAGTGAGGGGCTGGATGTGAAGATAAGGACATCGTCTGCAAGGTTAGTCGGCGTGGCTAAGGTCGTGGCCTCCGACATGGATGCCATGTAGGGGGCGATCTGGGTTAGGTGGCGGGAGAGGGGTTCAAGTGCTATGTTGAAAAGGAGCGGGGAGAGTGGACAGCCTTGCCTCGTGCCTTTGTGCAGCCTGAACTCCTCAGAGAGGAGGCCCGCCGCGACCACTTTCGCGGCAGGGGCAGTGTACCATTGATTCTTGAGGTGCGTGAAGGGGCCCGAGAAGCCCATTTTGGACATGACCATGGAGAGCCATTCGAAACTAACGTTATCGAAAGCCTTCTCCGCGCTCTAGGGTGATGATGGCGTGGTCTCCTGCGGGTCATTTTTTGCGTGTGTTCGAGAGCTAGCATCACCTTCCTGATATTCATGGTGGCCGTCCTACCCTTTTAACAAAGCCCGACTGTGCGGGGTGAATCAGGGAGGGTATAATGGATGCCAATCTAGTGGCTGCTATCTTGGAGAGGATTTTAACGTCAAGGTTAAGAAGCGAGATGGGCCTATAAGAGCCAGGTTCTAGGGGTCCTTGCCCTTCTTCTCTAGGAGTTTTACTATGGCCTGATTGCCCGTTGGAAGATAGGACCCACCCGACCATATGTGTGTGTAGACGTTGTGGAGAGGGGGGGACACAGTCGAGCTAAAGGACTTGTAAAATTCTCCGGTGAAACCGTCTGGGCCTGGGGCTTTGGAGGGGGAAAGCTGTTTGATTACGGATTGGACCTCCAGGACAGAGATAGGGGCATTGAGGGCTTCGAGCTGGGTGGGGGTTACCTGGTCCAGGGAGATACGTCGTAGGAAATTGAGGGCTGTCGGCTTATCGATAGGGTCTGAGGCATACAGGGAGGAGTAGAATTGGCGCATAGTATTATTGATACCTTTGGGGGTGTAGTGTATGGAACCCGATGGGTCCCTGAGAGACATGATATGCGTCGGGCGGTTGGGTCCTTTACTTAATCTGGAAAGGAGTCTACCTGCTTTGTTACCAAACTTGTGGAGGGAGGCGTCTAGATGCGCTTTTTGGGTACGTTCGAGGGTGGCTGCCCAGCTATCAAAGGCCTGCTTGGCAGCGAACCAGGCGTTACGGTTGCTGGGGGAGTCATCAGTATAGAGGACCCGCTGGGGCCTGATGCAGTGTTGCGCTGGCCTGTTTGTACGTCTAAGGGTGTGTTTTTTGAATGTGGCGGCGTAGGCGATTATGCAGCCCCTGAGGAACGCTTTGCCCGCTTCCCAGAAAAGGTTAGGGTTGTCAGCGTGTAACGCGTTATCCCGATGCGTATCCCAACCAGGCTTTTTCTAGATGCTGGTGTGTGAAAATCTGAGTTATTGTGAAGATAGGAGGGGAACCGCCAGATTCTGGGGTTAGAGGCTAAGTCAGGGTCCTCAAGGGTGGTCGAGACCGGGCATGGTCCGAGATTGCGATGTCGTGTATGTCAGCTTCCGAGATCAGTGGGAGGAGAGAGCAGAACAGAAAAGATAGTCCAGTCTCGTGAAGACTTTATGAGGGTGGGAATAAAAATGAGAATTCTCTGTCAGCAGGGTGTTTTAGTCGCCATAGATCGTGGAGGTGCAGTGAATCGACCGTCGACGCCAATAATGTCTGGGTGAGAGGAGTCAGAGGAGGACGAGATTGTCTGGTAGAGGACCTGTCATCTATCGGGTGCATGATGGAATTGAAATCCCCGCCTATCAGGTGTGGGCAGGCTGGGTCTCTAAGCGCCCAGGAGGTGAGGTCGCTAAAGAAGGCACTTGTGGGGCTGTTGGGAGCATATACATTAGTGATGGTTTACCACCCCTGGATCCCAGTTGAATACGGGCCGAGGTGAATCGCCCCTCGGAGTCCGAATCTGAGGACAGAATCTTGCAGGGAAGGTTTTTGTTAATAAGGATTATTACCCCAGCTTTCGACCACTTGAGTCAGAACCGAGGACTGTGCCTACCCAGAGTTTCCGCAGCCGCGGGAAGTCGGGGGTGTGGACAGATGGGTTTCCTGAAGGAGGGCGATGTCGGTCTTGAGCCTTTTAAGGTGGCGCAGAACTTTCATCCTCTTATTGGGGGAGCGGAGCCCTTTGACATTCCAGGAGACTATTCTCATGTGGGGAAGACTAACAATGGGGTGTGAGCAGGACGTGGAGGCGAGGAGAATGGGAGCATGGTGCATTGTAGAAGTGGGGTGCAAGGACAGCAGGTGTTGTGGTGGTTTGCTGTGAGAGAGAGCGGGGGGGTGGTAACGGATCCCTAAAAATGGGCGGAGAGGTTGAGAACCAGGGAGGGGGAGATGGGGGGAGGGTGATGGGGGCAAACAAGGTGAACAACAACATTTGGGAACTTCACTTTTTCCGCATGGAGCCACTGAATAGGCCAGCTCCCAACGCAGGGCTCTCAATGCAGCACTTCACCCGCCCGCGCGACCGATGGGGGGGTGTAAGCAGCAGGAGCAATGCGTGAGGGGGGGGGGGGGGAGGAGCTAGACAGGTTCCTTGCGGAAGAATGGAAAGGCCTACACATGATATATAAACGTATAGGATAACATAATATTAAGGCACAAGTGGAGCTAAGACAACTATTACCGATTGTGCAAGAGAACATAAAACAATGTGAAAACAAAACAGTGTGAAATAAAATGGCATTTTTAGGAGCATAAGAGAAAAGAAAAGGAGACAAACTGGCATAACATCAAAATTGCATTAGGCCTACCGTGGTCCCCCGGTGTGAAGGGGGAGGCACGCTGAAGGAGAGGGCCCAGGAGTGGTCCTGGACGGTTAATGAGCAGCAGAACTGCATCGGGATGGTGTGACCGTCTAGAAGAAAAAAAAAAAAAAAGAAAAAAAGAGAAGGTTCAAGAAAAAAAAAGTTCAAAAGGATGAGGGTGTGTTGACGGTCGGATCCAGATGCCTTGAATCTTTTAGGAGAGTCCTTGCGTGGGCTTCCGTGTTCTAGGGCCCGGTTGGAAGGTGCCGCTCTGGGAGACTGGTTGTGGTGGGGGCTAGAGCGGAGGGATCTCAGGAAGGCCTCAGCTTCGGATGGGTCATGGAAGGAGAGCTGATCTCCGTTGGGTGCTCTGAGTCGAAGTACGGCCGGGAAAGCCAGTGTAAACTTGATTTGCATTCGGTGGAGCTCCGTGCAGGTCTGCTGGAAAGCCTTCCTCCTCTTGGAGACGTCCACGGAGTAGTCCGCAAAGATCAGGATATTCATGCCGTCTATCTGGAGGGTCCTGGACTGCCTGAACTTCTGCAGGATGAGGGATTTTTCTGAATAGTTGAGATATTTGGCGATGACAGGGCGAGGTGACTTGCGATCAGAGTTGAAAAGGCCCATGCGGTGGGGCGCGCTCAACAGTGCAGGGGCCCGGCAGGCCCAGGGTCTCGGGGATGCGTCTGGAGCAGAGATCTGAAAGTGCTTGAGGTTGCAGCGATTCAGGGACGCCAATAAAGCGCAGATTGCTCCTCCTGGATCTGTTCTCAAGGTCGTCCAGTTTGTCTAGTATATACTTGTTCGTCTTGTCTTGCGCATGTTCAAAGGATTGGGCCTGGTAAAGATCTCTTCTATATGTCCGATGCGATTCTCAGCCTCATTCAGCCTGGATGCATGCTCCCCTAGTTGAGCCTGGATTTTCTGTATCCCTGCATTGATGGCTTTTTCCACCGAGGTCGCTATCATGGGGGATAATAGAGCAGCCACGGCCTGGGCCATCAGCTCAATGTTGTGCATATCCCCCGCCTGGGGGGAGGTGAGGGGATGTGAACAGTCTGAGGGGTAGTTGGAGGGGCTGGTGGTGCACTCACCTCCATTGCAGGTGTCGGATCCACGATCGGATCTACGATCGAATCCGTGTAGGCCAAAGCCGGGCCCTCGATTTGCGGCTGTCCCGTTCGCGCCGCAGCGGCGGCGTACGACCGCGCGCCGCTTTTTTCCAGGTATTTGTCCATCCTCGGGTGGAGGGGGGGATGGCGGATGGTTAGCCCAGGGGTCGGCAGCGGGTTTGCTGGCTTTTATAGGCCGATTTGGGAGCCTGTGTGCGGGAGCTGAAGGAGTGCACAGCTACTCCATGCGGCGCCGGAACCGGAAGTACCACTACTATTCTTTTATACGGGCTTTTGAAATTTTCAAATGCAGCAATTTAGAAATTAAATGACAGGTCTAGAACTGGGAAACATTTTATATACAACTATATAGTTCAGTCCAAAATGAGGGGAAAATGAGGAGAAAAGTGGGACAGAGGGACTTTGTTCCAAATCAGTCACAGTCCCTCGAAATCAGGGACAATTGTGAGCTATGTTGGGAGCTATGCACACCTGTGCCATTAGTGTGCTTGCTTCCTACAAAATCTGGCATAAAACATAATTTTAAAAAGTTGCATAGGCTTGACCTGCCACAATATATACAGTATCTCACAAAAGTGAGTACACCCCTCACATTTTTGTGATATTTTATTATAACCATTCATGTGACAACACTGAAGAAATTACACTTTACTACAATTTAAAGTGAGTGTACAGCTTGTTTAACAGTGTAAATTTCCTGTCCCCTCAAAATAACTCAACACACAGCCATTAATGTAAATAATGTTAACAAAGATAAATTCGCCCTTTCTGTGTTCCCACCACTGCGCTTATGAACAAATAGTGATAATTAAATTTGCAAAAGAGTGATGCAGCTACTTTAAAAAAAATCAAACTGTGAAAAACATATTCTAAAACCCTAATGTAATAAAATATAAGCAGTGCTGTAAACAATGTAAGATGAAGTATCAGTTTTCACAGGTATTCAAAAATAATGCTAATGTCCATAAACATCACCATGTGACAAAAGTGAATGGCATTAATCCCATGACTAAGTCTTTTATGACAAAACATGTCGGGGGCGTGGCTGTGTGGCAACCAATCTGAAGTGAACGCGTGACGTATCAAGGCCGATCAAGGAAGCAGAGATCCAGGAAGGAACAGAGGGGAGGTGGTGATCGATCAGTTGACACCTTGGGTCCGCTGGGACCAATATACTCGGTTTTCGGTTCATTTCTGAACGAGTGTTTGCTGTGCAGTGTAGTGCTCTATTTTTTTAGATTCATGTGAGTGCTATATTTGAAGATTTAAGTGTGGTATCAAACTGATTATACGGTATCGCGCTATTTTGAGCACATCTTTCATTTACATGAAAGAGCTTTCTGGCAGTAAATTGTTTGGAACTGGGATTATCTGCTACACCTACCAGCGAGGTCTTTTTGTACATGTTTACATGACGAACACAAGAGTGTAAGGCAATTTGAGTCGGTGAGTTTTGCATCTGAAGGGAGAGGATTCACTGACACCGGGTGTGGTGGAAGATTGGAAGATATTATCATTATTTTTTCACAAGCCTACTTGATGTGATATATGGACTTATATTTAATTAATATTTAAACACATTTATATATTTTTGGGGGAATTTGTGCACATATTCACTTTTGTCACATGGTGATGTTTATGGACATTAGCATTATTTTTGAATACCTGTGAAAACGGATACTTCATCTTACAAGGTTTACAGCGCTGCTTGTATTTTTTACACTAATTTTAGGGTTTCAGAATATGTTTTTCACCAGCCATTAATGTCTAAACTGCTGGCAACAAAAGTGAGTACACCACCATGACTCCTCCATGACGACATCATGCAGCTGGTGGATGTTATAGATCTTGCGCTTTTCCACCTTCCATATTAGGATGCCCCACAGATGCTCAATAGGGTTTAGGTCTGGGGATATGCTTGGCCAGTCCATCACCTTTACCCTCGGCATCTTTAGCAAGACAGTGGTCATCTTGGAGGTGTGTTTGGGGTCGTTATCATGTTGGAATACTGCCCTGTGGCCCAGTCTCTGAAGAGAGGGGATCATGCTCTGCTTCACTATGTCACAGTACATGTTGGCATTCATGGTTCCCTCAATGAACTGTAGTTCCCCAGTGTCGGCAGTACTCATACAGCCCCAGACCATGACACTCCCACCACCATGCTTGACTGTGGGCAAGATAGACTTGGTTCCTCACCTGGTTGCCGCAACACACATTTGACACCATCTGAACCAACATAAGTTTATCTTGGTCTCATCAGACCACGTACAGGACATGGTTCCATTAATCCATGTCCTTAGTTTGCTTGTCTTCAGCAAGCTGTGTGTGGGCTTTCTTGTGCATTATCTTTAGAAGAGGCTTCCTTCTGGGACATCGGTCATGCATACCAATTTGATGCAGTGTGTGGCGTATGGTCCGATCACTGACAGGCTGACCCCCACTCCTTTAGCCTTTGCAGCAATGCTGGCAGCACTCATACATCTATTTCCCAAATACAACTTCTGAATATGACGCTGAGCACGTGCACTCAACTTCTTTGGTCGACCATGGTGAGGCCTGTTCTGAGTGGAACCTGTCCTGTTAAAACGCTGTATTGTCTTGGCCACTGTGCTAAAGCTCAGTTTCAGGGTCTTGGCAATCTTCTTAAAGCCTAAGTCATCTTTATGTAGAGCAACAATTCTTTTTTTCAGATCCTCAGAGAGTTCTTTGCCATGAGGTGCCAATTTTCCCAATTTGGAAATTTTCACTTAGGGGTGTGATCACTTCTGTTGCCAGCGGTTTACACATTAATGGTTGTGTGTTGAGTTATTTTGAGGGGACAGCAATTTTACACAAGCTGTACACTGAAAAAGGGAGAGTATAGTCTCAATTATTCAATTAGAAAAATAAATTTATAAAGTACCAGCATCCTGGAATGATTGGAAGAGGGGAGACCATATAGTTGGAGACAACAAAGCTGCTTGACACTATGGCCCAGATTCACAGAGCGATTACGCCTGCGCAACAGGAGATGCGCGTGCGTAAGTCGAAATGTGCGCGTGCGTTTCGATGCATGGCATCCCCAGAACGAGATACGCAAAAAATCTACTTTTTTTGTCCCGCGTAATTTCGTTAGACTGGCGCATCCGTCCGCGCAAAAGTGCGCTAGACAGACCATTGATTTGCTAATGAGGGACTTACGAGGATCCACAAAAGAACGTTGGGGCAGAGCAGGCGACGCAGTGTGCGCAACAGCAAAATGTCCTGTCTAAAATTAGAGCATATAAAAGCTGGTCTATAAAGAGAAAAAAAGACTACTTGTTAGATAAAGCAACACTGTTAGTGAGGAGCTCAGCAGTCACACGTGTTGCACAACAATCTGTATGCCAACATGCCAGGGGCATCGTCGCACATAGCTATACTACTGACTTTAGATGAGCAAAGAAGGAGGAGGGGACGGAGGATGGCACGGGAGAGGATATACCGCACCCGCATAGACCTGTTTGGCATGAGTGATTCTGAGGTGTATCGCATCTTCAGATTCACCCCTCATGTCATCCTGGAATTAACCACAACCCTGCAGGAGGACATCACCAGCCCAACACACCGCTCACATGCAGTGCAGCCACTGGTCAAGGTCATGGCAACACTCCATGTCCTTGCCGGTGGCTCTTTTCAGCGTACAAGTGGAGTGGTGGCTGGGATGTCACAATCCTCCATGAGCAGATGTGTGCACCAGGTTGTCCCTGCAATCCTCAGACACATGGCCAACCAAATCATCAAACCCACCACTGAGGACCTGCGGCTGAAGGCAATGACAGATTTCTACAGAATTGCCAGATTCCCACGCACTGTGGGGGCCATTGATTGCACACATGTGGCGCTCCAGCCCCCCAGGAGACAGAGCACATGTACCGCAATCGGAAGCATTGGCACTCCATCAACGTACAGGTGATAGTCGATGCCCAAGGCCTCATATGGCACGTCCGTGCCAAACACCCAGGGTCCAGCCATGACAGCTACATATACAATCAATGCCACATCCGAATGGAATTCGATCAGAACGTGTATGGGGACACCTGGCTGGTTGGTGAGTGACATGGGTGGCAGGCATGACTATCCCCTCCCATGATGCACACATCACAAGGGGCACATGCATGACTAACATCCTCCTGTCTTTTCCCTTACAGGTGACTCTGCATATCCACTGGGACCCCATCTCATGACTCCTATCCGGAACCCCCAAACCCCAGGAGAGGAAAGATACAATCAAGCACACGCCAAACACGAGCAGTGGTGGAGCGCACCTTTGGCCTCCTAAAGTCACGTTTCCGATGCCTGGATAAGTCTGGGGGTACCCTCTTGTATTCCCCAAACTTTGTGTGCCAGATCATCGGTGCATGTTGCCTGCTGCACAACTTCGCAGTAAGAAAGGGCCTGCAGATTGACCTACGTGATGACCTGACCCCTGAACCAGACAATCCCCCCCTAACCGAGGCTACCCCATCTTCTAAAGGAAGAGCAGCCAGGAGACAGCTCACATTGGGCATCTTTGCACGTTAAACACACACATTAATCATGGCACAATGAGAATGCATGCATGCACAACACTGTGGTCCCTAGCACACACACCCCACATCCACATCAAATTGGATTGGCACCAGTCCACCATGCAGGACTTGTGAGCAGCAACGCCACGCCAAGGCTCCAATTATGTCACTGTACATTCATACACCATTCACACGGACCTGGGGATCACTTCTCCCTGGTCCTGGGGAACCCTTCTCCACCAAAATTGAGGGTGACACCCCTTTTCCGGCAGGAATGTCACCCCCACATTCAAACAGCATTCACAACCCAAAAAAAAATAAAAATTACCTGCAAAAGCAAAAAATTTCCAGCAAAAAAAAAAAAAGGGGAAAAAATAATTATTGTCCTTTACGTGAGCCACGCCTGGGGCGCCCCCGGCCACGGCCCCGGCTCCTCAGGGGAGACTCATGGGGGAGGGGTAAAACCGGGGAAGGAGGAGCAGCCCCTGATCTCTGCCCACCTGGCGGCCTGCCCTCCAAGGCCACGGCTATTCTGTCCATGGCAGCACCAAGTGTTGCCGTGTTGGCCTGGATAGCCTGGGTAAGGGCCCTCACATCCTGCCCAACGCCTGCTGATGTCGTCTGCAGTTCGTTTAGGCAGGTTGTGAAAGCCCGGGAGTGGGAGTCCAGGTTCCCCAGCGTATCCTTGATGGAGGACAGGCTCTCCTCCATCCGCACCAATGTCTGGCTGACCTGTCCCAGATGGCGGGTCTGAAGGGCCTGGTCCCTTCTCAGAGTGGCGGGCAGGAGATCGGCCAACCCCCTGGTGTTCTGGGATGAAATCCTGCCTCCAGCTGATGCTTGTGGCCGGGGAGAAGGGGAGGCCCTTGGGAGGGGAGCCATGTTGGGGGAGGAGGGGGGGGGCTCACCCTTAGGGAGGGCTGCCTGCTGCCAGCCAGAGTGGAAGAGTCCTCAAAAACCAAACGTCCAGTGCCTGACATGGACTCCTCCTCCTCATGATTCTCCTCCTCCTCATGATTCTCCTCCTCCTCTTGAACCTCCTCCGTGGACTCCGGCCTTGTTGGGGGGGCCTCATTAGGCTGCTGTCCCGGGGATGGTGCGGTCAGGCCAGATGGCCCTGCACCCTCCTGCACATCTGTGGATGACACAAAACATTCACAGGTTGGAGGATCCACACACTTGCCACATATTCCCTTTCACCCCCTCCCCCACACATGCTACACACCTGATATTAAAAAAAATACTTACCTGGCACCACGGGCTCCGGACTTGAGTCAAAGCCGGGCAGGCCCTGAACTTCATGCCGATGAAAGGTCAGGGCCACCGCACGCTCCTCCGCTGTCAGCCTAATAGGGCATGGTGGGCCCCCTCCTGTGCCTCTGGCATGGGCATGCATTCTGGCCAGCTTCTGTTTGACCAGACGCCGGAGGTCATTGATTTTTTTGTCAATCCCAGACCGTGTCCGTGTCTCCCCCTCCCCCGCTGAATTGACCTGCTCAGTGATCATATCCAAAATCTCCCTCCTCCTGGCCGGGGTGGTGTTGGCACTGTCTGGGCCGTGGAGGAAACGCCCATATTCGCTAATGGCCCGGGCAAGAATTCTTTTTTCCCCCAAAGTAAAATTGAGCTTTCGCTTTCTCTCTGTCATACTTCCAAAAAAACTCACTCCCAGTCAACAAAAATCAGTCACAAAAACAAGCACAACCAATCAAGCAAGAACACACACAAAGAGAAAACTACTCAGCAAGAAACAGTCACAAAAACAAACAACAAAAAAACAGCAAGAAAACAAACGAACAGAAATATATCCATCAAACAAACAGTCTCTCAAACACTTATCAAAAAACACTTTCAAAGATCTACTAACAAACACTTGATCACACGAACACTAATCTGACAACTACAAAACACACCGCAACGAACAACAGGACAAAAGCACTTGGTTAAATGGGAAGGGACAAAGGGATGTACTTTTGCAATGCAAGTGCGTTTGTGTGTGTCTATTTATGCTGTTTGCGTAGTTCACAACGTTGCCCTAGTCCATTTCCAATTTCACTGATTGCGCCGCTCCCAAGTTGTGAGCATGCGCACAGCGGAGCTGACCATGGTCTCCTTCAAGCGCGCATGCGCGAGCCGGCCGGCCCTTCATTTGCATGGGGTCACGGCTCATTTCAATGTAACACGCCCACGTCCTTCCCAATTTGTATTACTCCGCCTTACGCCTCTGAAAAAACGTTACGCATGCGAAATTTTCTGCGCAAAATCTACGAGAATAGGGTGATTACGTGGCTACATTGCGCAAGTCTAACGTAAAGGCGGTGCGCTACGCCGGTCCAATAATGCGCAGATGTACCTGAATCTGGGCCTATGTGTCTAAACTATATCGATCAGTTTTGGGTTTGGTTGGGATTTTCAAGGTTCTGATAGAGAGGCATATATCAGATAAAAAATAGATTTATTACAAATGGAACAATACAACAATAATAAAATGATGGGACAGGCCCCACAGTTCGGACACAGTAAAGGTATTTGTTAGACATGTGCACAGAAAAAAAATTTGTTTTTTTTTTGTTCCGTTTCGTATGGTCCCATCTGTTCGTTTCCGTTCGTTTTTCGTAAGACGCCCGTTTTCCCGTTCGTTCCCGTTTGTTTGTCGTACGACGTGATTTTTTCGTATTCCGATCGTTTCGTATTTCCGTTACCGTTTTATTTTCGTACATGCGGGATGATTCATTATTCTGTTTAATTCATGTTCGTTTCTTGTTAGACAATAATTATCGTGAATTTTCGTCAATTTGCATTCTGTGTATCTTGAATGCTTTTCTTTTGTTAGTGTCAGTTGTGTGTTCATTGTTCAATGACATCTATAACAAAAGAATTTCATTATGTATATTGAATGAATTCCCTTTTCTGTTTTCTGTGTATTCAAAATACTGAAGGCAAATTTTTTGTTATAGGTGTCATATCAACATATGAAAATAACAAAAGAAACAGGTTCAAATGCAAATCTTTTGTTTATGTTTTTTTTGAATGGCCAGAGAGTTAGGCTGGCCATACATGATACAATTTTCTGTGGAATTTTCTTTAGATTTACCTTCAACTATGTAGTGCAAGGGCCTGCCTGATAGTCTGACCAAGTGTATGGGGCTTAACAATACTATTGTTAAGCCCCATACACTTGGTCAGACAATTTTAACAACAAACATAAAAACAATCGTTTTCCGATCGTTCTCAGAAAATTCGTTCGTTTTTAAACTGCATCAGAAAACCATTTTTGGATTCAGAAGTCTGGCCAACTGATCTCCCTTCAGATGAAAATCCACAGAAAAGTTTATTAGGCTTTACTGTACAAGTGTACTCACTATTCTGCACAAAAGAGAAGCTGCTTTCAGTCACTGAGGCTGGCCATACATGTTCAATTTTCTTGTACAATTTTCTTTTAGATTTACCAAAAACCATATATGAGGTCAAACTAAACAACACTTTCAATTGTATGCAATCAGGCAGGCCCTTGCACTACATAGTTGAAGGTAAATCTAAAGAAAATTGCACAGAAAATTGTATCATGTATGGCCAGCCTAACTCTCTGGCCATTAAAAAAACCATAAACAAAAGATTTGCATTTGAACACGTTTCTTTTGTTATTTTCGTATGTTGATATGACACCTATAACAAACAATTTACCTTCAGTATTTTAAATACACAGAAAACAGAAAAAGGAATTCATTCAATATACATAATGAAATTCTTTTGTTATAGATGTCATTGAACAATGAACATACAACTGAAAACGAACACAAAACGGATTCAAACAAAATACACAATGCAAACCTCTTGATACAGATTTCATTTTCGTTATTTTGCCAATTTCGTTTTGTCGTTTTTTCCCGTCGGATCGTTCGTATTTGCGGTCGTTCGTTATGCGGCTCATCAGTTATCCCGTCGTTTTCGTATTTTGGTGCTTTACCGTTTTCGTATGTACACATTATCCCGCGGGTACGAAAATGAACATTTTCGTACGAAAATAACATTCGTACGAACGGGAATGCACATATCTAGTATTTGTTGAGACAAAACAAAACAAAACCGTATTGGTCAGATGCGTGGAGCCGATCTGCGACCTCGACCGGTTTTGCGGTTAATACCGCTTCTTCAGGAGGATCTACATAAATATATATTGTTTATAGAAAAGAACAAGCATGATTTAAATGATTGTAAATAAACATTTTAGAAATAAGCAGTGAGACTGATGTTAGACTGATTGCTCCACGCATCTGACCAATAAGGTTTTGTTTTGTTTTGTCTCAATAAATACCTTTACTGTGTCCGAACTGTGGGGCCTGTCCCATCATTTTATTATTGTTGTATTGTTCCATTTGTAATAAATCTATTTTTTATCTGATATATGCCTCTCTATCAGTACCTTGAAAATCCCAACCAAACCCAAAACTGATCGATATCGTTAAGACACATAGGGCCAGGTTCAGAGAGCCATTACGCCTGTGTAACTGGTGTTAGACTGGAGTAATTTCAAATTACGCGCGTTTTCTAGCTAGTCGGAAACCTCAAACCATGAATAGACGGCTGCGGGCTTCAATTCGACTGGATTACGTGTTTGTACGCCTTCGGATCTACGCTGCAATAAAATTGCGGCCACTGGGTGGACTTCCCATCGTTTTCCGCGTCGGGGTATGCAAATGAGCTTTTGCCGGCGATCCCCGAAATTACGAACGTCTATCGCAATCTCTTACGGCACTTTTAGTCATCTTTTTTTTGCGTAACACTATACCAGCTTTTTGCTGCTCTAATATTAGACAGCCCATGTTAAGTATGGCCGTCGTTCCCGCGTCGAATTTCTACGTTTTCCGACATCTTTTATTATTTTTGACGTAAGTCGTCCGGGAATAGGAATGTTCGTAAACTACGCTACTCAAACAACGAATGACGTAACGACGTGATTTCGCGCAATGCACGGCGGGAAATTTCTGAACGGAGCATGCGCAGTTCGATCGCCGCGGGGACGCGCTTAATTTAAATGCTTCACGCCCCCTAATCGCGTATTTCAATTACGCGGCGAGAAATAGACTACGCCGCCGTAGCGTACGGGCAAAAATCTACCAGAATTCGGTGTAGAGCCTGGTAAAATACGGCAGCGTAGAGCATTTCGATTACGCAGCGCAATATTAAGTGTATCTGAATCTGGCCCATAGTGTCAAGCAGCTTTGTTGTCTCCAACTATATGGTCTCCCCTGTACACTCACTACTTTACATTGTAGCAAAGTGTAATTTCTTCAGTGTTACATAGTAGGTGAGGTTGAAAAATGACACAAGTCCATCAAGATTTCCACATCCAGTGGAGATGTTATTGCCCTGCTTAGGTTAGTGTCAGCTGTAAATTCAGAGATTGAACTGTTTGCCCCATCCTCCAGGTAGTTTATGAACAAATTAAACAGGATTTTTGCAAAATCCAGATACAAAACGTCGACAGGCCTTCCTTTATCTAGATGGCAGCTCACCTCCTCATAGAAGGTTAAAAGATTGGTTTTGGCAAGAACGATTCTTCATGAATCCATGCTGATTACTGCTAATGATACAGTTTTCCTTACTAAAATCTTGTATATATTGCCTTCTCATCCCCTCCAAGAGCTTGCATACTATTGATGTTAGGCTAACTAATTCCCAGGGATGTATTTTGGCACTTTTTAAAATATTAGTGCTACATTGGCTTTTCTCCAATCATCTCCATAAGTTCCATAAGTGCCCATGGGTGCAAGCCATCTGATTCCGGTGATTTATTAACTACTTCCCGACCGCTCACCGCAGTTATACATCATGACTTTGGAGGTGGATATCTTGGTAACGGCAGCAGCTGCTGCCACAACCGAGATATCCATCTCTTCTGTGGGCGGGTAAACGATAATGGCGGTCTCCGCAGCGGATTCGCCGCAAGATCGGCGTTATCGGTGGCGGGCGAGCGTCCCCCCCCCTCCCGCTGCGCTCCCGCGCCCTCTGCCGCTTGCCGGAGCCGTCGGTAGCGGCGGAGGCGATCGGGTGCGCTCGTCTGCTCAGTGGGGATGCGAGTGAGGGAAAAATTTCCCTCGTCCATCCCCGTAGCTCTGCTGGGCGGAAGTGACATCAAAACGTCAGTTCCGCCCAGCGTCTTAAAGAGACATTTTTTTTTAAATGTCATTTGAAAAATGACATTTTACATTTTTGATTTTTTTTTGCATTTAAGCCTAAATATGAGATCTGAGGTCTTTTTGACCCCAGATCTCATATTTAAGAGGACCTGCCATGCTTTTTTCTATTACAAGGGATGTTTACATTCCTTGTAATAGGAATAAAAGTGATAATTTTTTTATTTTTTTTATTTTAGTGTTAAAAATTGGTAAAATAAATACAAATAAATACGAAAACAAAAAAACATTTTTTTAAATCGCCCCGTCCCGACGGGCTCGCGCGCAGAAGCGAACGCATATGCGAGTAGCGCCCGCATATGAAAACGGTGTTCAAACCACACAAGTGAGGTATCGCCGCGATACAAGAGCAATAATTCTAGCCCTAGACCTCCTCTGTATCTCAAAAAATGCAACCTGTAGAATTTTTTAAACATCGCCTATCGAGATTTTTAAGGGTAAAAGTTTGACGCCATGCCACGAGCAGGCGCAATTTTTAAGCGTGACATGTTAGGTATCATTTTACTCGGCGTAACATTATCTTTCACAATATGTAAAAAAATTGGGCCAAATTTATTGTTGTCTTATTTTTTAATTTAAAAAAGTGAATTTTTTCCAAAAAAAGTGCGCTGGTAAAATACGGTGTAACAAAAAGTATTGCAATGACTGCCATTTAATTCTCTAGAGTGTTAGAAAAAAATATATAATGTTTGGGGATTTTAAGTAATTGTATAGCAAAAAAAAATGTTTTAGTCTCGTAAACACCGAATCTGAAAAACAGGCTCGGGGCTTAAGTGGTTAATGTTACATTTCCCAAGTCTATTTATAATTCTGTCTTCTGTTAGCCATGAGGGTGCTTCCTGTGAATGTCAAACATTGCAGTTTTGGTTACTGAAGCCCCCCTTGCTGCTAATCCAAATTGTGATAAGAGGTCCATCTCCCCCTCTTTCCTAAGGTTAGGGGGCCTATAGAATACTCCCAGTATTATTTTTCCCTTAGGGCTATTTCACACGTGCGTTCCGTTTTTCGGTCCGCTCCGTGTGTCCGTCAGCTCAGCGGGGGGGTCTCCGCTGAACTGTCGGGCGGACAGGGCGGTCCCCGCACACTGTGCAGGGACCGCCCTGTCTCTCCTCCGCTATCCCCTATGGGGAATCGGATGGAAACGGACCATCTGTCCGTTTGCATCCGATCCGTTTGGCCGGACGGAAGAAAAATAGGACATTCTTCCGTCCGAAAAAACGGATTCGGATCTGGTGGACGTTAGCGGATGCATCATCCGCTAACGGATTCGCTCCCATAGGGAAGCATTGAGGTCCGTTACCGGACGTCCAAAAAAACGGACGAAAGGAAAGGATGTGTGAAAGAGCCCTTAGTTTCATCCATGTGTAGCTCTACCCATAAGGATCCCACCTCCTCCCTAGCTCCCTTTATGATGTCCTCCCTCACATTTCCTTGTACATTATTCTTGATATATAGGCATACCCCTCCCCTTTGTGTTGTCACATGAAAACATATAATAAAATATTTACAAAAATGTGAGGGGTGCATTCACTTTTGTAAGATTCCGTATATACATATATATCCACATACACAGCATTCTAAAGCAACATTCCTTGAATACAATAAACTGCTTCTGATAGGGGCTTATGTAAATCTAATATTTTCAAGCACTGTACTCTTTACTAGATACATTTTGAGGAAACATTTTTTTTCAAAAAAGGTAAAATTATATAAAATAATCCTTTACCATATATGCAAGTAGGAAGCAATTTTAGGAATGTTTTGGCTTTTGAAGAGTGAAAATTATATGTTAATGCTTGCTAAACACAGTATAGCATAATTTACAATTGATAGTAAGGTAAAAATATGGCATCCCATAGGAATAAAAAAGGCTGCAGTATGCATGTGCATTTAGAAGAGGACTTGATGGGGATCTTGGCCTGGGTAGGTCCATACAGTAAATACATTGCTACTAAAGATCCTAAAGGATCACAGGAAATACTTAAAAGTTTGGTTTCAGCCTATTTCTAACAGCTTAGAAACCTGTTGTTTGTAGAGGGTCAATGTTTAAAGATACAGAGATGATTGTGGGCTTGTTTCTAAAGTCTTGTTTCCCTCTATCTGGAAGTATGGAAGTGTAGAGTCTAAGTTTGCTGAATAGGAGTAGTAAATGCCATGGCCCAGATTCACGTACATCGGCGCATTATCGGTCCGGCGTAGCGCACCGCTATTACGTTAGACTTGCGCCATCTAGCCGCGTAATCCCCCGATTCACGTAGCTTTTGCGCAGGAAATTGCGCAAGCGTAAGGTTTTTTCCAGAGGCGTAAGGAGGAGTAATACAAATTGGGAGGGACGTGGGTGTGTTACATTGAAATGAGCCGTGACCCCATGCAAATGAAGGGCCGGCCGGCTCGCGCATGCGCGCTTGAACGAGACCATGTCAGCTCCGCTGTGCGCATGCTCACAACTCGGGAGCGGCGCAATCAGTGAAATTAGAAATGGACTAGGGCAACGTTGTGAACTACGCAGACAGCATAAATAGACACACACAAACGCACTTGCATTGCAAAAGTACATCCCTTTGTGTCCCTTCCCATTTAACCAAGTGCTTTTGTTCCTGTTGTTCGTTGCAGTGTGTCTTGTAGTTGTCAGATTAGTGTTCTGTGTGATCAAGTTCTTGTTGGTATATTTGTGAAAGTGTTTTTTGATAAGTGTTTGAGAGACTGTTTGTTTGATTGATATATTTTTGTTCGTTTGTTTTCTTGCTTTATTTTTTCTTTTATTTTTTTTTGTGACTGTTTCTTGCTGAGTGCTAGTGTGATTTTTGGGTGTTCGTTTTCTCTTTGTGTGTGTTCTTGTCTGATTGGTTGTGCTTGTATTTGTGGGACCGTATCAACAGCTGGCGACCCATAATGGATGGAATAGAGATGAGAGGCTGCCATATTATTACCCTCTTCCCCCTCCCCCTTCTCCTTTCTACCCTCCTAGGCCCTCTAATTCATACGACTTTCCTTACCAGCAGGACCAATGGAGGGACAGGGAAACTCACCAATATAAGGATTTTCCCGGGCCCAATCAAAACCTTCAAAGAATGGGCGACAAAAGAGAGGAACTAGAGGGGGGAGGAAATCAAAGACCAAAAAGGAAAAGAGTATAACAGGACAGGGGATCTTCAATCTCAGCACTGTCACGCTGACTCCAGAGGAGATCATCCTCCTTGACAAAGGATTGAAGTTTGCACCCCCCCAGTCTTTAAATAAATTTGATACCCACATGGATATACATAAATTCTCTAGGAAATTGAGTATGAAAAGATTTTTTCTCTCTAAACCCATTAGAGAACCTACGAGTATTGCTACGAATGTTGTTACGGAGGTTCAACACTCTAACCTTTCCAATGCTTCCCTGTTCAATCCTCCGGGAGGTTTGGCACCAAATATCAAGGTCTTCAGGGATGTACTCCTGAGAGACCTTGAGAAGGTTAATATTAAAAAGACTAAATTTAATAACTCTTTGAAAAAAGGTTTTGACCAACTTTGTGAAGAGAAACGTATTGTTATCCGCCCCGCTGATAAAGGGGGCGGAATAGTGATACTTAACAAGACTGACTATTTAAATGAACTTGGTCTTTTAGTTGGTGACAGGGATATCTATTCCCCCCTCTCTAGAGATCCCCGGTCTTCATATAGAAAAGTTTTGTCTACAATAGTGAAAGAAGGATTCAAATCAGGTGTGTTGAACAAAAAGGAAAAAGCTTTTCTTATTCCAGCATCATCTAGGATCCCAGTGATCTACTACCTGCCTAAGATCCATAAAGACCCGATCCATCCACCAGGGAGACCTATTATAAGTGGAATCAATTCTATCTCGTCTAGGGCAGGAAAATACATAGATGGATACTTACAACCACTTGTTAGAGCTCTGCCAGCTTTTATCCGAGATAGTAAACATGTTATCAATATCATCAACGAGGTTTCATACGAGGAGGGCTTATGGTTGGTTACTGCGGACGTTACGTCCCTATATACCATTATACCACATGTATGGGGGATCTCCTCGGTTAAACATTTCTTGGAAAGGGACTCCGATTTATCTACAATCCAACAAAGATATATTTTAGATCTTTTACAATTTGCAACCACACACAATTTCTTTTGGTTTAGTGGTGAATTTTTCCTTCAAAAGAGGGGGGTCGCGATGGGGGCCAAATTTGCCCCCAGCCTGGCCAACCTCTTTATGGGGAAATGGGAGGAGGACGTCATCTATGCTGACCGCAGGCCAGAGTTGGCCTTGTGGGTCAGATATATAGATGACGTCCTCCTCCTATGGAGGGGATCCAGGGAATCTTTGGATTCCTTTATGGATTCCCTCAATATCAATGATAGGGGGATTGAGTTCAAATATGAGGCGGATCAAAGTAGGATTAATTTCTTGGACCTTGTAATACGAGTGGAGGAGGGTCAATTTGTGACCTCCACATTTTTCAAGTCCACAGACCGTAACTCATTTATCCCCCGCGATAGCTGTCACCATAAAGCCTGGTTGGATTCAGTACCCAAGAGCCAATTTTTGCGCCTTAGGTGCAATTGTAGCAAAATAGAAGACTTTGGGGAACAGACAAAAATGCTAACATCGAGATTTGTGGATAAGGGTTACTCAATAGAAGATCTTGAAAAGTCAATTCGAGAAGTTGAAGTAGTTGATAGAGTTGTGTTATTACAGGATAAAGTTGCCCCCTCAGCAGGGGAAAACAATCAATTTATTTCCCCCTTTATCACCAACTACTCAAACCAACATTATGCAATTAAGAAACTGGTCAGGAAACACTGGCATCTTCTCAAAGAAGATCCGGTTCTTGGCCCAGCACTCCCGGAACAGCCTCAAGTGGTATTTAGAGGGGTCCCCTCACTGAGAGATTCCCTTGCCCCAGGAGTGGTTGATCCTCCAAGTAATAAACCAATGTTTTTTCAGAATATAATTGGTTACCACAAGTGCAATAAATGTGCTGTATGTAAGGTCAATGCAGTGAAGGAACGTAAGACTTTGAGTTTTGTCTCAAACAGTACCTCTCAGACCTATAACATACGATCCTTTATCACATGTTCTATGACCCATGTGGTTTATTTGTTGACCTGTCCATGTGGGCTACAATATGTGGGACGTACAATAAGAACCTTCCAGGTCAGAATCAATGAACATATAGGGAATATAAGAAGAGGATATAAAAAACACTCGGTCTCTAGACATTATAGAGAAGTACACGCTAGGAATCCAAGTGGTACCTCTATAGTTGCTATCGACATCCTCAAATCCCATTGGAGAGGAGGATCAAAGAAGATAGCTATATCCAAATTAGAGATGAGTTGGATTTATCGTCTAAAATGTCTTAAGCCGCAGGGCCTAAATGTGGATATAGAAATAAATGCTTTCCTGGATAACTCATGAAATTAACCCTGGTTACGTAATTTTAGTTAATTGAATTTATTTAATTAATTAACTTTATTTATCTCTATAATATTTTTATATTTATTTATATTTATTATTTATTTTTATTGCTAATTAAAATATTTTTTAACAGTAATGTTTAATATATATTTTAATATATGTGCAGACGTCTTATTAAGAGGAGACTGTGCTTTCTATTTAGCCACTGGTCGTTTTTGACTATTGATTTATTTGTATAAAATAAGAGGTTTTTGTATAAGAAAGAAAGGTTGTTTCAAAACAAAATAATCTTTTATATATATTCCCTTATGTAAATTTATATGTTTACCTTGATGTTTAATGTGTATATGCATCTTGCTTATTTTCCCATTTCAGTTATGGTAACTAATGTGTATATATGTATATAGACATGTTGTGCGCACAGGCCTATTAGTTAATGGGTTGCGCACGTTTAGCTAGATTGTTCGTGACGACTAAATTTAAATTATAGTATGTCTATTAGAGACAAGTATATGTCTCTTAACTTTTAACCTCTGAACAGATGTATATTGGTGACAGACAACGTTCTTTGGTAACAATTATTGTATTTACTGTTATATCCACCAGTCGGAGGACCGGGAACCAGTGATTGTGCCCTGTCAGGTCAGATCGGACCTTGGGTGACGCAGGATATGCCTATCTGCATCACACAGATCTCGCTGGTAGTGCGCTTCCTGTTTTCCCGGTCTACTCCCACTTCCGCCTTCTCCACTGTTCCTCAACGAAGGTGGCGAATTGAAAGAGAGGCTTGGTTGCGTCTCTATCTATTTAAGAGGTGAACGTTCAGTGCGTCGCCTGTGCCCTTTGACAACGTCATTCTCTGACGAAACCGGTCAGGGCGGAGCCACGCACTACGTCACCGCGTTTGTCACGTGACCCCGGAAGCACGGGTGCACGTTGAATTTTTTAAATCTATCCTGCATGTTTTTAGCCGGCAATTTTAAATCTATTTGTGTATATGCTGCACAATTTGAATAAAACTTCCTGGAAATATTTTCACTATGGCGAGTCCCCGGTTCTTTTTTCTTTCTTTGATCCGAATGGGATGCTGAGCTTAATGCAGTTGCTGAATACCTTGCTGGTCCAGTGGAGATCGCATTTGGAAGATCCGGAAGCGTCCTACTCCAGACGTATTGGGAGTGATATGCCTGAATCCCCCTTATATCTGGTAAGAGTACACCCTTATTTACCTTACCATATTGGAAGTAATATTGTGTAAACTGGTGGTGTATTTACACAGGACCTCTACAATCTACAGCTATTACCTTTGTTATTCAACTTGGAAAGCTGCCTAATTTTTTTCTCATTACCCTATTAGAAGGACTATTAGAGAATTTTCACGTTTATGTTTTTTACCCAATGAGGCAGGATGCCCTCCAGGGGCCAGCGTAAGGGCAGCACACCGACTGCATCACAGAGCTACGCATGTGTAGGGCGCTGCTGTCTCTCAGCGTTTTTCCAAAAGTTCTTTGGCGTGGGCCTTTTTTGAGACGAGTGCATCAGATCACACTGCTGCTATTTGCAACATATGTCTCAATCGTTTCTCGCATGGCCAAAACATGACCCGCATGGGCACCACATGCTTGACCAGACATATGTCGACCTGCCATGCGTACCTTAAAGACCCACACCAAAGAACAAAGCGGACCTCTCCTTGTTCCTCATCAGCTGGGATCTCCAAAACCACTATACCCTCAGTCCTCTCTGAAGCCTGCACCGATAGGACTGAAGGTGTAGAATTAGATGTGTGACAGCCATGTACTTGCAGGCAATCTACTATCGGTACCCCGATGGCAGATTGTACCAGGCAAATTTCCCTGCCCCAGCTGCTGCAGCGCCAAAAGAAGCTCTTTCCCAGCCATCCACATGCCCAGCGATTGAATTCTAGCTTATCTAAATTGCTAGCACTTCAACTGCTGCCTTTTCAGTTGGTAGATTCTGCCCCCTTCCGTGAGTTTGTGGAATGTGCGGTACCTCAGTGGCAAGTTCCCAAACGCCACTTTTTCTCACGGAAGGCAATTCCGGCTCTCTACCGGCATGTGGAAGGCAATGTGCATGCCTCGCTGGACAGGGCGGTCAGGGGTAAGGTGAATATTACTGATGACTCATGGTCCAGCAGGCATGGACAGGGACATTACCTATCTTTCACGTTGCATTGGGTGACTGCTGGCAGCTGGGAAGGACGCAGGACAAGGTACAGTAGTGTTGGAGGTTGTTCTGCCACCACGCCTCCAAAATGCTACTACTGGTTGTGACACACCTCTCTCCTCCACCCCTCCTCTTCTTCCTCTGTAGCCTCTTCCTGTGCTGATGTGTCCTCGGAACCAGAGGTGCTCCATTGGCGTTCAATGGCCTATGCAGGTACGCAGGCAAAGAGATGCCATGCGGTGCTTGGGCTGGTGTGCTTGGGGGACAGGAGCCACACTGGGCCAGAGGTTCTGTCAGCTCTGCAGGTGCAGGCTCAGAGGTGTTTGACGCCACGCCAGCTTAAGCCAGGAATGGTGGTTTGCAACAATGGCACCAACCTCCTCTCCGCCCTGTGACAGGAACAACTGACCCATGTGCCCTGTTTGCTCATGTTCTTAACTTAGTTGTGCAGTGGTTCTTGGGCAGCTACCCGGGCTTACAGGATGTCCTGAAGCAGGCTAGGAAAGTCTGTGTGCGTTTCTGACGGTCATATAATGCCAGTGCTCGGCTGGCAGACCTCCAAAAGGAATACAACCTGCCCAAGAACCGCCTAATCTGTGACATACCCACCAGGTGGAACTCTTTGTTGGGCATGCTGTAGCAGCTGCACACGCAGCAGAGGGCCATCAATGAGTATCTGTGCCAATATGGCAGCAGGACAGGGTCAGAGGAGCTTGGTTTTTTCCCACGCCAGTGTGCCATGATCAGGGATTCATGCACCGTCCTGTCACCATTTGAGGAGGCCACGAGGATGGTGAGCAGTAACAGTGCATGCATCAGTGACACTGTCCCTGTTATTCACCTGTTGGAGCACACGGTGCGTGGAATAATGGACAATGACGCAACTCCACCCACAACATGACACAAGGAACTTCAATACACATTCCGTTAGATAATGATATTCAGATGAGCCAATTACCAGACGTTCTCACTCTGCATCCTTCAAAAGTCTCTGGGTATAACGGGCCATTCCGTTACATCTCTCCCCTTTCGGTAGAAGACTAACATAGGAGGCCACCCCAGACGGGTTGACTCCGAAGTTAGTCCATAGTTCCATTCCTCCAATACTCCAAACAGGCATCACCCAGCCACCTCTGCCTCTCTACAGTACTGGGAAGAGCCAAAATCCCTGGGGTTAATTGTCCCATCCACTCCAACTCCCTCTCCTACAGAGCATTACTCTGCTCTCACCTGGGTTGCTGTGAGTGAAGCCAACCTCTACCACAGGCCTCTCTCTAGTTGAGAGAGAGGCCTGTGGCCCTCTACTGTGTTGCCATCTCTTCTGCTGATTCCACACCCTGCCACTGGGAATGGCTGCTTCTCCTCCCTGCACCTTCTCACCTCAGGCCAACTGCAATGGGTGTAGAGCCTCCACTCTGTCCTGCTGTCCCTGGCATAATCCATAAAATCCTCTGGTATACCAGTGGAGACTGCAGTCCCATCCACTTCCACAGGAACTCTGAAATGTCCTCTCCCAGGCAACAGGAGCCCCACCTTGCTGCTAGTTAGCCGTCTGTAGCAATATCCAGCAGAGGAAACTCCAAATTTTCCTTGTGGTATTTTTGCTCTCTGCTCCATTATTTCCTCCAAGCGCCACTGTTGCCAGATCTACAACAAACCCAGGCCATCTGCTGGGTTGACCACGGGCTGCTACATACCACTAGGGCGCTGTAATGTCCAACTAATCTTTGCCCGACCACTCGGCTGTCCACTCCTGCTTCGGTTGTCCCCCAACCCATTCGTGTGTCCACTGCGGCCTACCACATGGATGGAGGAACTCCTGGTGTTGCTCTCCTGCTAGTTGAGATCAAATTAGCATAGGGCCTCCTCTGGCCTGTGCATCTCTTGCCCTCTACTGTGTTGTACCTCTCCTCTCTCCAGTTGGCGCTGCTGTGCTCTTCTGCTTTGATGTGGGCATCCACAGATTCCACGGTGAAGGATTAGGACCATCTGCTCTGTTTAACAGCTAAGCTTTTCTTCCTCGGGTGTCCTGTCTGTTGGGCCTTTCAGCTCTATCCATTTCGAGGGCCCCTTTTCTTACGGTTGCTGGCCGGTCTGCCCCGGTTCTCCAAATGAGGGAAGAGGCTGCTTCTCCTACCTGCAGCTGTTCTTCCGATGGAATTCTCACCAATTGTAATGGTCAGGCCTCCAAAACTGACACTCCAACAATCCAGCAGACACGATCCATTGGTGTAGAGCAGGGGTCTAATTAATTAGGGTTGCCGTATTTTTCCCCCCCTCTGCAGAGCCGACCCCGCCGCCGTCCTCCGCCGGGCTGTCAGTACTTTAGCAAATACCCCCAATACCCAAATAGAATACTTCCCCCCTGCAATGCAGAGCCGACCCCACCGCATACAAAGCCGCCGCCGGCGCGAACAATCCTTTAGTTTGAATAGCTGTTTTTCCCGCGGCGCGTGTAAAACTCCCCCTTGCTCGGGATTGGACTCTGAACAAGAGGGAGTCCTTTACATGGCGCGCGGCAGGCAAAACCTATTGAAATTAAATGTTCCTGGCGGCTCCATACAGCGGCGTCATCATCATACGGGGGAGATCTGTGGGGGGGGAATGTGGGGAGGGGTGGCTGGGGAGACGAGCCATGTGGGGGACATGGAAGTATATGCCCTAGCCCAATATGTGGGGGGACCTGGAACTCAATATGTGGGGGACACATCATCTGTATATGGAGGACATTTTGGCTTTAGGGATGCCTATGGGGGAGAATCTCAATATGGGGGACATATTGGGGGACATTCATATGTGGGACACTGGGGGCCGATTCATGGCTGTATATGGGGGACATGGCTACAATATGTGGGGGACATGGCTGCAATATGTGGGAGACATGGCTGCATTTGGGGACACATTTAAAAAAGTATCGGTATTCGGTATCGGCGACTACTTGAAAGTATCGGTACTTGTACTCGGTCTTAAAAAAGTGGTATCGGGACATCCTAGAATTAATACTTTAATGGTAAACTCAGCTTGTTATATACAGTTAGAAACCAAATCACACAATGAGAGGTCCTTCAGAAGCCAGACTTAATTAGCACGATAGAAAATATAATGCAATCACAGCAAGCTTTTATCACTACAGCCAGGTAGCTGGAGGTGATTAATTAACCAACTGTAATATTTCAAGATATCCTGCAATACATGAATTAACATTAATGTCCCATCTCATGTAATCTGAGATATCAGTTCTCAGTCATCCTATGCCCCTAATGAATTAAAGGTGACCCTAGACCCAAGAGTCATTGGTGAAGCTGGCACAGGAGTACCCCGCATCTTTCAAAAGTCTCTGGGTATCACGGGCCAATCCGTTACAGCGTGTAATCACAATTTTTGATGCAATACTTTGCGGCTCATTCCTGCACTCTAACTAGAGTATCTGTGAGGGGTTTCAGTGTTGTGGCACCAGCACCAGTGCCTAAGGCCCAATTTTTCTGTCCCTGTTTAACAGAGGTGTGTAATTACAATTTTTGATGCAATACTTTTCAGTGGGTTCATTCCTGCACTCCAACTAGAGTATCTGTGAGGGGTTTCAGTGTTGTGGTACCAGCACCACCACCACCACCAACAAAAGCCCAAATATTCTGCCCCTGTTCAGCAGGGGCATGTAATTACAATTCTTGATCTAATATTTCACAGCAGGGCCCATTCTTGTGCCCACCAAGAGTAACTGTGATGGCTTACAGAGTTGTGGCACCAGCACCACCACCACCAACAAAGGCCCAATTTGTCTGCCCCTGTTCAACAGGGGCATGTAATTACAATTCTTGATCTAATATTTCACAGCAGGGCCCATTCCTGCGCCCACCAAGAGTAACTGTGAGGACTTACAGTGTTGTGGCACCAGCGCCAGCACCAAAGGCCCAATTTTTTTTACCACTGTTCAACAATGGTATGTAATTACAATTCTTGATATAATAGTTCACACAGCAGGGCATTCCAGCGCCCATCAAGACCCGCGGACCACGGCTTCCCTGTTCTTCACTGTGGCGGCGTCATCGATCATGTGATCCCTTTTATAGGGATACATAATCGATGACATCACACCTACAGCCACACCCCCTACAGTTGTAAACACATATTAGGTCACACATAACCTAGTCAGCGCCCCCTTGTGGTTAACTCCCAAACTGCAATTGTCATTTTCACAATAAACAATGCATTTTAAATGCACTTTTTGCTGTAAAAATGACAATGGTCCCAAAAATGTGTCAAAATTGTCCGAAGTGTCCGCCATAATGTCGCAGTCACGAAAAATATCGCTGATCGCCGCCATTAGTAGTAAAAAAAAATAATAATAAAAATGCAATAAAACTATCCCCTTTTTTGTAAACGCTATAAATCTTGCGCAAACCAACCGATAAACGCTTATTGCGATTTTTTTTACCAAAAATAGGTAGAAGAATATGTATAGGCCTAAACTGAGGAAAAAATTTTTTTTTATATATTTTTGGGGGATATTTATTATAGCAACAAGTAAAAAATATTGCATTTTTTTCAAAATTGTCGCTCTATTTTTGTTTATAGCCCAAACAATAAAAAACGCAGAGGTGATCAAAAACCACCAAAAGAAAGCTCTATTTGTGGGAAAAAATGGACAACAATTTTGTTTGGGAGCCATGTCGCACGACCGCGCAATTGTCTGTTAAAGCGACGCAGTGCCGAATCGCAAAACCTGGCCGGGTCCTTTAGCTGCCTAAAGAAAAAAAGCATGAGGAGTCCCCCGATGTGGGGCTTTAAAGGCAACAGTAATTAGAGTAAGAACAGTATATACAAAAATATATAATTTTATTTGTCAATTACAAAAAAACATAATAAATTTAAATTTAAAAACCATAATGTAGGTATACAAGTTGAAAGTGATCCACAGAGTAAATACAAGGCCCTACGCGTTTCGGGTGTTCCCTTCTTCAGGGGCCAAAGTCTGTGTGGAATCTGATAAATTTACAAAAAAAACATATTATGAATACTGACTTATAATGCATAAACAGGTGGTGATGTACATATCAGAATGCGATTTAACAAACTCATACCAGTCACGATGCTTTCAAAAATGCAGAACACTAAAAGGTATCTCAAACATGGCGCAGAAATTCCTGAAGATGGAATGCAGGAATGAGGAACTGGAATCCCGTATCTCGCAAAACCAACCCTGGACCAAAACTGTCATAAAGAATTTACTGCCCTGTAAATAAAGGACAGTGTGTGTGACCAGCAGCTCACTTCTAAGCATGCATAAAAAGCAAAATGATTCTACCAACAGTAGCAGAAGTAACAGAAAGCACATACCTAAAAATAGGGGGTGCAATTCATGGATTGGCCAACGGGGTCAGGAAAGAGCACAAACACTGAAGATCTAAAAATAATGATAACACATAATGTAACTAGGTGAAAAAATTCATGGTAGGGGAGAAGGAGCTCCATTAACATGGATGGGGTTACTTACTTGATTGTGTTGTTTGTATAGAGAGCTTCATCGCCCTCTGCCATGTCAGACATTGCAAGAGGGCGGCGAAGCTTGAATAGGGATGATGGGGGAAAGGGCGGGTGAAATAGGGGGCATCGTGCGATGACATAGAGAAGCGCGATAGGTTAATACAATAAAGGGGGGCAGGGCTGTAATGACGCTATCGAGTCATATGTAAGCAAAAATAGAGAAGGCGGAGGCAGACGTGACATGTATGATCACCCATACGGGTAGATGAGGGGTGGGAACAGTGTCATGACGCCGAGCGCGCTATGGCGCTGGACAAGTCACATGGATTGTCGCCACCACCCATAGGAGTGAATGAGAGGCGGGGACAGCGTCATGACGCCAATCGCGTCACAGCACTGGGCATGTCAACACAGCCGCTGCTGCCCATAGAAAGAAACAGCGCCATGACGCAGAGCGCGCCGTGGAGCTGAAGCATGTGATTTATGACAGCCAAATGTGGAGTGAAGTATAAATTACATCACGGCACAAACAATGTGGAAGAGAGCTGTCAGCAGCAGGATTTATAACAAATGCTAAGTAAACACATTATATGCAGTGGAGGTGCAGATAGTGCGAGAGCACAATACCTGCCCATATAGTGCTGCACATTTGGTTATAGGGCATAGACAAAACAAATGCTGACTAGTGTTGCTCACGAATATTCGCATTGCGAATATTCGCTACGAATATTGCATATTCGAGTATTCGCGAATAACTCGAATATCGCGGCGAATATTCGCGAAATTTCGCAATTTTTTATTTTTTTTATAAAATATAGCGAATATTCGTAAATATCGAATATTCGTGATATTTTATCCAAAAAAAATAGCGAAATTTCGCAATCATTTTCGCTTTCGCATATGCGAAATTTCGCTATTTTTTTTTTATAAAATATAGCGAATATTCGTAAATATTGAATATTCGTGATATTTTATGAAAAAAAAAAAGAAATCGCGAAATTTCGCATTAGCGAAAATTCGCATTGGCGAAAATTCACAATTTTTTTTTTTATAAAATATCATGAATATTCGATATTAACGAATATTCGCGAATATTCTTTGAAATATTCGCAAAATATCGCGAAATCGAATATGGCGTATTCCGCTCATCACTAATGCTGACACCCTTCAATTGGCTAGACAATCATTATTTTGTGATGGGAGCTCAGGTCTATTGTAAAGTATATATAGAAAACCACACTTGTTTTCTTAGGGACAGTAGGCCAAAAACAGGGTCCAAAGATGGAGTGGAAAAGCCGGGGAACAAAAGTTGTACCCCTCGGAGTCCACATCACCTTAGCGACGCACGTATAGACCCACGGTCATCCACGCCTAAAACGACGTGTGGGGACCAGGTTAAAGGAAAGCCGTCCCCCTAAAAAGGGGCGGCTTATGTGCGCTGGGCTTGTAAGACACAAGAATCCCAGATGTCGGATCTGCACCAGGGACGAGAGACCATAACGAAATGCAAAAGGCAAAGAAAACAAAAACATAGAAAACAGTCCTGATTGCAAACAGTAGATACATATTGTGCAATGCCCATATATGAAGAGACACAGATAAGTACAGAAACAATATAACGCAGAATGAACGAAGTACCAGGCAACAGGAAACAGAAAAAGAGCTCCCTAGAGAGATCAAGAAATTCTAAGGATATAAATAAATAATAATAATAATAATAATAATAAATAATAATAATATAATAATAATAATAATAATAAATAAATAAATAAATAAATAAAGCAAAAAAAAAAAAAAAACTTTTTAAAACATATTTTTTACATTGATACATGTTCCCTGGGGCAAGACCCAGTTTCTTAAACCTGTTTCATGACAATAACATGCATATTAAGCCCCGTACACACGGTCGGACTTTTGCCCAACCAACATCAAAATCCGACACTTTTCGCATTTGTCCGACCGTGTGTACGCTCCATCGGACCAACTTTTTTGGCTTTCATCGGACAAAAAGTTGGGTCTGCGAACGGACCAACTTTCAGGCAACAAAAGTCCGATGGTGCAAAATCCGATCGTGTGTACAGCAAACCATCGGACTTTTGGACAAATTACAAATGCGCATGCTCAGAACCAATGTTAAAATCAACCAACAATAGCAGAAGTTAACCAAAGGATGGCGGTAAAGAGCAGAAAAGAGCAGAAAAATGACGTGATGATGGGAAAGTTTTAGAAAAGTTTGCAGAAAAGTCTGACTGTGTGTATGCTATGGGTGTGACCGGACAAATCAATTAGGACAAAAATCCAAGTGAAATTTTGTTGGATGTCCTACCGTGTGTATGGGGCTTTAGGCTTTAAAATTAGCACTTTTTAATTTGAATGTTAATTTGAATGTTCGAGTCCCATAGACTTCAATGGGGTTCTAAATGTTCGCGTGAACGTTCGGTCTGTTCGAAGGTTCTGGTGCGAACCGAACGGGGGGTGTTCGGCTCATCCCTAGTCCTACAGTTCCAGGAACATTTTTGCTTATGCTGTGTAATGATGATTCTGTATCATCAGTATATATATATATATCTTCTTTCATAAGAGTCTTGTGCTATCTCATGATGTTGTGTTAAGTTTCACCTTTTATTATTAAGAATGTAAACTAGACCTTAAATCCTCAAATGAAATGAAATATTCATGAATGCTAGCTCATTGTACACGTATTCTTTTGAAACATGGCAATTCACTCTTTAATAAGAAAGCTTATTTTGCAGCAAATACACATAATGCATCACACAAAAGAGCAATAGAAGTGCTTAAAATTATAAGGCCACCTATTTTCATCTTTGAGTCGCAATGTGGTCTAAACATTTGAGAAAAAAGAAAGTAGCAAATGTCACCATGGTGCTAAATTCTGCTTCAAAGAAGTTCAAATGTTCTGCTTTTAGAAGTTTCCCTAATTTACTTTCTTATATACTTTACTTTGTGTTGCTCAGGAGTTTGTAAAAAAAAATGCCAACTATTAACACAGCTGTTAGCCACTTTGGCAGGCTGTCAAAGTTAGGCTGTCTTTAAAACATATAGATCAAACCACGTACAAAACATATGCAACTGAGACACTTAAAATGCATTTCAGTAATGCTTGCTCTGCCATATAATTGCTTCCCTACACAATGAACAAACTAAAATCAGGAGCTGTGCTGTGAGAAAAAAAGTTTCAGAGTTTATTACAGCTAAATAGAAACACACACAGGGATAAATGAAAGGAAATATGTATTATTCTGTGGCTCTATTCAATAGAAATTAAAGGCCGCTTAAAAAGCATTTATCTCAGCGCCAATTCTGATGAATGTCTCTTTGACATAAAATGTTGTCCGGAATTAGAAAAAAAAATACTTTCAAATCCAGCTGTTTGTAGGATAGACACACACTGGAAATGAAGCAAAGTGCTCTGAGGTATTTGAAGAACAGGGAAGTAGATGCCATGAAACTATGCGGATAGACTAATCCTATCATCTATTTTGTAAACAAGGACATTTTTCTTTGTTCTAAAAACATTAACTGACAGAAATCATTAAAAATTAAATGCTGTAAGTTTACAGGGGTCTCCAACTGGTGGTCCTGCAGCTGTTACGAAACTACAAATCCCATCATGCCCCATGGGAGTCATGCTTGTAACTGACAGCCTTGCAATGCCTCATGGGACTTGTAGTTTCACTACAGCTGGAGGGCCAACAGTTTGAGAACCCTTGCTGTAAAACATCCATTAGGTTTAAAGTGACCACACACGTATAGGTCTGTTGTTGATAGTTTGGGCTATTTTCTGTATGAATTAATGAATCAGTTGAAGATTGGGCTGCTTACCATCATGTACTGGCAACTTTAGTTTTTATTCTTTATAGTATAAAGGGCCATTTGGTTCTTGCTTTGTAAAAAATGAGTGAGCATCACAGCATCTGGTTGCCAAATCTATAGAACCCTTTATTTAGGAATGTTCCCAGATGACTCCCCCACTCCATCCAAGATAGATTTAAGCACTTCGGGCTCGTTTACACTTGCTTCAGCTTCAACAAAGCTTAAACATGGCTTTAACAAGGCTTCGGACATGCTTTGTTAAAGCTGTCTGAACGCTAGTCAAAGCTCCTGTCAGCTGTTTTGCTTAAAAATGATATCTCACGTAGCTTCAGTGGCTTCAAAGCTTCTTCAAAGCTTCTTCAAAGCTTGCTTGAAGCCCCACTGAAGCCCCACCAAACCCTTTTAGAAGCCCCATTGAAGCCTCACCGATGCCCCCCGAAGCCCTATCGAAGCTCCACCAAAGCCTCATCGAAGCACCAAGCAAAAGCAGGTTTAAACTGCACTGTTCAGCTGAACTCGCACAGCTTCACTCCCGCAGCCCAGTGTGAACCTGGGCTTAAAGCGGTTGTAAACCCGCATACAATTTTTTTTTTTTTTTTACTCCTGCAAGGGAAAAGCCATAATGAGCTAATTTGAAAGTAGGGAATCCTTCTGGTTTAAAATTTTTCCAGATGCAGTTCCCAAAAATCATATATATATATCAACTGGTAAAGTCCAAAAGCATCTAATTTTAGGGCAGCCCCACCAAACATGTAGGAGTGTGCCAATGTCACTGCATCCTCAGAAACAGTGGGAAGAAGCCCTAAAAACAAATCTGCATAGCCTCTAGGTCACCAGTGCATTAACATTTTATAGTTGGTAGTAGGCCATGGTGTTGCAGATTTGAATCCACTCTTGTGGGTTCTGGTGTTTGTTGAGGTCTCTTTCCCTGTATTTTACATAGGGTAGGGGGATTGGGCTTTGGACTTCCAGTAAGGACAGGTAAGGACTTGTCGCCATAATATGGAGGGGTGGAAGAGGTTTGTTTTGTCTACAAAGAAACCTGGGAACAATACTGTAATTAGCCCATAAAACTTCTAGCATGTTTAACAGATTTTTATTGCACTTTGTATTTTAATTTATATGCATTTATTTATTTATTTTATATTTATTTGTATATTTACCAGGCCAAGAAGAAGTCCATAGTTAGGGTTTAAATACACTTTAAAGTGGTCATAACTGGATATATTTTTAAGGCCATACCTTCATCATTTCATTCTGATCAGGCAGAGGGCTGTTCGAAAAAAACTGCACAGATTTCCCCATCCACACAAGTAAGGTGCTATTGTATTATAACAGCGGGGACTCCTCCACTGTCAGAATATACTGACAACATTTTTCCAACAAGCCCGTTCATGAGAAGTCATTCATTAGATTGACTTCTCATGAACGGGAATGGCCATGGATATATCAAAATGTTGCTGATCTCTGTTTAACTGGATGGATTTGAATCCATCTATAACTAGATTTTAAAATGCTACCCGTATTTCCCTACCTAGATTATACAAAAAAGATCAGTGTAAATACCTTTTTTCAATACACCCCAGTTAGTCACGTGATCCAGTAGCTCCTGCTCCCCTGCGTAAAGAAGGAGGAGCTTGACAATGGCTCTGAAATCCCAGAGCTGTGATGTTACCTTTTGGCTCCCATTGCCCCTCCTTTGTAAGAGTTCCTTACTCTCCTTTACAGCAGCCCTCTATGATACAGGGGAGCCAGAACGGCTGGATTTTATACTGGGTATGCAGGATTTATAGAAGGGGTATGCAGTATTTTTTAGGAAAACCTATAGTTAGCCTTATCTTCCACTTTAAGCACTGTGAAATTAATAAAGATGACCATGCCAGTATTGGTAAGCACAGACCCAATCCCCTATTTCCAATGTCAATAAATCCCTATACAAGATAAGCAGAATGAAAAAATAAAATAGAGCAAATAAGCACTGCATTTTACTGATAGCCATAAAAATATTTGCTCATGTAAATGGTTTGTCTTTTCTCAGATGTCTTGTTTTCACATAAAGTGTTGTATTCCCTTTTAAAATGAAGTGTTGCCATATTTAATCAGTAAAATTTGCAAGCTTAATGAGATAAGAGGCATAAGCTTAACACACGGCAGTTATGCCTGATCTCTTTTAGATTGTCATCTTCCATTTTCACCACATCCTTTTATTTGGAGAGTATAAAAAAAGTTACATTGTTCCCAGACAGAGCATTTTTAAATTAAGTCTTTGAGGAAAGCAGATCATTCAGATACCTTGTTGATGTGAATAATAGCTTCTAGTGAATTGCATATTCAGTCTTTTAACATAAATTTCAGCAGCTTTTACACTGGATGTTTCTCTTGGAAACATAATAAACCCATTTACTATTATTTTGACCTCAATGGTCAGCAGTGTACTGAATTTCATGTAACTCAGTCACGCTACAGAAGTGATTGTCTGCTTTCTAGCAGGAACATGCAGGATAAACCACAAGTGGAAAGACATTCCATTATAATAAAACTTAAGTAACAAAGGGAAATATTTGGTTTCATAGTATTGCTCATAAAGGTTAGAAAGCAGTAAGAGATACATATCACATGAAAGCCAGATATATCATTGATCATATTTTTGAATAGACATGATAGTACAAAAGCAGCTTGTTGTCCAGTACCTAGAAACATATACTGCAGATGTTTTGTTGGCATGAGATGAAATTACATTTTTTTTGCACATGTTGTATAGAGAATGATAGTAATATAATCAACCCAATTTATACCCCAGAACCCAGACTGAAACTGTTGGCTGTAGAAATGTGTGGGGATTGCAGGGGAGGACCTTGACTACTGCAAGCACAATAAAGTGGCAGTAAATGAGAGAACAGAACAATAGTTTCATTAGCTGGATCTATGAACCTCAAAACTAAGGACTTTTAGAATTGACCCTGTCTAACAGTTTACATGCATTCTAGAGTCCTAAAGCTGTATTAAACCCCAAACAAAAAATGTAATATATTGTAGGTTACCAATCGTGAGATGGTAGCTGCATCAGTTTTCTTTATGTTCTATTTTTCCCCTTTGTATTCAGCTGGTGGTGTTGCCAGTAATGTAACTATTAGGCCGCGTACACACGACCAAATCTGTCTGCTGGAAACGGTCTGCCAGACCGTCCCAGCATACAGATTCGATCGTGTGTAGGGGCGAGCCGACGGATTTGGCCAGCCGACAGATTTGAAAGCATGCTTTCAAATCTGTCGGCTGGGAAACCGTCCGCCCGACATGTCTGCTGGTTAGTACGCTAACCAGCAGACATGTCTTCTCGCACACGCGTCGAATGGTTTCAAAGCATGCGCGGAAGTGTTTTACTTCCTGGTGCGGTGACGTGGCGGCGTCAACGTCATCGCCACGTCACCGCGCCGCCTGGCGGCGGGGATTTTGAATACGTCCCCAAGAGACAGATTTGTTCAAATCGGTCTGTCCGACCAATTTGAACAAATCTGTCTGCTCGTCTGTATGGGGCCTTAGAGTGCCCCCACTGTGGATGAAGGAGCATAGGAGGTACATTTGGCCAGCGGTATTGTCAGTCTGGAGGTGGGGAAGGTTAAATGTACTAGCAGATTTAAATACACTAACACACTCCATCTCCATCTGCAGTTACATAAGCAGTTAAACAGTTTTGTTCCTTTTGAGTTAAAGGGTTTTAAATAATTAAATTAAGGCTGAGCACTCTAAAGCCCTTCTGTCAGGGTTAAATGGTTTGTCCCAACTCTCTAATTGCAGATGAGCTTGTTCTATTGAAAAACAACAGACATACTGGCCAGATCGCAAGTAAAAAATAAATAAAAGAAAGCCTAAAAATGAAAACAAATGCAATCATCACATCTAAGGCCGCGTACACACGAGGAGACATATCCGATGAAAACGGTCCAATGGACCGTTTTCATCGGACATGTCTCTTGGGAGATTTTGGTCTGATGTGTGTACACACGATCAAACCAAAATACCAGTGGACAGACAGCGCAGTGATGTGGCTTCCACGCATCCCCATGCAGGGGATTTCGGTCCGCTGGTTAGGCGTACTAACCAGCGGACATGTCCGACGGAACAGGTTTCCAGTGGACAAGTTTTAAAGCATGCTAGGCCGTACACACGATCGGATATGTCCGCTGAAACTGGTCTGCGGACCAGTTTCAGCAGACATGTTCGATCGTGTGTACGCGGCCTAAGAATTGGTAAGCTACAATATAATAAATATATGTGTAGGGGTTGAGGTGTATGTGAAATACCAAAAGGCTCCTACTGAGGCACCATCCCCTAAGAATAAGCGACTATGTGTCAAAAAAAAAAAGGATTGAGGGGGTGGGACTTTATATGTGCCTCAGAGGAGTAAATAAATATAATAATACTACAGGTATAAAAAATATAAATAACTTTTATTTTCCTGCCATGTGGCAGTAATATCAAAAATATTCAAAACATGAAATAAAATCAAGTTACAGTTTTGAGAATTTCTACCCCAAAACCCAGGGGGGGGGGGAAAGGGGGAAAGAAAAGAGTGGGGAAAGGAGTGAATGTGACAAGGAAAGAAGGGAATGTTAGTGTGTTTGAAAAGGTATGTGTAATGAGTGAAAATGAAGATGTGTTAAAACGCTTACAAATACAAAACGCTGGTATAAACTTTAGAGGCTATAGAGATGCCAAAGAGTAAAACGTGATATAGTGCATCTCATGAATCCATGAATGTGGTGTATATATATGGATGCTGGGAAAATGGAGAAACCCAGGAGATACCTCTAGGTATAGAGGGAAAATCAAATCCACGATCAGTAGGAATCTGAACAAAAATACAATGAACAAGTGTTTGAGTATACAAATAATGCAAAAAAAAAAACATAGTGTAAGGACGGACAGGAAAGATTTCCTATGCTGACATACCTTAAGCGTTTAGGGGAATGTCTCTCCTCTTAGTGCCTCTCCTATAGAGAGGTGTACCGCTGAGGAGAGAGTGTGAAAGTGTGCCTAATATAGGGAGATGTACCTGGCCATACTCCTGCTGACAGGTGGGGGGGGGGGGGTCCTTGGGATTGCTCCAATCGCCCCGGATCATAGGGAAATACCGAGGTGGATCCCGGGGATCTGGAGGGATTGGGGCAAGCCCATCTGGTCACTAAAAACCGCGTGGGGTGCATGCTTGAAAATGCATGCATTTAAATCCCCCGATTCTTGTCCAAGTCTTGCATGTTCCAATGGATGGGGAAAGGTAGGCAGGAAAAACGCCTCCCGCTCCGGCTGGCCGTTATTGGTCGCCGGAGACAAGGGAGGGGACTGCATGTTGCAGACGTGGGCTGGACCTATAGCAGTAAGGCGCGCTGAAGGCATGAGTGAACCTCATCATCAGCAAGTTCCATTTCACAGCTAGTGGAGAGGGGAGAAGCACAAGGCAGATGGCTTGTAAAGGCCGTGAACGTGTGGTATCCCCAGATGTACAAACTAGATGGGAACAACAACGGTGAGATCTGTCATGAACCAAAAAAGGTTGAAAGGGAAAGAGATGACATCAATGCCTTATCCAGATTCCCAGGCAGTGGGCAGACACAGGCATAGCCAGAAATTTCATTGCAGCGAAACCCAATGCAGATAAATGGTCCTATTGGTAAAACATATTAATAAATATAATAAAACATACATAAACATAAGCAAAGTACAAGAATAACACTTATAGCAAAAAGATGCCACGAGTGTGTAATTATGAATAGAATACATAATAAAAAGTAAGTACACTTATACATATATAGATGTAGCATATAATATTTATATGTCAATGTAACGGTCACCACCGTTTATGATCTTCCATCAACCCATGACAGCTTATCCAACAATCCAGCCAAGACAAGACAAGCTCTGTTCTCTGAGTCAAACGAATGAATACTTTTAATGGTACACTCAGCTGGTTATATACAGTTCAGACCCCAAGTGAACAATGAATCAACTCCACCCCCCACACTACACACGGAACTTAATACACACTCTCTTAGACAATGACATTCAGGTGAGTTAATTATTAGTCATTCCCCAGATGTCCCGTCTCCAACAATAAGCTATTGTCTGACCTTTAGAGGGTGCTAACTCAGAACACATTTCTATCATCAATAGATTCTTCACACCAAACAGTGTCATTAGCATACACAATTAAATATCTAGGAGCAGACTCAATTAACACCTCAAAAGCATGTGTCCCCACATTGAATGAAAACACTCCATTGTCCTGTTGGAGTCAGACTTTAACAACTTGTAATATTTCAAGATATCCTGCCATACATGATCAGTTATCAGTAATGTCCCATCTCATGTAATATATGATATAATTTCTCAGTCACCCTATCGTCATTGGTGAAGCTGGCACAGGAGTACATTGCATCCTTCAAAAGTCTCAGAGTATCACGGGTCATTCCGTTACAGTCAAAATTCCCGTTAATTCTATAAAGACACAAAGGGCCAGATTCACGTACATCTGCGCATTATTGGACCGGCGTAGCGCACCGCCTTTACGTTAGACTGGCGCATTGTAGCGGCGAAATCACCCTATTCTCGTCGGTTTTATGCAGAAACTTGCACCTGCGCAACATTATTTCAGAGGCGCAAGGCGGAGTAATACAAATTGGGAAGGACGTGGGCGTGTTACATTGAAATGAGCCGTGACCCCATGCAAATGAAGGGCCGGTCGGCTCGCGCATGCGTGCTTGAAGCAGACCATGGTCAGCACCTCTGTGCGCATGCTCACAACTCGGGAACGGCACAATCAGTGAAATTGTAAGTGGACTAGAGCAAATTAGTAAACTACGCAAACACATAAATAGCAAACAGCACTTCCTTTGCAAAATATCCCTTTGTATCCCTCCCTATACACAGTTTCTCAAGTCCAGTCCTCAAGGCCCCCCAACAGGTCAGGTTTTCAGGATTTCCATTATTTTGCACAGGTGATTTGATCAGTTTCACTGCCTTAGTAATTCCCACAGCCTTTTCATCTGAGGGAAATCCTGAAAACATGACCTGTTGGGGGGGCTTGAGGACTGGAGTTGAGAAACACTGCTATACAGCAAGGTGCTTTTGTTTTGTTGTTTATTAGCGTTTGTTTGTTTGTGACGTGTCTTTGAGATATTTGGGGACTGTTTTGCAGAGTGATTTTTGTCTTTTATGTGTTTTCTTTGTTGTTGTTTTGTTTAAATTATATTTTTGCTGGGCATTTTTTATTTTTGCTGGTCAATTTTTTTTTTTTGGTTCTGTTTGTGTATGATTTGGGAATCTGGGGGTGACATTCCTGCCGGAAAAGGGGTGTCACCCTCATTTGTGGTGGAGAAGTGATCCCCAGGTCCGTGTGAATGGTGTATGAATGTACAGTGACATAATTGGAGCCGTGACATGGCGTTGCAGCTCACAAGTCCTGCATTGTGGGCTTGTGCCAATCCAATGTGATGAGGATGTGATGTGTCTGTGCTAGGGACCACAGTGGTGTGCATGCATGCATTCTCGTGCAACAATTAATGTGTGTGTTTAACGTGCAAAGATGCCTAATGTGAGCTGTCTCCTGGCTGCTCTTGCCTCAGAAGACGGGGTATCCTTGGTTAGGGGGGTTCCTATATGAGTTATGAGATGGGGTCCCAGTGCATATGCAGAGTCACTCTGAAGGGATAAGACAGGAGGATGTTAGTAGTGCATGTGCCCCTTGTGATTTCAGCATCATGGGGGGGACAGTCATGCCTGCCACCCATGTCACTCACCAACCAGCCAGCTGTCCCCATACATGTTCTGTTCGAAATCTGTGGGGATGGGGCTATGATTGTATATGTAGCTGTCATGGGTGTCATGGGTGGTGTCATGTGTTGGGCTGGTGTTGGGCTCCTGCAGGGTTGTGGTTAATTCCAGGATGGCATGAGGGGTGAATCTGAAGATGCGAGACACCTCAGAATCACTCATGCCAAAGATGTCTATGCGTGTGTGGTATATCAAGTGAAGAGTGAGGGGCTTGTATCAGATTAGATTATTATATCCATCAAGGTTTAAAAGGGCTATTGAAAGATAGTGAGACCGTGTTTGTAATTTGTATGTTATGTATTGATGTATATATGTATGTATATTTTTTGTAAAAATGCTTCTTAAAGCAAAGAAAATGTTTTTGTAAAAAAAAAAAATCCTCTCCCGTGCCCTCCTCCGTGCCCTCCTCCTTCTTTGCTCATCTAAAGTCAGTAGTATAGCTATGAGCATGGATGTCCCTGGCATGTTGGCATACAGATTGTTGGGCAACACGTGTGACTGCTCTGCTCCTCACTAACAGTGTTGCTTTCTCTGACATGTAGACAAATTGTCTAATTTTAGACCACCTTTTATATGGTCTAATTTTAGACAGGCCGTGCAGCTGTTGCACACAGCGCGTAGCCTGCCCTGCACCAACGTTCTTTTGTGGATCCCCGTAACTCCCTCATTAGCATATTTGAATAGCAAATCAATGGTGTGTCTAGCGCAGTTTTGCGCAGACGGATGCGCCTGTCTATCGAAATTACGCTGGACAAAAAAAAGATTTCTTGCGTATCTCGTTTTGGGGATGCAGAGTATCGAAACGCATGCGCAAATTTAGACTTATGCCGCGCATCTCCTGTTACGCTGGTCATTTACATCAAACCTTAAGAGATTAAAAAAAAAATAATATTATATATATGTGTGTGTACATTGTTGAAACTTTTTGTACGCATATACACATTCACAGATGTTTTTGCCTCCCTACATTGTATGGTCTACATAACATAGGGGTGCCAGCACATAGTGTGGAAATATATATACTGGCATTAATAAGGTACATGTAGGATGGAATAGAATAAGAGCAAGACCAAATAGGGGAGGGGAGGGGAGGAGGAAAAGGCAGGGGGGAAAAAAAGAAACATAAATAAAGACGTTTTTTTACAAAAAGGAAACATAGCTAATGCTATCATTGAGCCTCGGTGATTGAGTTGCCCTGAGTTTAAAAATCCAATTAGCTTCCACCTGGAGTTTTTTTTGGTCTAAGTCACCTCCACGAATGGAGGGGGGGGGGGGGTGTATCCGCGCCAGTACCTGGAATTTGAGGGATTTTGTGCTATAATCATGATAGTCTACAAAATGTTTGGGTATGGGTTTCTCCGTGATACCTATTTGTATATCTACAGCATGTTTTTGATGCATCAATTAAATGTATTTTAATTTTGCCCACGTAGAATTTGTCACAGCCACATGTAAGCAGATATACAAGGCCAATTGTGTTGCAATTTACAAAGTGTTTCATAATTAGATTCTCTCCCATGGGCAGGATGACATTTTTTCCAACCTGGATATAATTGCAAAAATCGTTTCCACTTTCCACATTGGAAGGTGCCCCATGGTAGAGTGCCACAGGGATGCCTAAACTCCAATATAATACATGTTTTTTTGGGAGTGTTATACTGCTTTAAGGTTTATAAAACAGTTGAAATGTCATCCATGATAACAGTATGTTTATTAAAGTAAAAAAAATAGCTGTAAATAGCATACCAGTCACCAGTGTTGTATGTATCAGTATTTATGATAATATTTAAATCATTACAATAATAACTCACTCCTCAGGGTGCTAGCAACAAATTAAAGTGTTTTAAATACATATGAGTACTATTGTATGACTGTAGAGCTCATGCAGCGCATTGCCATTAAAATGTCATTTAAAGAAATTATATTTGTTTTTCGTTAAACTTGTCAGCTTTATTGACTGAACAAATAATGATGTTAAATTAATTGGCTAAGTAAAATAAAAAAAAAGAACCATTAATATATTTTCAGTATTAAAATATTTGCGCTCCTTTCCTGATTGAAATATGAATTTGCTTTTTGAATTTCAGGAGAAGAGAGTTAAAAAAAAAAAGTTGCATATGCTAAACTTAAAGGCCAAGTTCACCTTTAAAAAAAAATCAATAAATGCACATATTTTTGCAGGTAAAAAAAACTGTGCATTTATTATTATACTGCAATGCCAGGCTCCAGCACAGTCTTTCTCTATTAAAAAAGAAATTTTTTTCCCTCAGTTTATGCCGATACGTATTCTTCTACATATTTTTGGAAAAAAAATAAAAAATAAAAAAAAAATCGCAATAAGCGTTTTATTAGGTTTTTGCAAAAGTTATAGCATCTACAAAATAAGGGATAGTTTTTTGGCATTTTTATAATTTTTTTTTTATGACAGGGAACAGACGATCACTGACAAGCCACTAGGAAGAATGGTTTGTTTACACTTACCTCTCCCCATTCTTCAGCTCTGTGACCCGATCGTGGGACACTGGCAGTGATCAGGTCCGTGGGTCCCGCGGGCGCGCGGTCATGGAGCTTCGGACCGGGTCACAAGCGCGCCACCGGCGGCACGCTCGTGACCCACGGCTGGGTTCTTAAAGGTGATGTACCTGTATGTCCTTGTGCCCAGCCATGCCATTCTGTCGACGTATATCGCTGTGCGGCGGTCCATAAGTGGTTAAGGAGGATTAGGCTACCTGCCCTTTATCTATCCATTAGTATGCATGTGCTGCCATTATGGAAACTCTCATAAATTTAAAAGGGTTAGGACTGCAAGTAATGCAGGGTGCCATGAAGAGGCCTTGCAGCTTACCCATGTATTTGTAAATGTGTGCTAACTAAACCGCAGTTTTTAACGCATATTATTGGACAGGTTAATTTGGTTGGTAAGCAAACTGGTTGGTGAGTTGAGCTGGGAATTTCTCTGGTTTTGTCTTTCATGAGTTTGCTCTTCCATGTGCTATATTCTGTGAAGGCAGGTTATAGGTGGGGGTAGGGGCCATCTCTTTGTTACTGGTGTAAATATTGGTGAGGGTCCACACTGGGCACCTTTGCTGCCATTGTGCTTTGTGCTGGGTGTCCAATGTGCCCCTGTGCCTTTAAGGACAATTGGGCTACCACCACCCCCTTATGTATCCATTATCAATCCTGGAAGACATCATCTATGACAAAAACACGTAGGGCGGATCAACGCACTGACGTCACCAATCCCACACATGCTCTAGAAGAACAGCTTTGTTTGTGTAGCGGCCGATACACTTTAAACAAAAGGTGCAATATACTAGCGATAATTGTAAGTGCATTCTTTTACATTTTAGTAATCAATTTAAGGATCTTACACTATGTGGAGCACTTTTTTCTTTGATAAATCATTATAGTCTTTGGTGCAAAGGAGTGATCCCATGCAGGAGACCATCTGGATCAGGAGAAAGGCTTAGGCTAGGTTAAAGCCACAAGCGCATTAGATCCCTTGTAACGAGGGATCATTTGAAGTTGGTAAGTGAGCAATTCTGCTGATGGCTGAAGTCACTGAATTTTAAGGATCACTAGGGTGGTGGATGTTGTAGAGTGATACTAGGATTCATATATCACATTACTTGTGGACTATTTAACTACTTGCATCACATTTGTTTATGTTTATATTTGTTTAGCGTGACCTATATGTTTTTTATTTTTATTTCTATTTTTATATCCATTAGGCCGCGTACACACGATCAGACCGGTCCGATGAAACTGGTCTGCAGACCAGTTTCATTGGACCAATTCGATGGTGTGTATGGCCTATCGGGCCGTTGTCCGTCGGACCAAAGTTTTAAAACTTGCTTTAAAATCTGTCCGACGGACACCTGTCCATCAGACAGATTCGATGGTTAGTATGCAAAAGCATCGGACCAAAAACTCGTGCATGCTCAGAATCAAGTTGACGCATGCTTGGAAGCATTAAACTTCGTTTTTTCACCACGTCGTTGTGTTCTACGTCACTGCATTCTGGTCTGATCGGATTTTTGGTCCGATGGTGTGTACACACATGAGACCATCAGACCACTTCAGCCTGGTCCGATGAAAACGGTCCATCGGACCAGTTTCATCGAACCGGTCTGATCGTGTGCATGTACGTGGTCTTAGTATGCATATGCTCCCATTGTGGAGACTCCCAAAAATTTCGAAGGGTTAGGACTGCAAGTAATGCAGGGTGCCGTGAAGAGGCATTGTAGCTTATGCATGCATTTGCAAATGTGTGCAAACTAAACCCCTGTTTTTAATGCATACCTAGTTACATAGTTTGTAAGGTTGTAAAAAGACACAAGTCCATCAAGGCTAACCTGTGTGTGTGTGCTTTTATGTCAATATTAGATTGAATATCCCTGTATGTTGTGGTTGTTTAGGTACCTATCTAATAGTTTTTTGTAATTATCTATGCTCCCTGCTGAAACCACAGCTTGTAGAAGACAATTCAACATTATTACCGCTCTTACTGTAAAGAACTCTCTATTCTGTTTCCGGTTAAACCTATTTTCTTCTAATTTTTGTGAATGGCCACAAGTCTTTTTAAATGCCCTTTTGTGGTAAAGTTGTATCCCTATTGTGGGGTCACCAGTACGGTATATGTACATTGAAATCATATCCCTTCTCAAGCATCTCTTCTCCAGACATTGTGCTTGTAATCTTTCCTCATAACTATGATCCACCAGTCCCTTTACTAGTTTTTTTGCCCTTCTATGTACTCTCTTCACTTCCAGCACATCCTTGCTGAGGACTGGAGCCCAGAACTGGATGGTATACTGCATGTGTGGCCAGACCAGAGTCTTGTAAAGTGGGGGAATTATTATTTGATCTCTGGAATTAATTCCCTTTTTGATGCATGCCAATATTCTATTGGCTTCGCTTGCAGCAGCTGGGCATTGCATGCAGTTGCTGAGCCTATCATCTACTAGGACCCCCAGGTCTTTTTCCATCCTAGATTCCCCCAGAGGTTCTCCCCCTAGTGAGTAGATTGCAATCATATTTTTGCCACCTAAATGCATTATTTTAAATTTTTCCACATTAAACCTCATTTGCCATGTAGTTGCCCACTCCATTAATTTCTTTAGCTCTTCTTGCAAGGTTTCCACATCCTGCGGAGAAGCTATTGTCCTTTTTAGCTTATTATTGTCTTCAGATACTGAGATTGAGCTGTTTATCCCATCCTCCAGGTCATATATGAATACATTAAATATGATTGGTCCCAGGACAGAACCCTGCAGGACCCCACTTTCCACATTGGACCATTCCGAGTATTCCCCATTTATCACTACCCTCTGAACTCGCCCTTGTAGCCAGTTTTCAATCCATGTATTCACCCTTTGGTCCATGCCAAAAAGACCTTAGCTTCTATAGTAAATGTTTGTGGGGAACTGTATCAAATGCCTTTGCAAAATCCATATACTCTAAGTCTACAGGCCTTCCTTCATATTCTAGACGGCAGCTTACCTCCTCATGGAAGGTTAGTAGATTTGTTTGGCAAGAACGATTTTTCATGAATCCATGCTGATTTCTGCTAATGGTATCTTTTTCCTTACTAAAGTCTTGTATATACAGGCAGTCCTCTATCATCTCTTCAAAGAGCTTGCATACTATTGATGTTAGGCTAACTGGTCTGTAATACCCAGGGATATATCTTGGCCTTTTTTAAAGGTTGGTGCTCCTGATAGAAGGTTAGTAGATTTGTTTGGCAAGAATGATTTTTCATGAATCTATGCTGATTACTGCTAATGATACCGTTCTCATTACTAAAATCTTGTATATACTGTAGTTCCTTATCATTGCTTCAAAGAGCTTTCATACTATTGATGTTAAGCTAACTGGTCTGTAGTTCCCAGGTATATACTGTATCTTGGTCCTTTTTTAAAGATTGGTGCTACATTGGCTGGGATTCTCTTCGGCCTCGTACACACGATCAAATCTGTCCGCTGGAAACGGTCCGCTGGACCGTTTCAGCAGACAGATTTGATCGTGTGTACGGCCGAGCAGACAGATTTGTCCACCCGACAGATTTCAAAGCATGCTTTGAAATCTATCGGGTGGGAATCTGTCCGCCCGACATGTCTGCTGGTTAGTACACTTACCAGCAGACATGTCGTCCCGCTCCGCCGCCGCACCAGATTGCGCGGAAGTGTTTTACTTCCTGGTGCGGTGACGTGGCGGCATCAACGTCACCGCCACGTCACCGACACGTCAGCGCGCTCTCTGCTGGCGGGGATTTTGGTTTGCTCGTGTGTACACGCGAGCAAACCAAAATCCCAGCAGACAGATTTGTTCAAATCTGTCGTACGGACAGATTTGAACAAATCTGTCCGCTCGTGTGTATGTGGCCTTTCTCTACTTCCTCCTTCTGTTTTTTTTTAAAGCAGCCCCACAGAGACAGGAAAAAAACCCACAAATCATTGCATCTCTGTAATCAATACATTATTAACCACTTGACCTTTGGAAGATTTACCCCCCCCCCCTTCATGACCAAGCCATTTTTGTGATAGGGAACTGAGTTACTTGAACTGACAATTACACAGTCATGTAATGTAGTACCCAAATAAAATGTCCTTTCTTCCTACAAATAGAGATTTCTTTTGGTGGTATTTGATCACCTCTGTTTTTTTGGGGGGGGGTTTTTCGCTGTAAAAAAAACACAATGGGGTAGATTCACATACCTTGGCGCATCTTTATGCGGGCGTAGCGTATCTTCTTTACGCTACGCTGGCAACACGTTGAGAGGTAAGCATGGAATTCACAAAGCAAATGCTCCCAACGTTGCACCGGCGTAGCGTATAGTCGTTGGCGTAAGACAACGTAAGTCAAAGTAGGTGGAAGTGGGCGTGTTACATTTAAATAAAGCGTGACCCCATGCAAATGATGGGCTGAGCTTCAAACAAGTATTAAAAACGAAGGGCGCATGCGTCGTATCTTGGACGCATCCCAGTGCGCATGCTCACAGTCACGTCGAAATTACTGCCTACGACGTGAACGTAACCTACGCCCAGCCCTATTTACGTACTACATAAACGGGGTACACAACGTAAAATTCTACGGCGTCCGTTCACTGGTCCATACCTTTGCATGGGTTATCTAGCTTGGGGAATCGGCGCATAGATACGACGGCGCACATTTGTATTTACAACGGCGTATCTCGAGATACATTGGCGTAAGTACTACGTGAATCCCGTTCAATATTTTTTCCTTTCTGCTATAAAATATACCCAATAAAATTTTTAAAAAATCTAATTTCTTTATAAATTTAGGCCAATATGTATTCTGCTACATGTTTTAGGTGAAAATAAAAATCCCAATAAGCGTTTATAGATTGATTTGCGCAAAAGTTATAACATCTACAATCTATGGGATATTTTTACAATTACATTTTTTTTTACTAGTAACGGCAGGGATCCATGACTGTGGTATTGTGGCTGACATTCTGATACTAACTGACACTTTTGAATTTTTTTTGGTACCATTGACACTTATACAGTGATCAAAGCTAAAAATATGCACTGTCACTGTACTAATGACACAGGCTGGGAAGGGGTTAACATCAGGGGAAATCAAAGGGTAAAATGTGTGCCTATCAAGTGTTTTACTAAACTAAGTGAGGTGCTTTTGCTAGGGGAAGAGGTGGAATGTATTCCCTGTTTTGCAGGAACACAAACTTTATCCCTTCCCATCTTTAAGAACAGCAATCTGTCTATATATGTGATTCAGCACACATGTGCCCCCCTGTAGCAGTAAAAAAAAATGTATGCAAGCAGTGTAAGTAGTAGAACCTGTATTTAACCTAAAGCAGAAATCCGGACAAAAAGGTTTTTTACATGTCCTTGTTGCTGATCTCCTACCTTCACCAACTTTGCCATCTATGTTCTTCAGAGCTCTGGTTCTATGGTGTTCCCTGACATGCTGGTCTTATGGTGTTCCCTGACATGCTGGTCCTATGGTGTTCCCTGACATGCTAGTCCTATGGTGTTCCCTGACATGCTGGTCCCATGCTTGTCCTATGGTGGTCCTATGGTGGTCCCTGACATGCTGGTCCCATGCTGGTCCTATGGTGGTCCCTGACATGGTGCACCCGAACTGGTGGTCCCTGACAAGCAGCACTAGTGGTCCCTGACATGGTGGTCCCTGACAAGCGGCACTGGTGGTCCCTGCCATGGTGGTCCCTGATATTTGGCAATGGTGGTCCCTGACATGGTGGTGCCAGACAAACAGCACTGGTGGTCCCTGAAATGCTGCACTAGAGGCCCCTGACATTCGACACTGGTGGATCCTGACATGGTGGTCCCTGACAAGCAGCACTGGTGGTTTCTGACATGGTGTTCCCTGACAAGCGGCACTGGTGGTCCCTGACATGCTGCACTGGTGGTCCCTGACATTCTACACTGGTGGATCCTGACATGGTGGTCCCTGACAAGCAGCACTGGTCGTCACTGACAAGAGACATTGATGGTCCTTGTCATTGTGGTCCCTGACATTCGGCACTGCTGGTCCCTGATTGTTGGTCCCTGACATGGTGGTCTCTGGCAAGCAGCACTGGTCGTCCCTAAAATTCGGCACTGGTGGTCCCTGACATTTGGCACTAGTGGTCCCTGACATTGTGGCCCCCGACTGGCAACACTGGTGGTCCCTGACAAGCGGCACTGTTGGTCCTTGACATGGTGGTCCTTGACATTAGGCACTTGTGGTCCCTGACTGGTGGTCCCTGACATGGTGCTCCCTGACAAGCATCATTGGTGGTCCCTGACATTCGGCACTAGTGGTCCCTGACTTAGTGGTCCCTGACAAGCAGCACTGGTAGTCTCTGACATGGTGGTGGTGCCTGACAAGCTGCACTGGTAGTCCCTGATATGGTGGTCCTATGACAAGCCGCACTGTTGGTCCTTGACATGGTGGTCCCTGACATTCGGCACTTGTGGTCCCTGACAAGCATCACTGGTGGTCCCTTACATTCAGCACTGGTGGTTCCTGACATGGTGGTCCCTGACTTGCAGCCCTGGTGGTCCCTGACTGGTGGTCCTGACATGGTGGTCCAGGCATTCAGCACTGCTGGTCCCTGACAAGCGGAACTGGTGGTCCCTGACATGGTGGTTGATCCCTGACAAGTTGAACTGGTGGTCCCTGACATTCGGCACTGGTGGTCCCTGACTGGTAGTCCCTGACATTTGGCACTGGTGGTTTCTGACTAGTGGTCCCTGACATTAGGCACTGGTGGACACTGATAAGCTGCACTGGTTTGCATTTATATTAAATGCATTAAAATGTATTCATTTCATTTAAATGTATTTATTAAATGCATTCAATTAATATTATATTAATTAGCTGTAGCGCTCACCCCCGAAGGAGCCGCTGGTTAAAAAGGGATGACATGTTACCTTATGGCTCTGGCGATGTGTCTAGGGTAAACTATGAACTCAGTAGCAATAAAGGAATGTCCGCAAAATAGGAAGTCTATTTTATAAGTGCTCTTTTATTACCCAGCCGGGTAAAAACAATCAAACTGGTGAGGAAGGATAGACAAAAGGTTGAGGAGGTATAGCAGACTCAGGCCTTGGATATTTGAAGCAATCCTGCTTCCGACAACAATTAGTCTTTCTGCACCACTCCAACTTGAGTGGGTATAGCATACAAGCGTCTCTGCCACAGGCCTTGTCCGAGTGTGAACGTGGAGGAACTCCTCCTGAATAAATGGGTTTTCCTGAGCCTTCCTCCAATGTCGACAGGGTACTGACTGAGAGAGGAATCAATCCCTCAGTGTCCAGTACCTCGATCCCCCATGGTTCATTCCAGTGCTGTTGGGACACCTGCCTCTGATTGGTATCCCTCAACTGGACTCCCCACCAAACAGCTTAACTTGCTTGGGATCTTCGATGGTGGGAACCCAGTCAGTCACTGGGTCCCCATTATCTTCAGAGTGTTCCAGACCAGCTTGGCTCCAGAACCAGGAACTCTGCATAGCACCCACGCTAGGCCAGGTAGGCTATAACAAACTGGCGCGGTAATGTACGGCCACCCTAAAGGTGGGTGCCGCACCAGGAACCAGAAGAGAAGCGGTAGACGGACGACCTCACAAAATGGCGTCTGATACATAAGTACCCCCTCCCAGCATGCCCAGCAAGGCCCAGGCCTCCCGATTGGCTGCTTCACAAGAGCACCCGAACCTCAGCTTCCACTGCTGCCACCTGCTGTCCCGGGGTTAAACAACACCCCAGGCACAGCAGAATGAGCCCACAGCACAGCCGAGCTGAAACAGAGAGCCCTAAACAATCACAATTGAGATCAGAGTTTACACTCTGATCTTTCCCACTAAATGTCAATAGCGTCCATACTTGGAAGTACAGGGGCGCTAAACACTCCCCCTACGCTGGCCTGCGCCTTCAAAAAATACGCCACGCCGACACAGTATTGGGAGCAATAGCTTGCTGAATGCAGTGCTTGCCTCTCCACGCTGCGTCGGCATGGCGTACGGCGGCGTAATGTGTGCCCAACTCTCTGTGAATCTGGGCCCATGACATTACACATCCCTAACTATCTAATCTGCCCTAGTCTCCGACAGCGTTGATAGAAGGTCAACAAACCTGCAAAATAAAATGGGACGACAAACACACAAGACAGCAATATTACATATATTAACTATAAACATATATACACAGTTACAAAGGTTGGAGTTGAGACTGCACCCTCTCGTCACAGGATGAAATTTCCCTTCCTCCCAAAGGAATATTAGTAAGTGCTGGGCAGTTTCCTAAGTTGCAAGACCTAGCAAAACGATTATATATACACTTAGTGTATGGCCAGTGCGCTGGTACTACAACGGCAGTCCTTGTTCACTTTAGAACGCACAACAGAAGAAGGAAAGTGTAAAAAAAAAATCACATCTTCTTCACTGAACTTTTTCCTGGTGCTGTGAAGAAACCGGCAAGGCCCCATCATAACTAACTGAACAAAACCCAACCCGAAGTTCTGCACATGCACCAAAATGTGGATGCGGTGGGTTGAAAACATAAACCGGATAGGAGTAACAGTCCTTGTACTCCCGGGGAGCCTCGGTCGGTGGCTCGACCAGGAACAGATAAGCCTGCCACTTTTTGCACCCGACAAAAGGCAGGATCCTGACGGCAAGCTCCGAACAACGTGGGCAGGACAGTCCGAGGGCCTCCACGCCTCCACTGGAAAACAGCACAAACCTTCCATGGGTTTGCATTTGGATTCCGGTGTTCGTCAAGGGGACTCCAGCAGCAGCAGACACAGCGGGGACTCCCAGATTAGACATCGGGGGTCTCAGCCTTGAAAACGAGGTGGATGGCTCCGACATGTTGGCACAACCTTCTCTCATGGGCGGGCAAACACACTGTCTTTTGGCGCCAAATGTACCCTGCATCACACACAGGGGTGGGTGGCTCCTCCTACTTGGAAACTTTTCTCTGCACATGGCAGACGCACGCGGCCTCACCGCACGTACGCCCAAGTTCAATGGCGACATTAACTCCTTCCTTCCCAAGCACATTTTAATGGCAGACAATTCCTTTTTTCACGATGAAATAAAGAAACCTCTTGAATCTTGACAAATTGAGAAAACAGCCGGTCCCGGACGAGCCCCCACATGTAGCGCTCACCCCTGAAGGAACCACTGGTTAAAGAGGGATGGCATGTTACCTCATGGATCTGGCGATGTGTCTAGGGTGAACGATGAACTCAGTAGCAATAAAGGAATGTCCGCAAAATAGGAAGTCTATTTTATAAGTGCTCTTTTATTACCCGGCTGGGTAAAAACAATTAAACTGGTGAGGAAGGATAGACAAATGGTTGAGGAGGTATAGCAGACTCAGGCCTTGGATATTTGAAGCAATCCTGCTTCCGACAACAATTAGGCCCCGTACACACGTCCGAGCTTCTCGGCAGAATCCAGCGAGAAGCTCGCTGGGATCCATATTCTTCCGAGAAGCTCGATCGTGTGTACGTTTTCGCGGTGAAAACTGTCGAGCAAGGCGTCAAGCCAAAATAGAGAGCAGGTTCTCTATTTCCTCGATGGGCCATCGGGACTAATGGCTCGACGCCTTTTTCGACAGCCTGGTCTTTCTGCACCACTCCAACTTGAGTGGGTATAGCGTACAAGTGCCTTTGCCACAGGCCTTGCCTGAGTGTGAACCTGGAGGAACTCCTCCTGAACAAATGGGTTTTCCTGAGCCTTCCTCCAATGTCGCCAGGGTACTGACAGAGAGGAATCAATCCCTCAGTGTCCGGTACCTCGATCCCCCATGGTTCATTCCAGTGCTGTTGGGACACCTGCCTCTGATTGGTATCCCTCAACTGGACTCCCCACCAAACAGCTTAACTTGCTTGGGATCTTCGATGGTGGGAACCCAGTCAGTCACTGGGTCCCCATTATCTTCAGAGTGTTCCAGACCAGCTTGGCTCCGCATAGCACCCACGCCCGGCCAGGTAGGCTATAACAAATGGGCGCGGTAATGTACGGCCACCCTAAAGGTGGGTGCCGCACCAGGAACCAGAAGAGAAGCGGAAGACGGAAGATCTTACAAAATGACGTCTGATCCATAAGTACCCCCTCCCAGCATGCCCAGCAAGGCCCAGGCCTCCCGATTGGCTGCTTGAAGAGAGCAACCGAACCTAAGCTTCCACTGCTGCCACCTGCTGTCTCGGGTTGAACAACACCCCAGGCACAGCAGAATGAGCCCACAGCACAGCCAAGCTGAAACAGAGAGCCCTAAACAATCACAATTGAGATCAGAGTAAGTTTACACTCTGATCTTTCCCACTAAATTTCAATAGCGTCCGTACTTGGAAGTACAGGGGTGCTACATAGCATTTATATTAAAATGCTTTGCATTTATAAGGCTGTAACCTATCATAATGTGTGTTATGTATGGTTTGTTGTCTGCAGATTGAGTGGTGTGATTTATTTTGAAGTGGGCAAATTCACAGTTACATGTACAAGCCAAAGATTCATGGGAAATGTAGGCTGATTACAGTTAGAGAGAGAGAAGAGGATGTGATGCAATCACTGTTCTAACACCTCCTCCCTGCCAGAATACAGGCTGCATTTTTTAAATCAGAAAACTGACTTCCTGGAAATTCAATCAGTCATATCTCTTAAAAGGTAAGAATTTTCACAAATGTAATACATGTTTAGTGTTTTGTGTGTGTGTGGGGTGTACTAATGGGGGATTTTTTGAAATTTTTTATATCAGCCTCCTTTATTCCTAGTACAGTGTAGAGGGGGGGTTGAGGGGCAGTAAACGAATGTTGCTTATTGAAATGCAAGGAGATATGCTGATAAGAGCAGAGTGACAGAAAGATGAACATTGTCCTTCACCTTTCACTGTCTAGTCACAGGGAGGGGGGTGGGAGGAGACCTGCAAGTGAAAGTGAAACTGCAGCAGAGAAAGTTTAGGTCCCCTCTCCTGCTAAACAGTGCTGTGGGTCAGAGCTGTGTACTGTAAATTTCACAACTGGGTGAACAGATCTTTCAATCCTTTGGCCATAGGCCACTAAAAAAGCTCTCATATACTGTATATATGTTTTTCAATCTGTGTATTTAGCTGTGTGTTTGGAATTCAATTTTAATTTTACAACGATTACAAATTTTGGACGTAAGAACATTTACAAACCAGAGCAGTTTCTTTAAGATTCTTAGCTCCTCTATGCAGAAGAATGAATTTTCAAATCAGACATTTCTGTAACCTTGTTCTTAGAAATGGCAAACCACAAAATATATGCGGTCTACAATATATCTTGATCCAAATAGCGTAATGGTGCAATCAAAAGCTTGACATTTGCATAAAAGATGTAGTTGAGGCAATATTTTCATATCTTTTGGTAAGTATGTATGTGTTTCACTTGTTACATTAAAATAGTCAATAGTTTCCTGCATGACCTGTCCTAAGCTGGAGCTGATTTGTGAGCTGATGACTTGTTAAGGCATGATCATACAGAATGGTAATAACTGATGGTACAAAAAAAAAAAAAAATAAAAGTAGAGGCAGTCACATCGAGGAATCTCAACAGCAATTACATCTAAATGGGACTATGATGATCCTAAAGAGTCACCTCAGAAACAGCACATCTATTCATAACAGAATACAATATTTAATAACAGTTTACCACTTACCTTTGGGTAATCAGCCAAGTAAAGCATTTTTAATGCATTTTTGTAGTATCTACAATTATATGTTTTAGTTTAGTATTTTAGAAGAGGCATCTAAAGCTCTTTCAATATATAGTGTAGCTGTGACACCATGGGGTCGCTGTGTATTTTAGTTCCGCACATCACCCTGCTTGATCAGACTCTCATTTCCGACACACTTTGCCAGTCAATGAACAGTCCTTTAGCTTGTTTTTTTGTGGTTGTTTTTTATTTGGGGGATTAAACCTGGATGGGGAAAAGGGACAAGGGATGGCCAAATAATGCTGTCTTCCTCCTGATCCTGTTCCAGGACACCTCTCAATGACCATTTAGGAAGAGACTCCCTCCCAGCTCCCGAGCTCCAGACCTGAGGTCACCCCCCAGAAAGGGGGTTCCCTCAAGGGCCTCCACAGCCTAACACTCCATCATTCAGTTCTTCCACCCAACAACTCCTACTCCCAGCAGGCTGACCATGAGTATATATAGGAGACCTGCCCCCTGCCAATCCAAGTTGGGGATTGGTCAGGGCTCCAAGATACACTCCATGCCCCTCCAATCCTCTGTCATGCTTCTTTTCCAGAACCCTTTAGAAACAGAGAATGCGCCAGAGAAGAGTACATATCAGTCACCTATTGCTACATTTAAAACCACTCCCCAGCCCCTTAGATCAAAAACAAACTAAATTTACCTGCACTAGCTGTAACAAAAACACACTACTCTAGCAACCTACCTACTTAAAGGGGTTGCAAAGGTTTGTCTTCTTTTCCCTAAATAGGGTCCTTTAAGCTAGTGCATTGTTGGTTCACCTACCTGTCCCTTCGATTTCCCTTCTAAGGGCCAGATTCAGGTAGGAGAGCGGGTCTTTATGTTAGAGTAACGTTTGTCATTTACGTTACTCCGCCGGAACTTTAGGAGCAAGTACTGTTATTCACATAGCACTTGCTCATAAAGTTGCGGCGGCGTAGCGAAAATGAGGTGGCGGAATTCAAATTGGGCGGGTAGGGGGCGTGTATTATTTAAACTAGGCGCGATCCCGCGGCGAACGTACTGCGCATGTGTCGACTGTCAGTGCGCATGCTCCAAATTGTGTCAGTGAACGTCAATGACGTCAATCCCCATTCACGGACGTTTTACGCAAACGACGCTAAACTTTTTAAATTCGATGCGATGACGACGGCCATACTTAACATAGGATACTCCACCTAGGGGGCATGTTTTTCTTTACACCGCGTATCGCTTACGGAAACGTCGGAAAGTCACTGCGTCGGGCCCGCGTACGATCGTGAATTTCCGTTTCTCGTGATTAACATATTCTCGGCGTTAATCAGCGGGAACTCCCCGAGCGCCATTTTTAAAATTGCAGTTCCGATACGACGGCGAAATACAATTACGCCGCTCGTATAGGAACTCCAACCCGGCGTATCTTGTTTTCTGCTTACAGATAAGCCAGCTCAAAGTGAGAGTTATGCTGGCGTATCACTGATACTCCAGCCTAACTCTACCTGAATCTGGCCCTAAATGTTTTTTTCTTTGTTTGAATTTCTCTCTTCCTGTTTCTCCTCATTAAGCTTTCCACCATCATCTAAGTGGTGGAAAGTCATTCAGAACAGCTTACTGAACAGCTTACTGAGGAGGAACAGGAAGTGATAAATTCAGACAAAGAAAACAAAGAAAAAAAACATTTAGAAGGGAAATTGAAGGAAAAGGTAAGTGAACCAACAATGCACTGGCTTAAAGTAACCTATTTAGAAAAAAAAAAAAAAAAAAAACCTTTACAACCCCTTTAAGGTAGAGGGTGCTACAATAGTATTTAATGCTTAAAATATTATTTATTTTTATAATAGTATTTAATGGTTTTAGTTAGTTTGGGGGTAAGATGCTTTCCTCACAACTCTTTTTTTTTTATCTGGAACTAAACCCAATGATTTAGCAATTAAAAAAAAAACTGTTACATTCACGGCATGTGTTGTGAATGTAGATGTCACAATTGATGTGCTCTCAACCAAACTGTCAAACCAATATATGGCTGCTGGCATAACTGATCACATGTGCAGCATCATGGCAGTTGAAGATCAAACAGAGGCCAAGGTGGCAGCTTCCTTTGCTGAAAAGAATAGGAGAGTTTAGTTCTGCTTTAATATAATTTATTATTTCCTGTCATATGGAATAATATTAACAATTCCTCTCTCCAAGACGCATTCCTTCTGGCCAATACATATCCCCTCTCAGCCTAACCCAGAGGAGGTGGAGGCAACATTGGAGCCATAAAAATTGACCCAGAAAAAAACCTCAGCATTCTAATGAAGCTTCCCGAGTCTATGCTGAATCATAACATGTAACTCTCGAAGGGACCAGGATCCACCAGATTATCAAGCATTGGTCCCTATATTATTCTGCATCAGTGTTAAAGGAGCATGGATGGAAACCAACTGGAAATTCTTTGTCAAAATATTGGCACGACTGTAAGGCCCATTTCCATGCAGTCACTGTGTAATCTGTGCTGCTAATTCCTGACTAAAAAAGTCCCAGATAATACTCCGTTCTATGGATGTCTTGAGATAGAACAGTTCCAAGTTTATATTGGAGGTGTCTGTCTGAATGAATGATGATATTGACAATTTGGGAGATTCTAGGACATGATGCTGGCACAGTGCTGACATGAGCTCCAGGAAGCTTTTTCAGCATTTGCATTCCTCTTGAATTTGACCAGCTTCCAACCCTTGGTTAGATTGGTCAGCAGCACCACCGGGGTGGCAAAATTAGGAAAAAGAAAGAAACGGATGGTGCCAATAAATAATCCCTTGTGTGTGTATGTATATATGTAGCAGCTGCCTCTTTAAGTGTAACTAAAACACTTATATACCATTAAACTAAATTCAAATACACATTAATCTGTAAAGATTTGAAAAAACGATTTGTGCACATATATAATCAATTAGTGAAAATAAAAATTATACCATATATGTATCCACAATCTCCTACATATAAACGGATGATACAAGTAGAATAAAAATGGTCCTTAAAGGGTAATTTCACCTTTACAGAAAAATCTGCAAGGTGAATTTACACAGGACCCCCTCCCCATCCCCCCAGTCCAGCTGACCTGCAGCAAGGCAATCGCCCATTCTGAGCCCCAGTATAGACGTCTCGGGGCTACAGTCAAACGCAAAGCAAGTGTCCATATCAAGTAAAGACAACTCAAAGCCTTCTTGTTGAGTTAACATACTGTAGTCTCTTTAACATAACAGAAATTAGCTTGCTCCAGCCATGGAAGCTTCAAGGTAACAAAATCCAAATCACTGAGGTACCACAGGACCCAGCCAGCTGTGACGCTTCCTACAACTCCCTACTTCCTCATTATCAGCCCTCTACTTCCTTAACCCTTGCTGTGTCTCTTGACAGGAAAACATACAGAATGAAAAATATATATAGTGTGGGTTAGCTCAAGTGGGGATCACCTTCCCTGGGAAAAAAGGCAGTCCAACGGCAGGTCTTTCGTTAAAAGTCTGTCTTGTTGCAAGTTTTATTTTTTTTATCAACAGTGGTGTCATGCACCCAAATGCTAATGTGCTAGAATCCCTTTAAATATGTTTGTATATACATTTTTAAACTCAGCCAGGGCTGGACTTACCATTGGGCTTGACTGGGCTCAAGCCCATGGGCCCCGCCCAATAGGGGGCCCCTCTAAAAAAAAATACAATTTTTTTTTTAGGGGTCCGGAGGTCCCCAGCGGCCCGGAGGCCCCCAGGGCCCCGGACAGCAACCCCTACGTTTTTAATTTATATATTATTATTAATTATTATTATTATTAAAGGGCCCAGAGGTCTCCAGGGCCCCCGGATGGCAACCCCCCTTTTTTTATAAAAAAATTAAATTTTTATATATATATATATATATATATATATATATATATATATTTTTTTTTTTATTAAAGGGCTCAGAGGTCCCCAGGGCCCCATGTGGCAACCCCCCCCTTTTTTTTAAATAAATGTTTATTTTTATTTTTTTGTTTATATTGCAAAACTTCCCCTACAGTAGGAGGAACCGGAGCGGTGGGGATGTCTGCTGAATTCGTTCGCCCCCCCGCTTAACAACTTTAATGCGCACCCCCCCGCTCAACAACTTTAATTCGCCCCCCCGCTCAACAACTTTAATGCGCACCCACCCGCTCAGCAACTATGACCCCCCTCCTCGCTCCAGGGGGCCCCTTCAACACTCAAGCCCAGGGGCCCCTACCACCCTAAGTCCTGCCCTGAACTCAGCATATCATATTAAACCATATATAACATTAACAAAACAAAACAAACAATGCACCAGTCCACAGATTGTTCTTTGGTATGAATGTGCTTGCATATGTTCAACCTTTTATAAAAAAAACAGGCTTGTGTTCACATATCCAAACTACTGCTTCCTTAATTAGTGTTTAATACTATGTGCTCCAGTCATCCACGTGCTTTAGTCATAATCCCCTCATCCGATGTGCCCTCCTCTGAGGAATAAGACCAACCAATGGTCTATATGTGCTTTTGTCCCTTTTTCCCTTCTTCTTGGTGGCGGCGGGACACTACTTGGGCTTCCCACCTCACCAGCTTTAACTGCACTTATGGGACTCGCCACATCTCCAGGTGTTACTGAAGTGCTGGATGTACGACCAGGGTGTACTAGGCCGATGGTGCTTGCCAGTTTACCAGAAGGATGAGCGGCACTAGTACTTCTCTGCTCCATACGAGAGCCTTGTGGTTCTTGCACCTCAACGACAGCAGAAGAATGGGGTCGGGTACGCTTGACCTTGGCAGGTACCTCAACTTCGTCGTCAGAGCTATCTGTCATGGAGCCGCTGTCATCTACAGGATCGTATTCTGAGCCTGAATCTGACAGATGAGTGACCAACTCTTTACTATCTGTCATGCTCAGAAATGTGTAGGCCTCTATACTACTCTATGCTTCCTTTGATTTGCCATTTTGGGCTCTAAATTTTTTGGTACAACTAATAAGATTCACAGGTAAAAAAGCACCTGACTGTCAGCGCAACTGAGTCAAACGCTACCACAAAAACTGTTTTGCCCTGTACACATGATCGGTTTGTCCGATGAAAACAGTCCGATGGACCGTTTTTTATCCGACGAACCGATCGTGTGTGGGCCCCATCAGTTTTTTTTGCCATTGGTGAAAAAAAAATAGAACCTGTTTTAAAAATTTCGTATGGTTAAAAAACCGATAGAAAAAAACAATCGTCTGTGGGGAAATCCATTGGTCAAAAATCCACGCATGCTCAGAATCAAGTCGAAGCATTGGACTTCATTTTTCTCTGCACGTTGTTGTGTTTTACGCCACCGCGTTGGACACGATCGGATTTTTAACCGATGGTGTGTAGGCAAGACTGATGAAAGTCAGCTTTATCGGATATCTGATGAAAAAATCCATTGGTTCGTTTGGCGATCGCAGGGATCAGGCCTGACTCTGCAAACGCTGCAGTTATGTGTTTAGTGTTTTGTAAGTTACAGTGATCAATCGATACTGCACTTAGGTGGGCTGGGCTGGGCGGAGGGGTAAAATGCAGGTGCTAGCAGGTATCTGGGCTGATTCTGCTAACACTGCGTTTTTGGGAATCCTAAACTGCTGGGGACACTAGTATAGACCTGATCAGTTCAGATATTTAATACAATTACAAATGGGAAACCCCTGACGTGCCAGAGGGGGTGGGGTCACGGGAAGGCCGCCGGAAACAACGTACGTCAAAACGGGCGAGGTCACTCGTCTACGTCACGGGTGGCCCCGCCCTCGGGTTTAAAAGAAAGGTCACACGGCTGCCGCATCATTTGCCTGGAAGCCTTCTATGGAGGAGGCTGTATCGTTCGCAGCGGCAGGTAGCGGTATGGATTTTTTGGGGGAACACCACGTCATTTTTTTTAAATTACACTGGGTTCCCCTTAATACCAGACCTGATATGGTATTTGGGGGGACCCCCACACATTTTTTTTTAAACTACTCGCGATATTAATGAATTGTCGGGTCCCGGCAATACAGATAAAAGTCGTTGAAAAAAATGGCAGGGGTTCCCCTTAATATTCATACCAAACCCAAAGGGCCTGATAATGGACTGGAGGGGGACCCCTGTCATTTTTTTCAATTACTTTACTCTTTATTGCCGGGAACGACAATTCATGAATAGCCAGGAGTAGTTTTAAATTACTTTTTTTCTTTCAGAATTTACACTTTGTGCAGGGACAATTCTAAACACGGGAAACATGCGCTACTTTACATGCATACTATACACTCCCCCAGGTATGAAATTTAAAGGAATATTTTACTTTTATTGTTTCACTTTAAGCATTATTAAAATCACTGCTCCCGAAAAAACTGACATTTTTAAAACTTTTTTTTTGCATTGATACATGTCCCCTGAGGCAGGACCTGGGTCCCCAAACACTTTTTTGACAAAAACTTGCATATTAACCTTTGATGTTAACACTTTTGATTTCTCCCATAGACTTTTAAAGGGTGTTCGAATTATTCGCTGTTCAATTTGAACATAAAGCTCATCCCTAGCGTTAAGGGGATGTGGCATGTGCAGCTGCAGTATGTGTACAATCTAGTTCATCCTCAATTGCATCTTAACCACTTGCCCTCCGGAAGATTTACCCCCCTCCTAACCAGGCCATTTTATGCGATATGGCAACTGACAATTGCGACACTGCACCCAATTGAGAATTTTTTTCACACAAATAGAGCTTTCTTTTGGTGGTAGTGGGGTGAATATTACCGCGCTTACCACAAACGGGGGGGGGGGGGGCAGGGTCGTGGGTACAGCTGCTGCACTGAATGGTGTATCAACCAAAGCAAATAAATAAAAATGAGGGGGGGTAGTGCTGCGCTGTGAGGGGGGGGGGAGGGGGGATGGGGATGGGATAAAGTGCGGAGAGGAAGTGTAGCAAAAAACTTTATGTTAGGAAAGAGTAAACCTAACTAGTGATCAATAACAATCTCGAAAAATGACAGTGATATAAGCATGCTGCAATGCAGCCAAAGCTGGCTCTCAAACCAATTACAGTGTAAATAAACATATAAAGTGTAAATCCCTTATACACAATCCGGTGCACAAAATGCTAAAACCAACACACAAGGGTGTTGATTGGGGTGAATGTCCATACAGCAGGTATCAACAAGTAAATACAAAAAATATATAAATAAAATTCATAGAATTAGTGGTATAAAAGCCAAAATGACGTGATGACAAGTTGCAGGTGCAAATTAAGTAAGGATGTCCCCTTACCTTACTGTTGTAAGGTAACAGCAAAAGCAAAGCCCAGGAGCGCTTTTCTGGTTAGGTCCGCTTGTGGTGTCATCCAAATAGACTGTAGTGGTGAGGATAGATCCTTCCTGGTAATCACCTCCAAACGCTAGCAGTACTCGCATCCAGGGAAACAAAAAAATGCCAATAGTGTAGTACCATTAAAACAGGGGAGGTTTTATTCAAATGATACACTGGGTACTCACAATGTTACAATAAAAAACAGGCATAAAAAACAGGGCGTACACCGACGTCACCTATGGTACCTCATACGCGCATTTGTCACCTCTCGTGACTAGAAAAGGCCTTATGCAAATGGCGTATCTGTACTGCGACGGCCAGGTGTACGTTCGTGAATAGACCTATCTCGCTGATTTACATATTCTAGGCGTAAATCAGGGTAAACGCCCATAGCGGCCAGCGTAAATAGGAAGCTAAGATACGACGGCGTAGGAGACTTACGCCGGTTGTATCTTAGCAACATTTAAGTGTATCTCACTTTGAGAGTACGCTTAAAGATACGATCTACTGATACGCCGGCGTAACTACCTGAATCTGGCCAATTGTGTTTTTTTCAAACTTGCCACTCTTCTTTTGTTTATAGCGCAAAAAATAAAAACCAGAGGTCGCTCCGACTTCAGAAAAGGTTCCTGTACTACTTCAATCCGACTTCTAGGCAACTTGTAGGCAACTTGTACCCATTGATTTCAATGGAAGTTGCCTCAGAAGTCGGATCACTGTCTTAACTGAAGCAACAATACAGGAAGATAACATACATTTCTCAGGCAAACCCCCCCTCCCCCTCCCTCCCACAGAGCTGATTGTTGTTTGATTGGCCACTGGAAAGCCTCCTGTCCTTGAGGCGACTTTAAGTTGCCTTGTACTGTCCTGGAGGCAACTTGAAGTTGCCTTGTAAGTTGCCTGATGATTCAGACTCAAGTGTTGTCCAAGTTGCCTCCCAAAGTCATGCTAGAAGTTGTGTTGCCCCTGTGTGAATGGGCTCTTATGAGTGCATGTAATTAACTTTATTTACAGTGCCTTGCAAAAGTATTCGGCAAAGTTCAAGGGGGCCGAATACTTTCGTAAGGCACTGTACAATACTTTAGAACAGAAAAGTATTAATTAGGTCTGGTCCAACATTTTACTTCAAACATTCAGATTGCTCAAATCTCTATCTTTGTGATCTTTTTTTACACAGATACCTGTAAATGTTTTTAAAGTGATTTTTTAAATGTTATCAAGTGACAATCCGTTTTCATAAAGCTAATCAGCAAAAATGAATCTATGTTTATAAAGCAGAAGTGGCTTCCAATCCTTACCTTTAATTAAAAAAACAGTTGCATTTGTGGATTGATGAACAAAGTAAAGCTGCAGTAAAGTACAATAAATGCTCTATTGTTTACTGCCCAGTAGGTGGCAGCAATATTCTTAACAATGAAAGCACAGTTTGCAAGCTGGATCCATTGACTTGACTGTAAAGAAAAGAGAAGTTGATACACTATTCAGCTTTCATGTTGGCAGCCTTGCACAGGTCATGGCCTGAAATGTCAATGTGTTTTGTGAAATACATGCACTTCAAGCCTTTCATTAATGAGTAATTTAGCATTTTAGTGGTATACTCCAGTCTCGCTCTATTTGTCTTTGTTAGATCCCTATATTGCTTCTCAACAAATGGCACCTCAAAGACATGAATTAGAGCCATTTTTCAGATTAATCCCAACATTCGATTCCTGGGTTGATAAAGTATATTCCCTGCTGTCAATCAATAATTTTGTACCTAATTAAGTTTGCCTTACAGACTTACAGTAGAAAGGCTGCTACGTTATTTAATTTGCATTAGAAATTATTAATAAATGTTCATTAATTGGGGAATTATATAAAATGAAAAAAGCAAAATTATGTTTGATTGGGGGAAAAAAAAAAATAATTGATTTGTGTGCATTATGGAAAGATGTTTCCGAAATGTCATGCCTTTTATACATTTATAATATGTTTTTGTTTTGTTTGTTTTTTGCTTTGAGCCTTAACAGAGAAAGAAAGAAAGGGAGGAAATCCATTGCTGGTCTCCTAGTCCTAACCCTCTGTTAGCAGCAAACAGAAGATACGTAGGCAGTAGACATATGGCACACAATGAATAGGATTCTATATTTATTAAACCTTCTTAACTAAGCAGGTGTATGAGATCATTAACTGTGCACACCTGCTGAAAGGAAGCCTGGTGCCAGGTTACAGTAAATTGCCTTGTCAGTTAGGACAGGTATGTGAAACCTTCTCCTGGCTTTTTCATTGCAATGTAACTAGGATAGTCTTAGGAATAACACATGATTTAGAAAAGGCGATAAATGTAAACTACCAACCATCGCAAAATACACAGTTCCTGGAGAAAAGGCAAGCGTCTTCAATCAATGTAGGGAATAATTCAATTTTCCCTAGTCAATTAGCACTATTAAGACCCATATTCCATGTTCTCTTGTGGTTTATGGTTTTCTATAACCAGAGATTTGGGGGAGGGGGAGTAATGTAAGCTAAGAAAGAAAAGCCTGCAGGCAAAGATCGAACATACTGGTGTACTGTATGTTTTATTGCCTGGTCTTTTATACAAAAATATTGGTTATACCTGTAAAGATTTTTCAGACAATGCAATGAGTATACAATTAAATTGTTATTTTCGTGAGCGGAAATATATATTAGACAGAAGTGCTCTGTTGATTCCTTATAGATGATCAATATATAGGTGACTGTAAAATTTACAAACGACTTGAACCTCTGTAATGCCCACAGAACCAACTGGCATTCAATTAATTTTACTCATCTCTGTGTTGGGCCAATAGTTACAGTGAGGAGAAGTATTTGATACACTGTAGGTTTTCCTACTTACAAAGGATGTAGAGGTCTGTATAATTTTTATCATAGGTACTCTTTAACTGTGAGAGACTGAATCAAAAATTCAGAAAATCACATTGTATAATTTTTAAATAATTAATTAGCATTTTATTGCATGACATAAGTATTTGATCACCTATCGCCCAGTAAGAATTCCGTCTCTCACACCTGAAGGGTACCTATGATAAAAATTACAGACCTCTGCATGCTTTGTAAGTAGGAAAACTTGCAAAATCAGCAGAGCATCAAATACTTGTTCTCCCCACTGTATGTAATATCTTTCACCTATTTTCTTTTCTTTAAACTCGCCCTCAATCCATTAATTACTATTCAGTGTATGTGTGCCTACTATGAAGGCTCTCAAAATGTATAGAGTTAGGACTGCAGAAAATACTGGGGTGCCTTGTCACAGCCTCTCCAGCTTACATATGTATTTGCAAATGTGTGCAAACGAAACCCCTGTTGTTAACCACTTTGCGCCTGCGCTATAGTCGAATGACAGCTACAGTGCGGACCTACTTTGCCGGGAGGCTGTCAATAGACGCCCTCCCGTGCTCGAGCGGCATGTGCACCCCCTTCAGGGCGCTCGCTCTGTGATCAGTGAGTCTATGAGATGACAGCTGATCATGTGACGTAAACAGAGCTGGTAATCTTCTATTTTATTAATTTATATATATATATATATATATATATATATATATATATATATATATACCCGTGTTTCCCCGAAAATAAGACACCGAAAATAAGACACACTATGGCTTATTTTAGGGGGATGTCTTATTTTTATTACTGGCAAGTATGGTACAACAGTATGGTACAACAATACATTTATTCAACTATCCCCTGGTGTTTGTGTGGGGTGAGAGACTGTTGCTGGTCAATGCTGGGGAGAAGCTTTACTTCTTCCCCTGAGTACAGAGTGTCCTTCTCCTCACTTCACTGAGACTTTTTACTTTCACTTTCACCTGACAGGGGGAGCCGACCTTACCGTATTTATGGGGCTGCCGACACCTCTCCGGTCACTTAGAGATACCGTGGAGCAGATAAGAAGGGCTGCACGACTTCTTTACAGCTCCTGAGCTCCGCACCAGTACAGTACGCCTATCATGTGTTGTTTACCGCTCCACGCCGCTACGCATACGACACGCCATCACTACGTCTTATTTTTCGGGGATTCGACACGCTATCACTACGTCTTATTTTCGGGGGTATGGCTTATATTTCGATCTTGCCTCGAAATCCCGCTACGGCTTATTTTCGGACTACATCTTATTTTCGGGGGAAACACGGTACATATATATTAAATGTATATATGATAACGTGAGGAGAAAAAAAAGCCGATCACCGGCAGGTGACAGAGGGACATTGTTCCCAATCAGGGAGAGCTTCCCAGCTAATGTGTGCCCATGTGTGTCCACTGTCAGTGCCACCTACCAGTGCACAACAGTGCTGCCTACCAGTTCCCACCAGCGTCACCTACCAGTGCCCACAGTGCCACCCATCAGTGCACACAGTGCCACCTATCAGTGCCCACAGTGCCACCTATCAAAGTCACTAATCAGTGCCTTATCAACAGTGCTGCCCATCATTGTCACCTACCAGTGCCCATCATTGTCACCTACCAGTGCCCATCAGTGCTAACTATCAGTGCCACCTATCAGTTCCAATCATCAATGCCGCCTTATCTGTGCCCATCAGTGCCGCCTTATCTGTCCCTATCAGTGCCGCCTTATCTGTAGCTACCAGTGCCACCTTATCTGTACCTATCAGTGCCCATCGGTGTAGCCTATCAGTGCCCATCAGTGCCGCCTCATCAGAGCATATCAATGAGGGAGAAAATTACCTGTTTGCAAAATTCTGGGTACAGTGTTGTATGATCGTGCAATTGTCATTCAAAGTGCATCAGCGCTGAAAATTGGTCTGGGCAGGAGGGGGGTTTAAGTGCCCAGTAAGCAAGTGGTTAATGTGAACTGTTGGACAGGACAATTCGGTTTGTTGCAGGCTGGTCGATATGTTGAAGGCTGGTTGGTAAGTTGATCGTGGAATTTTTATTTTATTTTCCTTATCCCTTATTATAATGTTAAAATTATTTCATAGGAGCTTTGTTTTAAAAGTGTTATAAAAGTGTCATTACGGGGGGTGCTCCACTTTCAAAAATGTAAGCTACTACTTTAGATATTTCCATGTAGTAATGTGAAACAGTTTAGAGCGCTTTAACTTCATTTTGTTCTGTACTTGTTGCTGCAAGAAAAAAATTGTTGTCCAAGCCTCTAGCAAGTAGGTAGATGTTAGCAAGTTTAGATTCTTCCATGTTACAGCACATGGGGTCCCTAATAAAAGGTAATTTTTGCTTAACATAACAAGTCTTCTTAAAGCGATTGTAAAGCTTTAACTTTTTATATATATATACCGTATTTATCGGCGTATACCGTGCACTTTGTTCCCCTTAAAATAGGGGGAAAATCGTGGGTGCGCGATATACGCCGATACCCGCTTCCCGCGCTCAGTTTGAACTGAGCCGCCGACATATACCGAGTGCAGTACACTCGGGTACATTCGGTCAGGCTCGGCTTTCTTTAGTAGTCACGCTCTGTGACGTTTATGCGTGAGAAGCTGAGCGTGGCCGAGCGTGCCCGAGTGTACTGCACTCGGTATACGTCGGCGGAGGCTTCAAACTGAGCGCGGGAAGCGGGGATTCGACTCAGACAGCGCTGGAGAAGCCGGGAGGACACCACCGAGGATGCAGACGAACGCCGTACCGGACGATTGACGCCGTGCAAGACACCAAAACTGTAAGTAATAAAATGTTATAACATTTTTTTTTACAGGAATTTCGGGGCTACTTTAGGGGTGCACGCTATACGCGGGAGCGCGCAATACCCCAATAAATACGGTATATATATATATATAATAGATATGCCATACTTACCTGCTCTGTGTTCTGTGGTTTTGCACAGAACAGCTCCAATCTTACTTTTCTGAGGTCCCCCTCCTGCCTCCTCCTTTTGTATAAGTTCCCACCATAGAAAGCCTCTTTCTATAGGAGCACCCATGTGGGCTTGCTCCAGAGCCATTCTGCCTTGTCACAGATTTTCATAGACAGCAACAAAAGCCAATGGCTCCTGCTGCTATCATTCTGCCCAGTGAAGAGGGAGAGAGAATCACAGCTTTCGTGCTTAACACTGGATCGAGATTGGGCTCAAGAAAGTATAAGTGGGTGCCAGGTGGAATCCTCTGGTATAGAAGGTTACCCTAATGCATCGGTACTTGTACTCGGTCCTAAAAAAGTGGTATCGGGACAACCCTACAGACTGGCCCATTTTGACAGGTCTCTCCCTTGGCGGCCGGACAACTCCTGCAAATCCCCCCCCCCCGGCCACCCAAGCCCCCTCTCCCCCTTCATTAGCCACTAGCCGTTCTACTTTATTAGAGTAGAATGGCTGGTACTGGTACTCTTATAGGCAGTACCAGTGGGGAAGCTAGACATTTTTTTACCTGGGGCAAAGAATCAGTTAGTTGGGAGAAGATTAGACAGAAGTGAGAAACTCCCAGGCCATAGCTGTTGAGTCAGCTGTCTGTCCCCTCCCCCCATGCTCCTCTGTCGTCCCCCCTGCTCCTCTGGTCCTCCCCCTGCTTCTTTGTTCCCCCCAGGTGAGCGTTGCTGCAAAGGAGAGGCAGAGAAGCGAAGGGGGGGAACAGTCCGCTGTCACTGAAGCCGGCCCACTGAGCCATCGGCCCACCGGGAAACTCCCTGTAGTCCCAATGGCCAGTCCATCCCTGCCCCAGCATGTAAATGCTTGTGATTGGATAGTGAAAGAGCAGTAAAAAAAAAACTGATGAGGTCAACCTTAAGATTTGCTCTTTGTATTCTGTGTGCGATATAGAAAATCGATAAAATCCTAGTTTGCCTGAAGGCCTACCACCATGCCCGGATTTACTCCCTTTTCCACCCCAAGGCAAATTTTCAGCACTGTTGTACTTTTAATGACAATTGCACGGTCATGGAACACTGTACCCAAACAACATGTTTATCATTTTATTTACACACATAGAGCTTTCTTTTGTTGGTATTTAATCACCACTGGGTTTTTAATTGTTTGCTAAATAAATAAAAAAAGCCTGAAAATCTTAAAAAAAATAATGTTTTTCTTAGTTTCTGTTAAAAAAAAAATTAAAATAAATAATCATTCTTCATAAATGTAGCCCAAAATGTATTGTGCTACATTTCATTGGTAAAAAGAACCCAAATCAGTTTATATTATTTAGCCTGTAGGAAAATTATAGAGTGATAGAGCCCACAAACTATGGTATATACCCAGGGCTCAAGTCCTGCAGGAACGTGTGGGAACAGAGTTCCTGCACTTTTTCACAGCAGGAACTCAGTTCCCTTTGCAGAATTAGAGCAGTCGAGAGTAGCCGAGCCGCTCGAGCCAATCCTTCACTAAGTGGCGATGCCCAGCTCGAGTCACTGTCAGGGGCAGGCGAACCTTAGTAATCCTTTATGTTACTGGCTGCTTCCTGTATAATATGAATCCATATACAGTGTATATGGATTCATCGGGTAGTGTGCGAGTATTCCGTCACTTCCTCAAAGCCTCAATGTCTCCTGGGAGCTTTTGTCATTGATCCCAGGAGACATTGCGGTGGTCTGCCATGAGTTATAGCGGGATTTAAAAAAAAGTATAATTTTTCTTTTTTTCGGTAGGGAAGTGGATTTGGATGGAAGTTCCCACAGTTTTTCCCCAGGACTTGACCCCTGTATATACCTGAAAATGTATCTAATTTCTTGAGGCCTTAAAATGGCAGGACAGTAGAATACCCCCCAAATTACCACTTTTTGTAAAGTAAACAGTCCAAGCTATTTAGTAGGAGGCACGGTAGGTTTTTAGAAGTTGACATTTTTTGTTAAAATTTTTGGGAAAATAAATTGAAAAAAAAGTCATATTTTTTCATATATATTATATATATTTTTAACCACTTAAGACCCGGACCAATACGCTAGCAAATGACCCAAGGGGTTTTTGCGATTCGGCACTGCGTCGCTTTAACAGACAATTGCGCGGTCGTGCGACGTGGCTCCCAAACAAAATTCGCGTCCTTTTTTTCCCACAAATAGAGCTTTCTTTTGGTGGTATTTGATCGCCTCTTTTTTTTTAACATTATGTTTGCTTATAGCAGTGCATTACATTCCAATAAGCAAGCATTTTACTGAATGAAGCAACTGTTTTGTTATGATTAGCTGTGATTGGTCAAAGTTAATAACATGGAAGAAGAGTGGATACCCTGCGCTGCCAGATAAGTATAAATGATAGCAGCTAACACAACTTTTTCAAAAAAGCAAAAAAACAAAGGAATACAAAAGTGTAGCGCTGAAATGACTAGGTGAAAATCAATACCATACAATATATGTTACAACATGTAAACAGTGAAAAATAAATGTGCATTTAAGTCCTTCTAATGAAAGAAACAGCTATTGTGCCTGTCTGGCACGTAGTGCAAGTGGACAATTGCACCAGAAAATCCTGGTAGTCCTAAAAAAGTTTGTCTGGTGATTGAATCAAGTGAGTGAGTGACTGAACGTGAAAATTTGTGACTTCTTCAACGTGACGATCCCACCACCTAAAGAATTGCAGGCTTACCAGAACGTGTTGACCAATGGTGACATATGCCACACGCTACTCCTCTTAATTGCAAAAAATAGCGTTGGTCGAACCAGAAATAGCTATGTTTAGTAGCGAAATCTAGAAGTTCAATTATGTAGTCGCTTTGAAACGAAGCGAGAGAATGTTCGTTCTTTAAAAAATACTGAACAGCTTCTACACCTAGATGTTGAGGAATACAAGTGTATAAAGAAGCCACATCTGCCGTGACCATAATACAACCCTCTCGCACCTCTAAACCTTCTAAGAGGCGGATAGTATCCCCTGTATCCTTGATGTATGAAGGAGTCCGTCTAACCAGGGGCTGTAGATAGAAATCTATATAGCGGCCTATGCGTGAAGTGACCGAATCTATGCCACTCACGATAGGTCTGCCTGGTGGTTGAGTGGGATGTTTATGAATTTTGGGCAGGTAATATATTGTCGGAATTCTGGGTACTTTGGGAACTAAATAAGTTTTCTCCTTTTTGTTAAGGATTTTGAGGTCAAAACCCTTGTTGACGAGGGTTTGTAACTCTCTCTTGTATGTGGCAGTCGGATTATTAGGGATTTCTTGGTAAGTACCGGGTTCCCCTAGAATACGATGCATCTCTTGTTCGTATTGTGACTTATCTAAAATTACAATCCCCCTGCCCTTGTCAGCCGGGCGGATGATCAAATCCTTGTTATCACACAAGGAGCGAACACCCTGACTAGACAAGGGTTGTGAGGAATGACGCTTTTCTTTTAATAGAGACAGGTCTTTAAGAACCAACTCTTTAAAGATTTTCACAGCAGGAGCCACCGCAACGGAAGGATTAAAGAGTGATGGATTTGACAATCCGGAATGCACCGTCCCCAAAGTAGCTGCCCTGGTCTCTGTGGAATATGTGTTAGAAACCATATATCTCTGAATATTTATTTTGCGTATACATTTCTGCACATCAATGAATGTGCCAAATTTATTTAATGGTTTGGAGGGAGCAAACTTGAGGCCTTTATCCAGAAAAGACTGTTCAACCGCAGTCAATGTTTTGGAACTCAAGTTAAACACTCCTTGGCTGCTTATGTTCTCCTTCTCTTTTCTTTTCTGTATGCGCCTTCCTGGTCTGCATCCTCTCTTTGGTTTGGACCTTTGGAGTGCCATGGTCGGTCTCCACGAAAACCCTGCCCACCATGAACATTGGAATCATCATGGCCATGACCATGGGGTGATGGTTCGTAACCACCACGTGACTGTTGTTGCCCATAGTCTCTATGGTCTATGAGAGGAGAAAATCTGTTTTGAACAGGTACTGCAGGTGAGTTGTAATATGAGTGGTGAGGGTAGCGATCGTCATACTGTTCTCTGTATGGAGCTGGGGATGCCCATCTAGGGTAGCCCCCTTGATCCCGGAATGGTCGTTGTCCGGAATGGTGGGAGTCACCCCTGTGTTGTCCTCTACCTCCACGTTTTCCTCTATTGTTCGCTCTTCCCCTGACAGGGTGATTAGGCGTACGAGGACTTTGGTATTGTGATCTTTGTGGCATTGGAGGTGGTACTTGGGTGGAGGAAACACTCAAAGGGGGTAAGAATTTGACTCCAAATTGGGATGCCAAACTCGTGGGACCACCTGTGGACGTAGCTAGTGCTGCTGTACCAGCATTGGCAGCAGGAGCAGTGTCCATTGGGTTGGTAGGCGTAATTGTTTTTTGCCACCCAAATACGGCGTTAAGTTTATAATCGCTAACATCTCTAGCATATTTTTTGTGTTTTTTTATTCTCTGATCCCTGTCTTCCTTCTTCAAATGACTCTGGAGATTAGAGCACAAGGAATTGTATTCTAGAGAATTTTTATGCGACACAAGTTTTTCTTTAAGTACCTTGATTTCTTTGTCCAGCACAAGTAATCTGTTTAGAAACAAGAAAACCTAAAAAATTGGTCCCGGCCTCGTTAAAATATTTGTACCATGATTCTAAGTCAGGGTCTTCTTGTTGGGGATGTATTTCCCACCGGAGGCTGCGTGGAACCATTTCTTCTGAGATATACTGCTCCAAAAAGATAATATCCCATTGGAGATGTATCCTCGAAGTCATGACATTTTTTAGACGCATGAAAAAAAAGTGCAGTGTCATTGCCTGTGACAGTAAAAACACCGTCAACATTCATGGTACGAGATGTTCTATAGTCAAATATATCCATATTGCTGTGAATATATTAATAGACTAGTGAAAAGGCTGCTGCAGTGTAGATCTTGAAAATAAACAAAATGGAAGAAGAGTGGATACCCTGCGCTGCCAGATAAGTATAAATGATAGCAGCTAACACAACTTTTTCAAAAAAGCAAAAAAACAAAGGAATACAAAAGTGTAGCGCTGAAATGACTAGGTGAAAATCAATACCATACAATATATGTTACAACATGTAAACAGTGAAAAATAAATGTGCATATAAGTCCTTCTAATGAAAGAAACAGCTATTGTGCCTGTCTGGCACGTAGTGCAAGTGGACAATTGCACCAGAAAATCCTGGTAGTCCTAAAAAAGTTTGTCTGGTGATTGAATCAAGTGAGTGAGTGACTGAACGTGAAAATTTGTGACTTCTTCAACGTGACGATCCCATCACCTAAAGAATTGCAGGCTAACCAGAACGTGTTGACCAATGGTGACATATGCCACAAGAGGTCAAACAAGGCTTTGAATGACGGATGTCATGAACAGTCCTCAGCAGGAAACATGCGCCCGATCAGTCAGGATGTCTTGCAATGGGATAGGATAGGCTGGAAACTGTACTTATTTTGAAATCACCATTGGTAGGCTCGATATGTTAAAAGTGCATGTAGAAAAGACTCAGGGGGGTCTCTCGTTTAGAGACTTTCTGGATATATGAACTCCAGACTCATACCCCATTAGGACTCAACATCGAATGGGACATAAACTCATTCATCAACATGTCCTAAAATATATATTGTCGGTCATGACCATTCTGGGTCCGTAGGGAATTTTGCAACAATTGGCATTGTACTCTGATCATAATTTCAATGGTGATTTTATTTTGCAATGCTAACTGTATGTCAATTAACGGTTATATATGTCACCTTATGCTATTGTATGTGGAGATCTGACTCACAATAGACGTGAGGCAGTGGTTTTTTAGTTAAATGTTCATATATATTTTATTTGCAATATATTGTATATTATTCTATACACATTTTTAGTTTCGTGCCATTTCAACCTCTTGCTTATTCTATTTATATAGAGAAGCACGTGGCACGTACTACATATAATTTTTAACTCATTTTAATCATTTTATACATTTTTGGCCAGTGCCCATTTGATATTGAAGGAAAGCTTAAATTTTCCTTTTTTGATCATGGTGACAATCCACCTTTTATTACATAATATCCTTCTTTTAACATATTTCATTTAGCTGCCTGATAGGCGTAGTCAGTCCATCTACCTTGGTACTGTATATGAAGAGGAAAGACGATTTCAATGCATTTGCCGTCTGATGGACGGTGGTTGCATCCATATGGGGTTAATCAGACCTAGCATAGCGATAAACACACCCTTTTCCCCAAAGGAGGATTTGACCTATCGCGAATGGTTTCTCTGAGAACGAGGCACGGTTCGCGCGCATGCGCGATTTACGTCCATGCGCCATAGTCACTCAGAGATCCTGGTATTGATTTGATCGTCTAAGCCTCAACTACCCCACCATGAGGCTTGGTTAACACACATGCGCCTTGCCTCCCATTGTAACCAAAGAGAGGCTTGGTTATTGTATGGACACGGCCAGAATATGTGAAAAAATATGGTCTCGTGCCGCGCTAATTATATTGCCAGACCTATTATAATATATATGGCAACTTCAGATAGAAATAATGTGTCAGTCCCCATATTCATGTAGTATTTACAACACTCAACCTTCAGACTATACCAGCCAATACCAGGAAGTGCTTCTTTCACTTCCTGCCTACATGTGCATGATTGTTTTTTTCCATATTGAGGCTTGGAGTGCAAGCCGAGGCGCCATCTTGGACAGGGGGAAGTGTTGCTTGATTGCTGACAATCTGAGGTGAGTCAGATCTTCACTGATTGGATATGTTTGTATGGACTGTATATAAATTGGAGTGGGCTACAGTGGAGTGACACCCCAGACGATGTGCTTTGACCACGAAACGCGTCGGGAGGACTCCACTGTCGCCTAATTTTACTTGCAAGGACCTTTTCAATCCAGCCAAATGTGAGTTTGTTAGCTGTGAATAAATACCTAATTTTAGTTAAACGGAATTACGCTATGTGGCCACCCTCTTTTCTTTTCTACATGCACTTTTAACATATCGAGCCTACCAATGGTGATTTCAAAATAAGTACAGTTTCCAGCCTATCCTATTCCATTGCAAGACATCCTGACTGATCGGGCGCATGTTTCCTGCTGAGGACTGTTCATGACATCCGTCATTCAAAGCCTTGTTTGACCTCTTGTGGCATATGTCACCATTGGTCAACACGTTCTGGTAAGCCTGCAATTCTTTAGGTGGTGGGATCGTCACGTTGAAGAAGTCACAAATTTTCACGTTCAGTCACTCACTCACTTGATTCAATCACCAGACAAACTTTTTTAGGACTACCAGGATTTTCTGGTGCAATTGTCCACTTGCACTACGTGCCAGACAGGCACAATAGCACATTTATTTTTCACTGTTTACATGTTGTAACATATATTGTATGGTATTGATTTTCACCTAGTCATTTCAGCGCTACACTTTCGTATTCCAAAGTTAATAACATGGTACAGATGGGATGTGATTGGCCCTGTCTGTATCATGTGATCAAATTAACCAATCACAGCTAGCAACACAGTTGTACACAATGAATGACATGAAAGAAAGCCATCCATTGTGTTTAACTGTCATGTGACCTGCTATGATTCATCACGGCAGTAACATGGTGCCGGGAATGAGCCGATACTTTGATCGGTGACAGATCGCAATGCTGCATGGTCCCACGGCATACCTCCCAACCTTCCCGGATTTAGCGGGAATGTCCCGTGTTTCGAGGTAAATTCCGCGGTCCTGCGATTCCCCCCCCCTCCCTCTGTGATTACCACGATCCGCAGTAAATCCAGTGGTCCCGCGATCCCCCCCGCTCAACAACTCAGACCCGCGATTCCCCCCCCGCGCTCAACAACTCCACCGATCCGCGGAACTGCCTGGCCGTCATTTGTCTATAGGCTGGCCATTAAGTGGTTAAAGGTAATAAACAGTCATGCTAAAGCTTTTAAAAATCAACTCCACAATAATATCTGGGCCCCCTGACTGATGGGGCCCCTCTCTTTACTAAAACAATATAAAAAAAAATGATATAACATAGTAAAAAAATATATATAATATAAAACATATAATACTAAAAAATGACTTTCTTTTAAGACCGCACACAGTACATTTACATAATTAAAGGGTCACTAAAGGAAAAATTTATTTTTGCTAAAATGACTGTTTACAGGGTATAGAGACATACAAGTTAACTGATTCCTTTTCAAAATGATTAAAAATAGATAAAAATCAATCATATAATGTGTCTGCAGGTTAGTTTTACTTTTGAACTGGCTTTATGTTTCTGTGAAGTAGAAATAGAAACACAGAACAAAAACAAACAAATCCAGGGCAGTGTTTTGTTTTTAAAATGAATCTGATTGGTTCTGGGAAGTTTTAGACACACAGTAATGACAGCTTAAAACACCGTGAGAAAGCTCCCAGCACTGTGGCATCAGAGCAGGATTACAGCAACTTCAAAGCAAAAACGAACAATAAGAACATGAAACCAGTACTGCAGTAAGGTAAAGGAAGCTATTTAGCTAAAAAAAAAAATTCCTTTAGTGATCCTTTAATTTGGAGCTAAACACCGCTAGCTTCCAAAACCCTAGTATTTTCTTGTACTTTATCTCTACAAAATAAAAGTGGTTTCAACGGTGGATACACCACGGGATCACTTTTATAGGCGGCGCTTCCCGGTCGTCTCTGGGCTTACCAATCCTTTTGGTTAGCCCGGAGACAATCCAATCCTCTCTGTGGATGGGCAAGATGCCCTTGAAGGAACGGGCCACCTTTTGGCCTTAAACGAATGATGTTTTCCCTTCTTAAAAGCAAAATAACTTTTTTAGCTTTTTTTTTGCTTTTAAGTGTAAATGTGAGATCTGAGGTCTTTTTGACCCAAGATTTTGCAATAAAGAGACCCTGTCATGCTTATTTCCATTACAAGGGATGTTTGTGTTCCTTGTAATAGGAACAAAATATAAATGAATAGAACTCCACTGTCTTTTGGGTTCTGTGCCAAGCAACTGCCCAACTACATACTAACTATGTGGCATAGTTTTCTCGGCACTGCTGCCATTCATAGCATGACTTGTATCAGGCTTTCCTGATTTGATGAGGTGAAGATCGTGACATCACTACCCCTTCTCTCCGCCTTGCCCAATCAGAGAATGCCTTGTAATAATTAAAATACAAAGAGTTTTGTGAATGGCAGCAAGATACACAGGACCCAGAAGACTGTGTTGATCACTGTAATTGTGCCAAATACTACATTGATTGTCAACTTTTAAGTGGACCGATGTAAGCAAACAATTAGGTATATACCGAGTTCAGATTTAACATTACGGCTAGGTTCACACTAGTGCAATGCTTCAAATGCTTTAATTGTAAGGCTGGGTTCACACCTATGCGAATTGGTTGCGGTTTCAACCGCATCCAAAACGCAGAACATTTCTAAATACATTGTTTTCAATGAGGCTGGTTCACATATGTGCGATGCATTCGCACTGCGCATTGCTGGAAAACCGTATGCGTTGTGGAGGCCTTGCGGTGCGGCTCAGGTGCGAATTCAGTCCTATTATCTTCTATGGGTACGCAGCTGATTCGCAGATGTGTTCAGTTCTCTTCAGGAATTTCTCTCATTCAGCTCAATACATTTCTCCCCCACTCTCCTCTCACTCGGAACTTCTCCCAGGTCTCCAAATTCGCAGCAAAAACTGAGCTAATCTGCTGAACACTTCCCTTATCTATCTGCAGAGATAAAAGAGCTGAAATACGCACAGCACAAGTGTGAACCCAGCCTAAGTGATAAAAATATAGATAGTTAATGTGATTTGAAAAGTAGTTCAGCCATGTTAAAGTCATATTGTCTTTTATACATCTTCCATTTATGTAGAGTTGTCTGTGTCTGTTTGTGTGGAACTGTAAAATCAGATGGGAACAGGTCCTATGGGTCTGACCACCCATGCGATCCGATTCCAGTGTGGAGAAAATGCGATTTCAGCCATACAAACTGTATGGTTGTATTTTGACTGCACAGACATCGTATGTGATGTGCACAGGAATGCAGTGCAAATCACATGCAATGTCTACAATTGCTTTAGCGTAAAACAAGCCTAAATTGGTGTTTTTCTGAAATACTTATTTTTTTTTTAAATTAAGCCATATAGTGAAATGCTAGCATTTTTCAAAGTAACATTCTATAGAATGAAGAAGGTAATGTTTGTTGTTGATCAAAAATGCTATCAAAGCAACCTTAACAACATTAGGTATCAACAAAGCTTTACAAGTGTGACTTCAATACAGCATTTCATTTATATCCACCTGTGTAAATAGCATAACCTGCCTCAAAGTCATACATATCCTGCAACAGCCTTGTAGGTAATTAGGTCAGTCATTTTAGCTGTGCTTATTGAAGTGGCAACATCTACCAGTGACACCTGGTAAAGGTAGCCTAAGGGAAGGTACACAGAGAATAATACATTTTCTTGCTTCATAGTAACCGAATATTCTGTTCAGTGTGTCCTAAAAAAAATGAACCATGTGTTAATCATATATGCCACACATCTCTGAGATTAAATAAATATCAGTTATCATTTCGACACATTTCAAGATTGACATGTTTGTTTAAAGGTGCACTTCAGACAAAAATTTGGCAATAAATGGCAAAGCAAAAGCGTATTTAATCACTTCTGGACCAAACCTCTTTTTGAGATTTGTTGTTTACAAGTTAAAATATATTTGTTTTGCAAGAAAATGACTTAGAACCCCCAAACAGATTTTTGTTAAAAAATAAAATGGCGGTCATTGCAATACTTTATGTCACACCGTATTTGCACAGTGGTCTTACAACTGTAATTTTAGGGGAAAAAATAAACTTTTTTGAATTAAAGAATAAGACAACAGTAAAGTTAGCCCAAGTAAATTGATACCCAACATGTCTTGCTTCAAAATTGCACCTGCTCATGGAATGGCGACAAACTTTGGCACTTAAGTCTCCATTGGCGATGTTTAAAAATGTCTACAGGTTACCAGTTTTAAAGTGGAGTTTCCATCCCAATTTTTTTTTTCATTATTGTGCTCATTAGACCTAAAAAAGAAAAAAAATATATATCATTTTTTTACTCATCTGGAAATACCTGTTGCTATGCGGTCCCACGAAATCTGCCTTTGGAATCACCTAGGATTCCGACATCATCTCTCTCTAATGCTCCTGGGAAATGTGTGTCATCATTTCCCAGGATGCAGTGCACTACCCAATTATCACTCCCCATCCAAGACATCCAGGAAGTAAAAGTGCTTGTGGGCTTCACAATGCCCACAAGCAAAATGACAACGGTGTGGACATAGTTTTATAAACTATCTTTTTTGAATAACTATGCGGATTGTAAAATAGTAAGTGACCGGATTTATATTATAAAAACGCATTATGACAGGACATACATTTAAAAAATGCTAATTGTGGTTGGAACCCTGCTTTAAGTATTAGAGTAAGCAGGAAAGATATTCTCCTGCACTCGTACTGGCGGTCTTGGTGCAAGATGGTAGTAAATTCAGATGATAGGTTGTGTAAAAAGACCATGTGTGTCCCGCTGCCTAAGACGACCAGGGGTAGTCTGAAGTAGGCCAAGTAAGAAAGGAGAAAAAGAAAGGCTTGTGACCCAACGCATGGATCAAAGTACTGGAGTTTATTCCAAACAAAATAGATAAGTACAAAGAAATTACTTTGTGTCATTAAGTTAGGTTACACTATATTCATTTAAAATTAGTTTGCCCATGGAAGGGTAAATGCTGAATGGTGGGCTAACACGTTTTGAGGGGTTTCCTCTTCATCAGAGCCTCGAAAGACAAAAGGTGGTCTGTGTAATGTGGTAGGTTTAGATAGAGGAGTGACTGCATGGGAGATTATGTATTTCTATGGGTGAATTCTCCTTTGCTCTAGTGGTATTCTTATTCACATCACAGTGCTCCAAGTACCGTAAAGCATATACAGAGGTTGTAGTTCATTTGTTTTTGGTGTTGGTCATTTGTACCTGCGTTCTGGCTGCTTGAAGAGCTGTAGCCCATGATCAGTGGCTGCAAATTATGGTCAGTTGTTAGAGGGCCCCACAATCCTCCTGCCAAAGTGCTGCACTACATAGAATCTTGTAGCAGTCAGGTCTATCATGTGATACATCTCCTTTCTTACTTGGTCTACCAGTTTTAAATTGCAGAGGAGGTCTAGTACAGTAGGTGCCTCCGATTTTTGTATATCCAGCACGATGGGATCGCGCTGGATATCGCCCCTGAAGGCTGTGCTTCTAGTGCTCACTGCCCCCGCAAGATGCTGCACATCCATAGGAATCCAATGGGGGCGGTGAGCGGGAGGCGCAACATAGCTCGGCGCTGGCTCCCACGACGGGGATCGCGGGTGGTCAATCTCGCTGCTAGCAGAGGCAAGATTGACACAAAATCGGCGGCACCTACTGTATTAGAATTATTGTTCTCGCTCTAACGATTGCAGCGATAGTTTATATGTGTGGTTGGAACACTGTTTTCATATGCGGGAGCAACTTGCGTATGTGTTCGCTTCTTCACGTAAGCTTTTTACCTATTTACTTATTTTTACACTGTCCGTTTTAAAAGAAAAAAAAATTTGGTCACTTTTTTTCCCTATTTTTCTCTCACTCCGCATCCAGTCTCAAAGGGTAGAGGTCTCGATCATCTCCACTGCTACTGTACCAACAGCTCCGGTAAGTGGCTGAGAAGACCAGAGCATAGTGGAAAGGTGGGGGCACCTCTCCCGCCGCTGATAAAAGTGATCTTGCAGCAAATCAACTGCAGAGACCACTTTTATCTGAAAGCAAGCCGCCCGCTGTTTAAGCGGATACTGGGTTTTTTGCAGTTATCTTCTGCCACAACAGTATTCCATGTCAAAGTAGGAGGAGACACAATTACGGGTGATTTTGATCACAGCGGCTTTTGGACACTACAAAGTGTTCAAGAGACTTCACTTTTTGTTTTCATTGATATCCCTTTGAACTTTTTAGCACTTTATTCATTTGTCATAAAATTGACATTTATTGATGTATATGCAATTTATTGGGAGTGCGATTAATTCATTTTTGGTTTATTCATTCTATGCATTAAGATAAAAAACCTTCTGTGTGCAGCAGCTGCAGCAGCATGCCCTAATATTTACCTGAGGTCCACCTGGGTCCAGCGATGTTGCACAAGAGACTCGGCTGTCTGGGACTCCCCTCCACATTGCCTCTGAGATAGCAGTGTGGTGCCATTTGCTCCCGCTGCTGTCAATCAAAATCAGTGAGCCAATGAGGAGAAAATGAGGGCCGAGAAGCATTTCTCAGAGCAGGTAAGTATAACATGTTTGACTTTAGTATCGCTTGAGGCTGGGTTTACACTGCTGTGCGGAGCAGATCACCAGTCACACTCTCCTGTGAAGAGAATTGGATTGGAAACCCACATTCAAGTGTCCGTTTATGAAGCAGTGAACAGCAGTGATCCCAAGGATCACCACTGATCACAGCCCATAAACTGTTTATGAAACAGAGATAATCGGGGGGAGAAGTGTTTGAATTTGTTCTCCCGCCGATTATCTCCACACACAGAGAATCCTCATAGACTGACACAGAAACGGACAGTTTATGAAGCTGTGATCTGAGAGCTTCACTGGCGATCTGTGTCAGAATTCACACTCCCCGATTCACCATCTCAGAGGTGGTGAAGCGGGGAGTGAAGAGAGAATCCCGGGGGTTCTGAGGAGGAAGGAGGAAGATTTTTAACTTCCTTCTACCTCGTTCTGACCCCCCAACACTATACCCATGTCCCCCTGTAATATTTATGTATATACATACATATATATATTGTGTACATGTATATATATTGTAATGTTGGGGGTTGTTAGCTCTTGTGGTATATGCGTTTTTCCAGTGATTCACCCCAGCCAGGAACTATATTTAAGGGCATGGTGGCCCATTTTTATTAAAAAGGCAAAAACGTTTTCCCATGCGGGGGTTCTTCTCCATCAAATACACAACAGAAAATGCTAGCCCACCATCTTAGACGGCTTCCCTTCAGCGTCTACAGCTCTGCCTCTTGCAGTTACCAACGTTCTGGCTGTCTCCTACAGTCTCTCTGATTTCTGGAGACCTGCTGTCTCCAACTGGGAGCCATGAGGTCTTCCCACACACTCATTATAAAGGCTGTGCTCACCTGAGCACACACCCTGCTGATCATCCACAAAATCTGGATACAGGGTAGGGGATTCCGCCCTTCCCAAGACACTGTGGAATCTCCACACTACAGAGCCCCATGTCAGATTACTAAAACCTGGAGAATGCTGCAAGAGCAGTCTTCTCCAGTCCACATCTACGCTCTGTAGTCTTGCACCTCTCAAATGTGCATACCCTGTGTCCATTTACAGTAACAGTAGCTCCTACTGTTACAATATATATAATGTGTGTGTGTGTGTATATACATGTATATACAATGTGTGTGTATATATATATATATATATATATATATATTATGAAGGGGGACTCGTTATTTTAATTACATTAACCACGCGGTCTGTCAGTGTACTGAGCGGTGATAATTTATCACTGCTCAATAAACTGTCATCTCCGTGTTTCTGTGAATTTCTGGTACTCTAATCTCGTAAAGTCTCAGGAGATTCCAGTATCAGGGGCCGTTCTCCACTATTTGAAGCGTTGGAAGATCACTTCACTCCTCCAAGGGTGAAGCGATCTTCTCTGCTTCATAAACAGGCACACAGAGGAGAAAAATCTTCACTGTGAATGCTGGAGAACGAAGCAGTGAATAGAAATTACTGCTTCATAAATGGACACCTCAGTTTGCAATAGTGTGAACCCAGCCTTAAAGTAGTATTAAAACCAAAACCAAAAATGTAATATATTGCAGCTTACCAATCATTAGATGCGGTGGCTGTATTCGTTTTCTCTTTTTTTCCTCTATTTTCACCTGGTGATTTGGCCAGTAATACACTTCCTGTATTAGGGTGCCTACACTCTGGTTGGAGCATTTGGATGGCAGAATTATTAGTTTCGGTGGAAGGGAGTATTCCATGTGCTTTAGATCAGGGTTTGACAAATTTGCTTGGAATCTAGGAGCCAGCTAAAAAAGTTAGGAGACAGAAAACATGCCCCTTCCTGCCGAGCTTGCACGCAGAAGCGAACGCATATGTGAGTAGCGCCCGCATATGTAAACGGTATTCAAACCACATATAAGAGGTATTGCCGCGATTGGTAGAGCGAGAGCAATAATTCTAGACCTCCCCTGTAACTCAAACATGCAACCTGTAGAAACGTTGCCTATGGAGATTTTAAAGGGTAAAAGTTTGTCGCCATTCCACGAGCAGTGGGTATCAATTTACTCGGCATAACATTATCTTTCACAATATAAAAAAAATTGGGCTAACTTTACTGTTGTCTTATTTTTTAATTTAAAAAAAGTGTATTTTTTTCCCAGAAAAGTGTGCTTGTAGGACCACTGCGCAAATACAATGTGACAGAAAGTATTGAGTAAAAATTATATATAATAATAATAATTAGAGGGAAGGAGATTGCAGTGAAAACACTGGGGAAGCTGGTTTACGTGTCATGCCAACAGCCACCACAAGATGGCGCCAGATCACAGAAGGAATCATAGGCCTGCAGAAGGCCTGCAAAGCCTTGGCCTTGCACCCCCACCTCCCCCGCCGTGCTATTGCGCCAGGCCACGCCAGCCGGTAATTGAGGCCACGGCTTTGCGGCCTTCTGCAGGCCTAAGCTTCCACCCCCGGGCGCCAGGTCGCTAATTCTAGTCGCAACCCGGATTTTGTCAAACCCTGCTTTAGATACACTAACAAAATAAAGCCAGTTAACACTTTTTTTAAGCAGTTACAGCAAACATTTTTTTTATTTTGGAATAAAGATTTTATATAAATTAATAAAAGCTGATCTTCTGATCATTATAAGCATCCCTGACAGTATTGAATAGTTTGTCTTAACCATCTAGCAGCTACGTCTACAAGACAGTTTGTTCAGTTCAAAAACAACAGACTTACTGGGTTTTTTACCCCAGGTCAAAATGAAAAAAAGAAAACCTAAAAAAGAAAACTAGTGCAGCCACCACATCTGCACAGAATTGGTAAACTGCATACAATAAATGTTTGGAAAAAGAGAGGGGAGAAGGGAATGGTGGGACTTTATATGAATCACAACACCAGAACCAATTGAATCAATGCTAGATACTAGGGTTGTCCAGATACCGATACTAGTATCGGTATCGGGACCGATACCGAGTATTTGCGGGAGTACTTGTACTCGCGCAAATGCTCCCGATACCTAAATAGAATACTTTTTTTGTATTTATTAACATGTTCTGTGAAAATTCTTTGAGTTTTTTACTACTGCGTGACAAGCAAATAAAACATTTTTATTCATTTTTACTAATTTTTATTCTTTTATAATGTCTTGAATTAGAGGTCTTCATAATTCTAAAGAAAATATCCTTAGTCTGTATTGTGGTTTGAAAACTGTCACATGACATTTAAAAAAAGTATCGGTATTCGGTATCGGCGAGTACATGAAAAAAAGTATCGGTACTTGTACTCGGTCCTAAAAAAGTGGTATCGGGACAACCCTACTAGATACTGTTTAATGGTGCACATGGATGTGTGTGGGACAGTAAATAACATATAATAAGTAACATAATTACACATAACTGTATATACCCATAGTACATAATATATAAATGTATTAAATGTAGCCCAAGCTTGCATATAGACATATAGACATGATTAATCGCACACATGGTAACGTAAAAGGTAGTCTCATAGGAGACGTATGGTGGCTGTGACATCGATAAAAAGCTCTACGCACGTTTCCTTCATAACTTCCACTCATCCAGAGCAAAATGTGATATAGGTAATAAAATATAAATAACAAATAATATGACTAAAATAACAGAAAGAGGGGGGACAACAATTAAATCCCAACACTCTTACCTATGAGTAAGCTACAGTATTCAACATGGGTAGTATTAATAGCTAGAGGCACCATAAGAACATCATCCTTGGAAATTGAGGTGGAAACTGAACATAATAAATATTTGTTTTGGGTTTAATACCAGGTTTAATGCCACTTTAACTTCCCTCAGAACAACTAGACATCGCTATCTCAAATCAATAATATACCATAATTAACAAAAATATCCTGTTATCTACAAAAATTATGTAGTGGATCATATTTCTCTCCATTGGTTAGACTTGTGTCCTGAAAGTAATTGTAGTTATCAAAGCAACCATGCCATTTGTCTCTAAAATATCATCTTAAACATTATGGGCCAGATTCAGGTACAATTGCCCTGGCGCAGAGTATCAGAGATACACTACGCCGCCGTATTTTACCTGGCTCTAAGACGAATTCAGAGTGTATTTCTCGCGGCGAAAGCAAAATACGCGATTAGGGGGCGTGAATCATTTAAATTAGGCGCCTCTCCGTGGCGATCGAACTGCGCATGCTCCGTTCTGAAGTTTCCCGCCGTGCATTGCGCGAAATAACGTCGTTACGTCAGTTTTTTTTAGTAGCGTCGTTTACGTACATTCCTATTCCCAGACGACTTACGCAAAAAAAATAAAAAATTTAAATTCGACGCAGGAACGGCGGCCATACTTAACATGGGCCATCTAACTATAGACCAGCTAATAGCTGGTATAACTTTACGCAGCAAAAAGATGACTACAGATGTCGTAAGAGAAAGCGACGGACGATCGTAACTTTGTGGATCGCTGGAAAAATCTAATTTGCATACCCCGACGCGGAAAACGACCCGAACTCCACCCAGCGGCCGCAAAAAGATTGCAGCGTAGATCCGAAGGCGTACGAAGACGTAAGCCTGTCGGATCGAAGCCCGAAGCCGTCGTATCATGGTTTGAGGATTCAAACTAATGATACGACTGTCATGGACTTACCTCCTTCCTGGCTTATTATCACTGACATGTGCTGGCAGCCATCTTGCTTCCTGAGCTTCTTGTAACTTCCTACTCCCTGCGGCTCCTCCTTCCCATTGGGAGGACCTGGATGCTCAGCACATATATACCACGGCTGTTGCAGTACTCCCTTGCTTGGTCCTTGTCTTACAGCCTCCTGTGATCGTGCTGCTGTTTGGATCAACGACCCGGCTCCTACGGACGTTCCTTCTGGTTCCTGATCTCCGGCTTCGTCTCACCGCCCTTTGGCTACTGACTCCGGCTTGGCTGACTTCCATCCCTGGCTATCGATCCTGGCTTCGGCGGAGGACCCTTTTGGCTGTTGATCATTTGTTTGGACTTTACCTTGCTGTTTGTTTTTTTAATAAAGACCTTCTTCTTCATTTACATCTGTGTACATGCTTCCATTAGGACCAACTAATGAATTCTGACAGTACAGGGCCTCCTCCACTACTCATTAGTGTTGCTCACAAATATTCGCATTGCGAATATTCGCTACGAATATTGCATATTCGAGTATTCGCGAATAACTCGAATATTGCGGCGAATATTCGCTATGGCGAATATTCGTATTTTTTCAAATTTATTTTTAAAACAGATCACATCCTAGTGATCTCCATCGACGTCTAAAAGCATTGCTGGTATGATTAGAGAGAGACCCTGGGCCGAGTAGCTGATGCGATTCTTTTATGTTGCCGAAAATTCACATTGCGAATTTTCAGCAACATAAAAGAATCGCATCAGCTACTCGGCCCTTCTTTTGCATCAGAGCCAATCAGAATAACTTAAATATTCGCAAAAGGAATATTGCGCGATATTCCTTTTGCCGAATATTCGAGTTATTCTGATTGGCTCTGATGCAAAAGAAGGGCGGAGAAGATAATCGCGCAATATTCCTTTTGCCGAATATTCGAGTTATTCTGATTGGCTCTGATGCGCCCTTCTTTTGCATCAGAGCCAATCAGAATAACTCGAATATTCGGCAAACGGAATATTGCGCGATTATCTTCTCCGCCCTTCTTTTGCATCAGAGCCAATCAGAATAACTTGAATATTCGGCAAAAGGAATATTGCGCGATATTCCTTTTGCCGAATATTCGAGTTATTCTGATTGGCTCTGATGCAAAAGAAGGGCGGAGAAGATAATCGCGCAATAGGAATATTGCGCGATTATCTTCTCCGCCCTTCTTTTCCCCCTTATTCTCCTTTCTTTTAAGTAGAGTTAGTGTAGAGTTAGTGTTTAGTGCATATTAGTTTAGTAATACAGGAAATGATCTCCGTTTATGAGAATTTATGAGAATTTCGCAATCATTTTCGCATTAGCGAAATTTCGCAAATTTTTTTTTGGATAAAATATCACGAATATTCGATATTAGCGAATATTCGCGAATATTCTTCTATATATTCGCGCAATATCGCGAAATCGAATATGGCGTATTCCGCTCAACACTACTACTCATGCTGGTTGCCAGACTTTATCAGCAGGATCACCTGCTGAAGCACTTCGCTCAGATGTTGCAGACCCTGCTTGCACGCACTGCTCATCTCGTTGATGTTGCTGATAGGCCGATTGTCGATCCTGGTACCGCTCCCACTGCTGCTCCGAGTAACGCTCCTGGGCCCGCTCCTACTGACGCTCTGGTTGATGCACCAGCGTCTAACCCGGCACCTGTTGTTGCGCCTATGGTGTCTCGGGGTATGTCCGGCTTTGCCCCCCTCCCGCATCGCTTCAGGGGAGAGCCAACTCAGTGCCGAGGTTTCCTTAACCAAGTGGGCATTTATTTCGAGTTGCTGCCACATGCCTTTCCCACTGAGAGATCGAAGGTGGGCTTCCTGATCTCGCTGCTCTCGGACAAGGCCTTGGCCTGGGCAAGCCCCTTATGGGAGAACAACAATCCGGTGGTTGCCGAGTTTTCCGGTTTTGTTGCTTCTCTTCGGAAGGTTTTCGATGTGCCGGCTCGCTCTGCCTCTGCTGCGAAGCTCCTCATGTCCATCAAACAGGGTTCATGATCGGTAGCCAAATACGCCATTGAGTTTCGTACCCTGGCAGCAGAGGTGGGCTGGAATAATGAGGCTCTGGTCGCTGCTTTCTCTCATGGTCTCTCGGATGCCTTAAAAGATGAGGTTGCGGCTAAAGACCTACCTGTGGAGCTTGACGCTCTCATTTCCTTCCTGATATTGATTGACACCAGACTCAGGGAGAGACCTTCCTTTAAGGAGTGCCTGCGTAGGTCTCCTAACAGAGTGGCGCCTATGTTTGCTGTCCCACCCGTGCCTCCCTCTCCTCCCACGCCTCCTGAGGCTGACCTGCCTGGGGGTGAGCCCTTGCAACTGGGGTTTGCTCGTCTGTCTGAGGGGGAGAGGGCATCCCGGAAACGCGAAGGTCGATGTATGTACTGTGGTCTCAGTGGGCATTTTCGGTTGTCATGTCCGAACCGTCCGGGAAACGCTCACACCTGAGATCCTGTCGGGGACAGATCTTGGGTGGAGTCTCTTCGTCCCCGGTTTCCCGTGCTGATAAACCTCTGATCACCATTGTCCTCTCCTGGGTCGGGGGGTCGGTGACGACCCAGGCGTTGGTGGACACTAGTGCCGGTGGGTTTTTCATTGACAGTGAATTTGCTGACGCAAACTCCATTCCTCTGCAGGCTCGTGTTTCCCCGCTGGTCCTTGAGGCGATAGACGGCAGACCCCTCCAGCCGTCGCAGGTTACACATGAGACCCTTCCTGTGGAGATAGCCATTGGGGCCATTCACAAGGAGTCAGCCTGTTTTCAGGACATTTCGTTTTCACACTATTCGGTGGTCTTGGGGTACCCCTGGCTCCAAAAGTATAATCCGATTTTTAATTGTAAATCGGCCGAGATCCTCTCGTGGTCCCCACAGTGTGGGGCTAGCTGCATCCATGGGCCTGTCAAGTTGTTGTGTGCCTCCTCGCTCTCTGGGTTGCCTCCTGAATACGAGGAGTACCTGGATGTATTCGATAAGGTTTGCGATGTTGCCTTGCCTCCGCAACGCCCTTACGATTGTGCCATAGATCTACAACCTGGTGCCATTCCTCCTCGTGGCAGGGTATATCCTTTGCCGGTTGTGGAGAATGAGGCCATGGAGGAGTACGTGAAGGAGGCGCTTTCCTGGGGGCACATTCACAAATCCTCCTCTCCGGCAGGGGCTGGATTTTTCTTTGTAAAGAAAAAGGGCAGAGAATTGAGGCCTTGCATCGACTATAGGGGCCTAAATCGCATCACGATTAAGAATGCATACCCGGTTCTGTTGATTTCCGAGTTGTTTGACCGCCTCAGGGGAGCAACGGTCTTTACCAAACTCGACCTCTCGAGGGCTGCATACAACCTTGTAAGGATCAAGGCGGGCGATGAGTGGAAGACCGCGTTCAACACCAGGACCAGTCATTATGAATCCCTGGTTATGCCCTTTGGGTTGTGCAATGCGCCCGCAGTCTTTCAGGAATTTCTTAATGATGTTTTCCGTTACCTGTTGCAGCAGTGTGTGGTGGTCTATTTGGATGATATCTTGGTATACTCCGAATCTATGGAGGCCCACATTCTGGATGTCAAGCGGGTGTTGCAACGGTTACGAGAGAACAAGCTTTTCGGTAAGCTTGAGAAATGCGAATTTCACCGATCCCAGGTAACCTTCTTAGGTTACATCATCTCCGCGGAAGGGTTCTCCATGGACCCTGAGAAGGTCTCAGCAGTCCTACAGGGGCCCCAGCCCAGTGGTCTTCGTTCCCTGCAGCGCTTTTTGGGCTTCGCCAATTTTTATCGGAAGTTCATCAGGGACTTCTCCTCGCTGGCCAAGCCTCTCACGGCACTGACTAGGAAGGGCTGTAGTTCCCAGGCCTGGCCGGTCGAGGCCATCCGGGCCTTTGAGGCTCTGAAATCTGCCTTTGTGTCTGTTCCTATACTGTCTCATTCCAATCCTGGGTTGCCTTTTGTCCTCGAGGTGGACGCGTCTGAGATGGGAGTAGGCGCCCTTCTGTCTCAGCGTCGGATACCAGAGGGTCCCCTGCTTCCCTGTGGATTTTACTCCAGGAAGCTGTCTCTCGCGGAGTGCAACTACCAGATTGGGGACAGAGAGTTGTTAGCCATCGTGCAGGCTCTCAAGGAGTGGAGGCACTTGCTCGAGGGTTCGGTGGTCCCGGTTCTCATCCTGACGGACCACAAGAATCTGACTTTCCTTTCGGAGGCCAAGAGATTGACACCCCTTCAGGCCAGATGGGCTCCGTTCCTGTCTCGTTTTAATTACGTGGTCTCCTATTTACCCGGTTCTAAGAACGTCAGGGCGGATGCCTTATCACGTCAGTACTCCGAGATGTCCAGGGAGGAATCGATACCGACTCCGGTCATTCCTCCACATCTGATTTTGGCTGCCATCCGCACCAGCTTGACCTCTCCACTGGGGGAGCAAATTCTGGCGGCTCAACCTGGTGCTCCAGCTGGGAGACCCAACGGCAAATGCTTCGTGCCTGAGGAGTTGCGTACCCGGCTGTTGCGAACCTACCATAACTCCAAGACCGCTGGGCATCCTGGAAAGAATCAGCTGTCCTGGGCTGTCTCACGCTTGTTCTGGTGGCCTTCTCTATGCCCCGGCATTGCCGCATATGTAGCGGCATGTTCTGTTTGTGCTCAGAACAAGTCCCCTCGGCACCTTCCGTTGGAACTTCTACAACCCATTACCACTGGGGAGCGCCCATGGTCACATTTGGGGTTGGACTTCATTGTGGACCTCCCTGCGTCCAGAGGTCATACGGTCATTCTCATGATTGTCGATCGGTTCTCCAAAATGTGCCACTGTGTTCCACTTAAGAAATTACCTACGGCGCAGGAGTTGGCCACGGTATTTGCCAGGGAGGCCTTCCGGTTGCACGGTTTGCCCAAGGAGATCGTTTCGGATCGGGGAAGCCAGTTTGTGTCCAGGTTCTGGCGCGCCTTTTGCTCCCAGTTGGGTATTCAACTCTCGTTCTCTTCGGCTTACCACCCTCAGTCTAATGGAGCCGCAGAGCGATCCAATCAGGCTCTGGAGCAATTCCTTCGTTGCTATGTCTCCGATCACCAGGACAATTGAGTTTGCCAGGAACACAGCGGTTAACTCTTCCTCTGGGACGTCTCCCTTAATGGCCAATTATGGGTTTCAACCTGCCGTGTTACCGGAGTCATTCTCTCCCCAAGATATTCCGGCGGTAGAGGACCACCTTTCGTCTCTACGTGCTTCATTGGTATAATTTCCAGAGGTCCCTCGAGGTCTCTGCACAGCGCCAGAAGCTCCAGGCTGATCGCAGACGGTTGCCTGCTCCTTTCTATCAGGTCGGGGACCGCGTATGCTTGTCCACCCGCAATGTCAACCTCCGTGTGCCCACTCCCAAGCTGGCTCCTCGCTTTGTTGGTCCCTTCCAGGTACTCCGCAGGGTGTACCCCGTTGCCTATGCTCTGGCGCTCCCTCCTGGTATGCGGATTTCCAATGTGTTTTACGTCTCCCTGTTGAAACCACTAATATGCAATCGCTTCACCTCCTCGGTGCCTCGGCCTCGTCCTGTCCAGGTGGGCGATCATGAAGAATATGATCTGCGGTCGGTTGCAGTTCTTGGTCCACTGGCGCGGCTATGGTCCGGAGGTGCGTTCCTGGGTTCCATCCACAGATCTTCATGCTCCTGCCCTCCTCTGAGACTTCCACGCGCGCTTCCCTCAGAAACCGTTTTTTGCGCCGCGGAGGAGGGGCCCTTGAGGAGGAGGGGCCCTTGAGGGGGAGGTACTGTCATGGACTTACCTCCTTTCTGGCTTCTTATCACTGACATGTGCTGGCAGCCATCTTGCTTCCTGAGCTTCTTGTAACTTCCTACTCCCTGCGGCTCCTCCTTCCCATTGGGAGGAGCTGGATGCTCAGCACATATATACCACGGCTGTTGCAGTACTCCCTTGCTTGGTCCTTGTCTTACAGCCTCTTGTGATCGTGCTGCTGTTTGGATCACCGACCCGGCTCCTACGGACGTTCCTTCTGGTTCCTGATCCCCGGCTTCGTCTCACCGCCCTTTGGCTACTGACTCCGGCTTGGCTGACTTCCATCCCTGGCTATCGACCCTGGCTTCGGCGGAGGACCCTTCTGGCTGTTGATCATTTGTTTGGACTTTACCTTGCTGTTTGTTTTTTTAATAAAGACCTTCCTCTTCATTTACATCTGTGTACATGCTTCCTGACAACGACGCGGGTAATTTGAAAGTACTCTGGTCTAACAGGTGATAGACCGGAGTAAGGGCTCTGTGAATCTGGCCCAATGTGTTCTAAGCACATACCACCGATTATTACATGAGATTATTTGGAAATGTTAGAATGTAAAACATTAAATAAAGTGCAATAAAAAGTCAAAGAAAAATCATTTATTCATCAAATAGGCAAGAAACACTGGAAGCATTTGTAATGAAATTAAGACGAAGATATGATTCAAGGGGAGCCTAATGCATGGCCCCATATGTTTTACAGTAATGTAATCTACTTACTTAGGAGTTACTGAAAAAAAAAATATATGTAAATTTTTTTTTGGTTTGTGGCAGAAAATTAAGCTCGTCTCACACAACAACCACTTCCTTTATCTTTTGTACAACAAAATAGTCATAGTGTAACATACGTTTCCACCCTACAAAACATCATGATCAGCAATTACAGACTTACCTAACCTGCAAGTTACTGTGTCAAAAATGTCATTCTTCAGTTGGTAGAACTACTGCCGTTTAAAATTTTAAATAATATAAACATTCTGATACCTGAAAATGAAAAATTTCATTAAGCAAATGATATTCTGGTTAAGTAGTACATCGGCCTGTGTGTGTAACTTGCTGAGCAGATACTGACAGCATTGCTAGCAACATCTGAGAGACACAGAGCGTCAAGGGGACATAACAATACCCAATGATGGAAAGTGCTTAATTTCCTTTGAACTGAAATGCATTAACGACTTACATTAATCGAGCATTGTTTATTAACCACTTGCCGACCGCTGTCAGTAAATATATGCCGGCAGAATGGCTCCTGTGCACAAAGCAGGTACATTGAGTTGAAACTCACGCCGCAAGCTCCATGACTGCGGTACCCGCGGACTTGATGTCCACCAGTGTCTCGCGATCGTGTCATGGAGCGGCCGAACGAGGGGATGCCGTTGTAAACAAGGCATCTCCCTGTTCTGCCTAGTGACATGACACTGATCTTCTGCTCCCTGTAATCGGAAGCAGTGATCAGTGTCGTGTCACAGGTAGCCCAGCCCCCACACAGTTAGAATCACTCCCTAGGACACACTTAACCCCTTCCTCATCTCCTAGTGGTTAACCCCTTCCCTGCCCGTGTCATTTACACAGTAAGCAGTGCATTTTTTTTAGCACTGATCGCTGTATAAATGACAATGGTCGCAAAATAGCGTCAAAAGTGTCCGATGTTTCTGTCGTAATATCACAGTCATGATAAAATATAATAAAAATGCCATAAAATCATCATTTTTGTGCTAAATAAAATATAATAACGCTTAAATTTTTTTTACCAAAAATATGTAGAACACTAAGTATTGGCTTAAACTGAGGATTATATATATATATATTTTTTTTTTTTGAGGAATATTTAGTATAGCAAAAAGAAAAAAACATTTTTTTTTCAAAATTGTCGTTTTTTTTTTTTGTTTATAGCGCAAAAGATAAAAACCGCAGAGATGATCAAATACCACCAAAAGAAAGCTCTATTTGTGGGGAAAAAAGGTTGTCAATTTTGTTTGGGAGCTACGTCGCACGACCGCACAATTGTCAGTTAAATCAACGCCGGTGCTGAAGTGGTTAATTTTACAATACTATAACCAATATTTATCGAATACTAAGAATTATCTTGGTAAATGGGAACAAGATCCAGGTGTGTTTCTGGGAGAAGTGCGGAATTCAACTAAAACATGTTCACAACAAATGCCCTGGAAATTAATTACAAATGTTAATTTCAAAGGTAATCCGTACCAACACGCTTTTCTTAATTTGTACCAAACTATTTACCAAAGACTTTGGTACACATGCTGGCCTCTTTTCCCACAATTAGTGAACTTGTCCAATATCTAAAAACTCTGGACCTAAATGTATGAAAATACAAGAGCCTTGGTTTAAATATTATTAATCTCCTAATTTAGATGTTTGCTTTTTTATGCCGCGTACACACGATCACTTTATGTGATGAAAAAAAACGATGTTTTCTGTGAAGTAAAAAACAACGTTTTCAAAGACGATGTTGCCTTCACACCATCGTTTTTTTCACAATGCTCTAGCAAAGCGAGGTTGCTTTCACCACTCTTTTCCATTGAAGCTCTCTTCATAACTAGCTTCTGGGCATGTGTTGGTTGAAAACTGTTGTTTTAAACAACGTTTTTTGCTACACACGGTGATTTTTTGTGAAACAAGAAACGACGTTTTGAAAAACGACACAAAAAATTGAAGCATGCTTCAATTTTTTTTGTCGTTTTTTACAAGACATAAAACGACGTTTTCCCCTGCACACGGTCAATGAAATTGACGTTTTCAAAAACGTAATTTTTTTTCATCACATAAAGTGATCGTGTGTACGCGGCATTACTATATGATGGTACAGTTGTGCTTGATATCCTACTGAGAATAGTAAATTTCCAGTTGCAAAATTCCAAATCCCCCCCCCCCCCATCTTCCTCTCATTCCCACACTTTCCTCCTTATGTTGTTTTTCTTATATTTGTCTGTGATTTTATATGTCATAAATCCACATTGTAAGACATACTAGCATATGACAGAATCTGACAATTATGAAAGAATAGATGGTTAGACCTTTATAAACTGCCTTGTTTAATCTTCCACCCAGTGTCCACAACATAACAGACAATTCTAGAGTATATAGTTATATTATAGTGCCATGCCTTTTATTAAAAGAAACATGAAGACATTATTTTTATACAGTTGAATGTATTCAAATGTAGCAATGTCATGATCTTGATGAGCACTGACAAATACGTACAATTTTTTTAACCACTTAAGACCCAGATCAAAATGCAGGTAAATGACCAGGCCCTTTTTTGCGATTCGGCACTGCGTCGTTTTAACAGACAATTGCGCGGTCGTGCGGCGTGGCTCCCAAACAAAATTTGCGTCCTTTTCTTCCCACAAATAGAGCTTTCTTTTGGTGGTATTTGATCGCCTCTGCGATTTTTATTTTTTGCGCTATATACAAAAATAGAGCGACATTTTTGAAAAAAAAATCAATATTTTTTACTTTTTGTTATAAGAAAAATCAAATAAACGAAATTTTAGTCAAACATTTATGCCAAAATTTGTTTAGCCACATGTCTAAAAATCTCAATAAAAAAAAAAATAGCTACCTAGCGGGAACAGCGACACTAATACAGCGATCAGAAAAATGATCGCTTAGTGAAGCTTGTAATAGGGAGTGAAAGGGTTAACTAGGGCGGTGATCAAGGGTTTAAAACTTTATTAGGGGGGGGTACGGGGGCTACCCTGAACCTAACACTAACTGCCTGTCACACTGACACTAAATACAGTGATCATACTTATATGATCACTGCATTCAGTGACACTGTGACAGGGGGGAAGGGGGGTGATCACAAGGGGTTAAGTGTGCCTGTGTGTACTGGTGTCAGTGTAGTTTTGTGCAGACTTACTGTGTGATGTGATCTCTCCTCAGCGGGGGTTGAAAAAAAACACAGAGAGCAGAGATCACATCACTTCCCTCTTCCTGTGTTTACACACAGACAAGCGCGCGCAAAAACGAACTGCCGCCCCCTCAGCACGGATCGCTTCTACAGCAAACCGGACCGCCGTATGTACAGGGGGGGTCCCGATCGGACCCACGTTAAGGCAGCCACATACAGGTACGTTGATGTGCCTGTCCATGCCATTCTGCCGACGTAAATGTACATGTGGCGGTTCTTAAGGGGTTAAATAAAAATGAGTAAACATTAAAAAAATATATGAATGCATGAACCTTGTAAATTGACACTTAAAGCATATGTTCTATTTAAAAAAAATAAAATAAAATAAATGCACATTTTTTGCAGGTAAAAAATGTGCATTTATAATTTTTTAACATTGTAAGCAATCACCAGATCGTGGGAGTAATGGCAGGCTCCTGCAGACTCTGAGTCAGCTGCCTGCTCATACCTCCCATACGGGCAGACAGTTACTAAACTGCAGGAAGAATCAATGCCCTCACAGTTCATTGAGAACTACAAGTCATCTGCCACAGTGACTGACAATGCTTGTAGTTCATTCATTGCCAGGAAACTGTGAATGAATGGCACAGCTGTGTCAGAGGAGCCCCACACAGCTGCACTGCTTTCAAATTGGGACAGCAGATGCCAGGAGAAGATCACCCATCTGCTGTCACAGAACACTGAGTGGTGGGGCAGGAGGTGGGTGTATATGAGCATGTTCAGGGACGGACTGACCATTAGGTCACTCGGGCACTGACTGAGGGCCCCATGCCACTAGGGGGCCCCCTCAGGGTTGCCGGCCTCAGTAAAACTAGGCACAGTATGTAAAAATCTGTGTTTTAAAAAAAAAAAATCCCATGTATGTATACAGTCCGCCCCTGAGCATGTTACACCCTAAATATGGGTATAACATGGTCCTAAAGGTAAATGTATTCTTTAAACTTTAGGGCCCTTTCACATGGGGCGGATCGTAATGATCCGCCTCCGTGTGTCCGCTTTTGCTCAGCGGGGATCCTCCGTAAAATCCCCGCTGAGCCGTCGGCTGACAGGGCGGTCCTCCGCACACTGTGCAGGGACCGCTCTGTCTTTCCTCCGCTCTCCCCTATGGGGGGATCGGATGAACACGGACCGTATGTCGGAAGACAATCCTATTAAAAATCGGATGCGGACAATTACGGGTGTCGGTGGATGTTCATCCGCCAACACCCGTAATCACATAGGGACCAATGTATGTCCCATTTTCATCCGCAAACGGATAAATGAAAATGCGGACATACGGTCCGTACGTGTGAAAGGGCCCTTAGGCAGGCTATGGACAATTAAATATTTACATTATTTTAAAGTGTTGGTAAACTTTGCTTTTTGACTTGTACCTGCAGGCAAGCCTTGGCCTACCTGTAAGTACAGTTAATATCTCCTAAGCGTGAAGTGTTTAGGAGATACTCACATGTGCAGCTCCCGATGACATCATTGGCACATGCGCACTGTGCTCTGAATAGATGGCACACTTGAATGTGCCCTTTATTGAGAGTGCTGTGCTGTGATTGTGGCTCTGGCATGAATACGTGGGAAGGATATTGTCAGGGACATGCTGGCCATGGCGCAGCAGCTGACCAAAGGCAGACGCAAATGTGCATGCGCGATTCCACAAGTGTCTGCCGTACCAGGCACACAAATGTGTGCCTGCACATCACTATTCCCTTTAACTGCCGCTCACATGGCATTTATAAGTGCAGCAGGTTCACTAGTACTTTGCTGTCTGATCTGCAAGTTGTACCCGTATACCTGTTCCTGTGATCCTTGCTTGATTATTGTGTTTGACCCGGCTTACTCTGATGTCTGATTCTACATCCAGTTATCTGTCTACTTTGCTCCGCATAGTGTCTGTTGTCACTGGCCATCCATCCGCTGTGTTCTTTCCATCTGCTGTTTCTATGGCCATCCGCTGCTTCAGCCATCCAGCACTGCTCTGGTTACAAACCAGCCACACACCTCCGCTACCAACAAAATATATTGCAGGCACTCTTACCTCACGTGCTCTCGTGGCCTCTGTCGCAACTCCAGTAGTCCTTGAAACGGGTCTGTACGAGAGGTCTCCTTCTACACGTCAGGCTCTGCCACAGGTATGTGACAGACATAACCATGGATCGGCCATTCAAATAGCTGAAGCCTGTGAACTTGGAAAGGGAGACTGGATGAAGATGGAATCCCTGTCAGCTGTGACAGTGCGCCACTGGAGGGATCCGTTTTCTAGGTAAGTCTGTCATAATGTGCTAGTATGTGGTTCTGTAGTAAATATCTATCTAAATATCTAATAATATATTTGCTATAATAAATATCCAAGTTTTAAGTATCAGTTTAGGCCATTATGTATTATTCTACATATTTTTGGTTAAAAAAATCGCAATAAGCATATATTGATTAGTTTGTGCAAAAGTTATAGTATCTACCAAATAGGTTATAGATTTATGGCATTTTTATTCTTATTTCTCTTTTTATTAGTAATGGAGGCGATCTGCAATTTTTAACAGGACTGTGACATTGCTGCGGATAAGATCAAACACTTTTGACACATTTTTGGGACCCTCAACGAACACCTATGGCGATTTGTGTAGGAGAGTCATATAATGACGGCGGCTGGTCCTTAAGCGGTTTAAGGTCTTATGCCGCGTACACGCGATCTTTTTTCGGCATTAAAAAAAACAATGTTTTTCAGCATCTTGAAAAAACGTTGCTTTTTCCAACTTCATCATTAAAACAATGTTGCCCACACATGATCGTTTTAAAAAAAAATGCTCTAGCAAAGCGCGGTGACGTACAACACATACGACGGCCCTATAAAGGGGAAGTTCCATGCGGATGACGCCACCCTTGGGGCTGCTTTAGCTGATTTTGTGTTAGTAAAAGACGATTCTCGATTTTCTGTCTGTTACAGCGTGATGAATGTGCTTACTCTATTATGAACGGTAGTTTTACCAGAACGAGCGCTCCCGTCTCATAACTTGCTTCTGTGTATGCGCGGGTTAACGTAGTTTTAGCGCACACACGATCATTTTTTACAACCCGAAAAACAACATAGTTTAAACCGTAGTTAAAAAATGCAGCATGTTCGGGAAAAAAATTGTAATTTTTCAGAACCCGAAAAATGATGTGAAGCCCACACACGATCATTTTAAATGACATTTTTTAAAAACCTTGTTTTTTTATTGCCGAAAAATGATTGTGTGTACGCGGCATAACAGTTCTATTTTTTAGAAAGCAGCCACAGGTTTGGCACCTTCGCTGCTATGCCTGAGCTAATGCTTTTTAAGCATTACAGAGCATGAACTTTCCTGATTGTAGAGCTATGAGTTAAGTTGTTCATTCACAGAAGAAATTTCATCTAGTTCCTGATGAGCCATCTGAAATTCTAACTGTCCTGTTGTCGCCCTCCAACCTGACATTCCTCGATCTGAAAATTGAGGGTGCTGGGTTTCAAACTGTCTTCTGAACAGCGGCTCCATCCATTCAGATGCAGCCAGTGTTCCAGCAGCATTCTGAGTCACAGATTTTGGCTGGCAGAATACAATAGCCAGCAGGAGAGATTCCTCCACCAATGCTATTTAGTGCAGCTGGGGGAATGAATAGATTTTTCTCATTCTCCCAGCTGGACTGAAAAAAAAAATACTTATTAAAGTGTATGGCCAGCTTCAGACTCAGCGAAAGGTGTGCATTTAAAAAGATCTCAAACTACTCATACTACCCCAGATCTTATCCCTGCACCAAAGAATGTACGTGAATAAATAATACTAGAAAATTCGAAATAAAGGCTGCCTCTTTAACCGCTTGCCAACCAGCCGCCATCATTATACTGCGGCAAGTCGGCACGGTCGCGCGAACCATCGTAGCTGTACATCGTAGCTGTACATCGTCCCTTTAAGCAGGGATAGCACGCGCGCCGCCCACTGCACCGGCGTAATTTCGATAGACCGGCGCATCCGTGCACGCAAAACTGCGCTAGACACACCATTGATTTGCTAGTCAAATATGCAAATTAGGAAGTTACGGGGATCCACAAAAGTAAGTTGGTGCAGCGCAGGTTACTAGCTGTGCGCAACAGCTGCACGTCCTGTCTAAAATTAGTCCTAATAAAAGGTGGTATAAAATTAGACAATCCGTCTACATGTCAGCTAAAGCAACATTGTTAGGGACGAGCTGAGCAGTCACACTGTCAGGACAACAAACTGTATGCCAACATGCCAGGGGCATCCATGCTCATAGCTATACTACTGACTTTAGATGAGCAAAGAAGGAGGAGGGTACAGAGGAGGGCACTGAGGGGGGCACGGGAGAGGATTTTTTTTTTTCCAAAAACTTTTTTTTTGCTTTTATAAACATTACAAAAAAATATACATACATATATACATCAATACATAACATACATACAAATTACAAACACGGTCTCACTGTCTTTCAATAGCCCTTTAAAACCTTGATGATCTAATCTAAGTACAATATTCTTATCTGATACAAGCCCCTCACGGGAGAGAATATATCACACACGCATAGACATCTTTGGCATGAGTGATTCTGAGGTGTCTCGCATCTTAAGATTCACCCCTCATGCCATCATGGAATTAACCACAACCCTGCAGGAGGACATCACCAGCCCAACACGTGACACCACCCATGACACCCATGACAGCTACATATACAATCCTAGCCCCATCCCCACAGATTTCGAACAGAACATTTACTTCGCATGTGCTGCGCTATATAAGTTCCATTCATTCATTCATTCATTCGAACATGTATGGGGACAGCTGGCTGGTTGGTGAGTGACATGGGTGGTCAGGCATGGCTGTCCCCCCCATGATGCTGAAATCACAAGGGGCACATGCACTACTAACATCCTCCTGTCTTATCCCTTCAGGGTGACTCTGCATATGCACTGGGACCCCATCTCATGACTCCTATCCGGAACCCCCCATGGTACCCTGTTGTATTCCCCAAACTTTGTATGCCAGATTATCGGTGCATGTTGCATGCTGCACAACTTCGCAGTGAGAAACGGCCTCGAGATTGACATACGTGATGACCTGACCCCCGACCCAGACAATCCCCCCCTAATCGAGGCTACCCTGTCTTCTGAGGGAAGAGCAGCCAGGAGACAGCTTACATTAGGCATCTTTGCACGTTAAACACACACATTAATCATGGCACAATGAGAATGCATGCATGCACAGCACTGTGGTCCCTAGCACAGACACATTACATCCTCATCAAATTGGATTAGCACAAGCCCACCATGCAGGACTTGTGAGCAGCAACGCCACGGCTCCAATTATGTCACTGTATATTCATACACCATTCACATGGACCTGGGGATCACTTCTCCCTGGTCCTGGGGATCACTTCTCCACCACAAATGAGGGTGACACCCCTTTTCCGGCAGGAATGTCACCCCCACATTCCAAAATCATTCCCAATTTTTTTATTTTTTTTTAAATGACCAGCAAAAAATAAAAATGCCCAGCAAAAATATAATTAAAAAAAAAACACAACATAGAAAATACAGAAAAGACAAAAGTCACTCTGCAAAACACTATCCAAAACAGTCAAAAAATATCACAAATGGCAAGTTGTGGTATATACCGTGGTATATACACTCACCGCGCTACTTGATATGAAATGAAACAGAGCAGCTAACACAACTAAATATGACCAATTTAGCAAAAACTGTCAAACAAGAAAACAATGTTTAGCGCTTAAAATAAAAAAATATAAAATAAAATATTGTGATGATTGATTAACACAAAATAACCACCAATAGTGGTGCTCAGAGAAATGTGTCTATGGTTGTATACAAATTAGAATTAAAAATTAGTCCAGACAAATCAATGAAGACGTGACTGAATGTAGAATAATCCAGATGATCTATCACCGGTGATATTAGTGAAAGGCTTACCAGATGAAGTTGACCAAAATAGGTTTACACCTATTAGATCAAACCATGCTTAGTATAACGTCAGGGATGACTTCTAGATAAGCTTCAATGTTGAGGTAGAGTAGAGACATCAGACCAGATATGAGACCAGATGAAATGATAACCACATCCACAGGAGTCATTCAAAGTGACTGATGAGCTGCACTGGTAACCGGGCCTCCTCAGTCATCTCTAATACTGGATGACTCCTGTGGATGTGGTTATCATTTCATCTGGTCTCATATCTGGTCTAATGTCTCTACTCTACCTCAACATTGAAGCTTATCTAGAAGTCATCCCTGACGTTATACTAAGCGTGGTTTGACCTAATAAGTGTAAACCTATTTTGGTCAACTTCATCTGGTAAGCCTTTCACTAATATCACTGGTGATAGATCATCTGGATTATTCTACATTCAGTCACGTCTTCATTGATTTGTCTGGACTCATTTTTAATTCTAATTTGTATACAGCCATAGACCCTTTATTCTGAGCACTATTGGTGGTTATTTTGTGTTAATCAATCATCACAATATTTCATTTTATATTTTTTTATTTTAAACAAATATCACAAAGACAAGTCACAAAGCAACAAACGCTAAGAAACAACAGAACAAAAGCACCTTGCTGTATAGGAAGGGATACAAAGGGATGTACTTTTGCAAAGGAAGGGCATTTGGGTCTGCTATTTAAGCTCTCTGCGTAGCTCACTAAGTTGCCCGGGTCCACTTCTAATTTCACTGATTGCGCCGTTCCCGAGTTGTGAGCATGTGCACAGAGGTGCTGACCATGGTCTGCTTCATGTGCGTATGCGCCATCCGGCTGGCCCTTCATTTTCATGGGGTCACGGCTCATTTCAATGTAACACGCCAACATCCTTCCCAATTTGAATTACTCTGCCTTACGCCTCGGGAATTACGTTGCACCGGCGCAAATTTCTGCGCAAATACTATGAGGATACGGTGATTGCGCCTCTACATTGCGCCGGTCTAACGTAAAGGAGGTGCGCTACTCCGGTCAAAATATGCGCCAATGTACCTGAATCTGGCCCATAGTGTGTGTCTAGCTAGGAGTTTTAGTTATATGGGAGGAATCTAAAACTTCTGTCGATGAGTTTCTGTTGTACCTCAACCATAATGATAATAACATTAAACTGAACTGTCAGGTTAGTAATACTACTATACACTTTTTGGAGGTTAAATTTGAAAGTTTTGGCTCTATATTGGAAACAAAGGCTTATTTTAACCGGAAAAGTTGTTTATAAGTCAATAGTGGGCATCGTCCCTTGTAGATTAAAAGTATAAATCAGATTATGCAGGTGAAGAGTAATTGCAGTAAACAGGAGGACTATTATATGCAAGCTAAAAAAATCATTTATACAAAAGGGTATAATGCTGAGACCCTAGATAGAACCATAAATGAGGTTAGAGCTATTTTGAGAGATCAGTGTCTCGCAAATAAACATCATAAAGATCATTCAACACAGAAAGGTCAGCAACAATGGGGATTTATCTCGAACTTCCATTACCAATATAGAGATGTGGAGGATATTTTCAAAACATATTGGCATATTCTGTGTATGATTAGGGACTTGGGACCGGTAGAACCTTCACTATTGATGAATTAATTGCATGCAATACGTCCCATGTTGTTTATCTGTTGTGGTGCCCATGTGGCCTATTTTTATATAGGAAGGACAAAAAGATTACTTAAGGTGTGTATAGAAGAACATGTAGAAAATATTAAAAAAGGTTTTAAAAAACATAGGCCCAGATTCACAGAGCAATTACGCCTGTCTAACTGGTGTTAGACAGGAGTAATTTCAAATTTTGCGCGCCGTATCACTAGTTTGAATCCTCAAACCATGATACGGCGGCTTCGGGCTTCGATCCGAGAGGCTTACGTCTTCGTAAGCCTTCGGATCTACGCTGCGATATTTTTGCGGCCGCTGGGAGGAGTCCGCGTCGTTTCCAGCGTTGGGATATGCAAATGACTTTTTACGGCGATCCACGAAGATACGAGTGGTCTTCGCAATCGCTTATGTCATTTTTTTGCTACGTACTGTTAGACCAGCTATTTGCTGGTCTAACGGTGTGTAGCCCATGTTAAGTATGGCCGTCGTTCCCGCGTCAAATTAAATTTTTTTTTTTTTTGCGTAACTCGTTCGGGGATAGGAATGTCCGTAAACGACGCTACTCAAACAACGAATGACGTAACGACGTGATTTCGCGCAATGCACGGCGGGAAATTTGTGAACGGAGCATGCGCAGTTCGATCGCCGCGGGAACGCGCCTATTTTAAATGCTTCACGCCCCCTACTCGCTTAGATGGCTTGCGCCGGTAGAAATACACTACGCCGCCGTAGTTTACAGGACAAAATCTACCGGGATTCCACGTAGAGCCAGGTAAAATACGGCGGCGTAGTGTATTTCTGATACTCTACGCGAATCTAATTGTACCTGAATCTGAGAGCTGAAAGCCTTAGTGTTTTCTTACATTTTAGGGAGAAACATAACTAGAACCCAACTGGGTTACAATTTCGAGGAACAGATTGGGTGTCCCATCTGGGAGAGGTTCGAATCGAGGAAGAGATCTGTCCCAAAGGGAAACTAAGTGAATTAATTTAATGAAAAGTCTTACACCCAATATGTTAAAAGTAGAGCTGGACTTAAATTGCTTTATAATGATACTGATTGTGCACATTGTAAATACATAAGAATACAGGAATTTACAAAAAGTATTGTATAAAATAAATAGAAAAAACTTGATTCTGTGAGTACCTTTAATTACTCAAATAAACTTCTTGGCCCAGATTCACAGAGCAATTACGCCTGTCTAACTGGTGTTAGACAGGAGTAATTTCAAATTTTGCGCGCCGTATCACTAGTTTGAATCCTCAAACCATGATACAGCGGCTTCAGGCTTCGATCCGAGAGGCTTACGTCTTCGTAAGCCTTCGGATCTACGCTGCGATATTTTTGCGGCCGCTGGGAGGAGTTCGCGTCATTTTGATGCGTCGGGATATGCAAATGTGTTTTTACGGCGATCCACGAAGATACGAGCGGTCTTCGCAATCGCTTACGTCTGTTTTTTTTTACGTACTGTTGCTTTTTGCTGGTCTAACGGTGCGTAGCCCATGTTAAGTATGGCCGTCGTTCCCGCGTCAAATTAAATTTTTTTTTTTTTTTTTTTGCGTAACTCGTTCGGGAATAGAAATGTCCGTAAACGACGCTACTCAAACAACGAATGACGTAACGACATGATTTCGCGCAATGCACGGCGGGAAATTTGCGAACGGAGCATGCGCAGTTCGATCGCCGCGGGAACGCGCCTATTTTAAATCCTTCACGCCCCCTACTCGTGTAGATGGATTGCGACGGGAGAAATACACTACGCCGCCGTCGTTTACTGGACAAAATCTACCTGGATTCCACGTAGAGCCAGGTAAAAAACGGCGGCGTAGTGTATTTCTGATACGCTACGAGAATCCAATTCTCTCTGAATCTGGGCCCTTGTTTTGAAATACCACACAATCAGATGAAAAACGGATGAAAGCGGACAAATGGTCAGTTTTTGCATGAAAACATGGCTCCGGGACTGAAGTGGTTAGGGTCTCTAGCTGGCAGAGGAAAAAAATTATGTAAAAACGGTTGACAAAGTGATTAAAAATGAATGTAACCTTTTAATGATTACATTTTTATTAAGATTTAACATAACCATCAAAACGCCACATAACATGTATTTTCCATAGTAACAAGAAAACAACTACATAAACATCAGGCATCCCACCCTACTAAAAAGATTTTTTTTTTTTTAAAGCGGAAGTAAACCCATCAATTTGATAGTTTCAAAAAACAGTTAACATTCCTGGCATGCCAGAAATGCTAGCTGTCACATTTGCTTGTGCTCTCAACCAAACTGTCAAACCATCCAATGGCTGGTTTCATAACTGATCACATGTGCAGCGTCATGGCAGTTGTAGATTAAACAGAGGCCAAGATGGCAGCTTCCTTGGCTGAAAACGGTAGGAGGGTTTACTTCCACTTTAAGCCTTCTCCAGCACCACCCCTCCATTAATGAGCCCAAACTCCCTAATTATTCAAGTTACAAATGTCCTTTAATTGGCAATCAATCATTACATCCCTATTCAAAAAAAAATAAAAAAAATAAAGAGCCTTCTTTGAGCCACGTTAACACCACAAAAAACAAAACAAAGAAAAAGATGTACGAGGCTTCATTGAGCCATATTACCACCATTCCTACCCAAAGTGAGTAAATCCCCCTTGGGGAGCTCTATGCCCCCTACGTCCCATTACATTAACCATGACTACTCCTACTACATCCCCTAAGTGTCCACGCTTTCCAACTCCTCCACCGTATGTGTTATACCGCCCCTCTTAGTCCTAAACCCCTTATCTACCTACCTATATTGCTCCCCTTTGGGGGCAATGTCTGGTTCCACCATTCAACAATCACATGTATAGTTTTCGCACATGCACATATGCATATGTACAAGAAAAAAATTACAGATTTTTTATTATCCATTCATGTGCAAGTTAAATTGCTGTTTTTTTTTTATTTTCCTTGCATTTCCCCCTTGGATCTACAGCGACTGCACTTTCAAGTGAACTTTCAGTGTAAACTTTTAGTGTAAAAGTGGATTTGCCTTTCGTAAATAACCCCCTTTGTCCATTTTCTGATACTTTTGTTATGTGACCAGACAGACATGACATGTACTGAACAGAGTTCTGCTTTAAGAATATGTAAGTATTTGGCTGTCCACTACAATTACCCTTTATAATAACATCTAATCCCTTGATTTTATTTTTGCTGAATTCTAAGCTGTTAAAAATCATAGCTACATCACAGCTGTCTTGTTACCCTTACTGCTTACTGGTATTAAACCTTTAAATATTATACTTTTTACTGCTACATTTACTTGCACAAAGGTCACAAACCACCAATAAAACTCTATAATTGTAACTGAATGAATTGTTACAACTACAGATATCAGAAAAACTGCATATGTCTCATATGAAATTAGTATAACGCATTTTCTCCTATACTGTCATAAACCTATTAATTTCATTTGACTCTCCTAGAAACACCCAACCTGCTCTTTTAAATAAGGAAGTTTTAATTAAGGTTAGTGGATATTATATTCTGCCACCGAAATGTTCATTTGTGGCTGCGGGCACTAAAATATGCTACTGTTACTCCCAACTTAACAGGTAATACACTCGAGAAACATAAGTATACAGTATTCAATTTGATTTGAATTTTTAAAACTTTAATATAGAAGGTAGCATTTCTATCACTTCCCTTTTTACTCATTATAGGGTTTTCTCAGATGAAAATTAAATATGCACATTCTTTGATTATGCTACTGCGTGAATGTTTGCTTTCAGGGCTGGTGCAAGGATTTTTGACACCCTAGGCGAAATCTCATGTTGCCGCCCCCTTGGTTCCACCCCTGACTCCGCCCCTTTTCCCTGCCCATGCAAACCCCATCTTTTTAATAAAGTGCCCATCAAATGCGGCCTCACCAGTGCCCATCAAATACACCCTCACCAGCGCCCATCAAATGCCATCCAGCCAGTGCCCATCAAATGCCATCTCACCAGCACCCAAATGCCGCCTCACCAGCGCCCATCAAATGCTGCCTGGCAAGCGCCCATCAAATGCCGCCTTACCAGCACCCATCAAATGCCATTTCACCTGCGCCCATCAAATGCCATCTCACCAGCGCCCAAATGCCACCTCACCAGCACCCATCAAATGCCACCTTACCAGCACCCATCAAATGCCACCTTACCAGCACCCATCAAATGCCATCTCAACAGCTCCTAAATGCTGCCTTACCAGCGCCCATCAAATGCCACCTTACCAGCGCCTATCAAATGCCACCTCACCAGCGCCCATCAAATGTAATTTCATCAGCGCTCATCAAATGCCATCTCACCAGCGCCCATCAAATGCCATCTCACCAGCACCCATCAAATGCCACCTCACCAGCGCCCAAATGCCGCCTTACCAGCACCCATCAAATGCCATCTCACCAGCGCCAATCAATGTAATCAATCCCTGGGGGGGGGCATTTGGAAGATATTTTAATATACACATACACACATTTTAAAATTACATGTCCTTGTCATCACATATACAGTACACAACAGTTTTTACTCACGACACCAGTGTCAGCAGGTGACAATCTTTGGCTCAGCAAACTTCCGACAATGAGAGCGATGACCCTGTGATTGCTGCCTGTTTGCTCTCATCAACTCTGCGTACCTCTGTGTCAGAACTTCTTCCACCCAGGCTCTACCTGTCCCCAAGCCCGGGAGCCGCCGCCAGGAGCGGCTAGGAAAGGAGAAATGGGGGTGGGGGGCTGTGCTGCTGGACAGAGGGAGAGCGGCCTCTGTGAAAAGAACTGTGGACACATGTTACACACAAACAATGTCAGAGAGTGGAGAGGGAGGGGCTGCTGCCTCACGCTGAACACATCTCAGAGCGGTGAGCGTACAAGGAGATGCTGGACACAGTGACACATCGGAGAGTGCCCTGGGGGGTTGCAGCCTGGGCACACGATGTGACACTGATGTCAGAGCGGAGCCGCCACGCTTTGGGGGGGAGTGTCGGCGTTGCTTGTCAAGGCACTGGTGTATGGTGCAAGCTCTATGAAGGACAGAGGACAGTGAGGGAGTAGTGGAATAACCAGTGGCTGGCGCTCTTAGTGGCAGTGCGCTCTAGGCGGTCGCCTAATCTGCCTAGTGGCAGCGTCGACCCTGTTTGCTTTTGTTTCTGCTATGATTGCATATTTTTTCACACTGTTATTGAGTAGCTGAAAATTGTAAATCAAGCCCTGCATAGTATCAATACTTTGTTCATTATAGAATATATTGTAGAACCTCTAAATTAACCACATACCCAATGATCCTATGCATATATGCATCTTCACAAAAGTGTGTCTTCTGCCATCTGGCCATATACAGTATATGCACCTCTCCCATCCAAGAGCACTCCCAGCACAGAGACCGATCTTGGCTATCACAGTGATCAGTCATTGTACAGCTTGCAGCTGTGTTTTTTTCTCCTCTTAAATGGAGGAAAAAATATACTATGGGGTTGATTTACTAACACTGGAGAGTGCAAGAGCTGGTGAAGCTCTGAATGGTAGTCAACCAGCTTCTAACTTCAGCTTGTTCAATTGAGCTTTGCCCCAAAAAAACTGGAAGCTGATTGGTTTCTATGCCAAGCTGCACCACATTTTGCACTCTCCAGTTTTTAGTAAATCAACACCTGTATCTTTTTTCTCCCTGCTAGAAGAAAAAATGTAAACATAAATAAAAAATAAGGTCTCTTTTACACGGGCAGACTCCACTTGTGCATACACTTGCTCAACAGGTGGGTTAAACGGAAAAAAAACTGACAGCTTTAAAGCGGAGTTCCACCCAAAAGTGGAAGCTTTGCTTATCTGCTTCTTCCCTCCGGTGCTGCATTTGGCACCTTTTTTAGGTGGGAGGGGGGATCGAGTATCTTTTTTTGACAGGCACCTATTCCCACTTTCGAGAGATCTCGCTGAGAGCTCACTTAAAAGGTTTGGCCACACTTCTCCTTCTCCTGCCGCCGGGCCATTCATAAAATGCAGTGTGCTTCGCAAATGTGAAGTAGGTGACTGGCTGTGAAGCCAAAAGGCTTTACTGACAGTTTTCCTTGCCACGAATGGTGGCAGCAGCACCTGACAGCCAATGGAAACATTGGCTGAGGTGCCAACATCATTGGATTCCAGGACAAGTAAGCGTCCCAATATTAAAGAGAAGGGAAATTTCAAAAATGGAACACAGATGGTAAAAAAAATAATCTGACAGGTTATAACCCTCTCTTGCTCTATTCAAAATGAAAAAAAAAAGTTTTGTCTATAGTTCTACTTTAATACACAAGTATGGTGATTATACTATATGGATTAATATGTGATTTAAATTAAATTAATTCATTATCAGTTTTGCAATAATTAATGGCTTGCCGACCAGCCACCGTCATTATACTGCGGTAGGTCAGCACGAGCTTGCGAACCGTCGTAGCTGTACGTCGCCTCCTATGCATCGGCACCCCCGCATAGCACTGCGGGGGTGCCGATGCAGGTAGCTGGTGGTTGTGATGAAGGTTGGCCATGTGTGATTGTGGGCACAAGAGCCAGAACAGGGACGTGTGTGTGTAAACACACAAATTCCTGTTCTGTGAGGACAGGAGAGGCAGATGGTGAGTTCCTACTAGATAGGAATAGCGATCTGTTATCTCCTCTAATCAGTCCCCTCCCCCTACAGTTAGAACACACACTAGGGAACACAGTTAACCCCTTGATTGCCCCCAAGTGTTAACCCCTTCCCTGCCAGTGTCATTTACACAGTAATCAGTGCATTTTTATAGCACTGATCACTGTATAATGGTCAATGGTCCCAAAATTTTTTCAAAAGTGTCCAATCTGTCCGCTCAAAAAAATTGAAGAACACCTCCATTACTAGTAAAAAAATAATAATAATAAAAATGCCATAAATCTATCCCCTGTTTTGTAGATGTTATAACTTTTGCGCAAACCAATCAATATACGCTTATTGCGATTTTTATCACCAAAAATATGTAGAAAAATACACATCGGCCTAAACTGAGGAAAAAATTAGCTTTTTTATAAAAAAAAAAATGGGGATATTTATTATAGCAAAAAGTACAAAATATTCTGTTGTTTTCAAAATCGTCGCTCTTTTTTTGTTTATAGCGCAAAAAAATAAAAACCGCAGAGATGATCAAATACCACCAAAAGAAAGCTCTATTTGTGGGGAAAAAAAGACGTTGATTTTGTTTGGGTACAGCATTGCATGACCGCGCAATTGTCAGTTAAAATGAAGCAGTGCCGTATCTCATAAAATGGCCTGAGCAGCCAAATATTCCGGGGCTGAAGTGTTTAAATATTAACTGGCAACATTTATTTACCATGCCTTTGTTGGTGTTGAAAGATATTCCTTGGCTTTCTGTAGGTTTCCAAGACAGGAAATGAGCACTATAGACTCGCATGCAGGACCACCATTAGAAATCATGTAGCCCTGTATAGCTTATCTGTACAAGATTAGGGTGGTCCTTTCATCACACTAGACAAATGCTACATAGAGGGTGTGTGTGTGTGGGGGGGGGGGGGACAAAAAAGGACAGCAAAACAAAGTACACTACCCCTTCTTATCTTGTCAGTAGGGTCTGACATATTTAGGAGGAGCTGGGGAAAGGTCTATTCAGATAATACATGTGTTTGCAAACATGTAGCAGGAATTGCATTCAAGAAACAGAAAAGCTTAGTTCTGCTTCAAATAAAGTGTATGTCAAGTTAAACACTTATTTTCCAGCAAAACTGTCATGAATGGCTTTCATTCATGACAGCTTGCTTACTATTGTGATGCTGTGATTGGCCCACAGCTATCACATGGTACCTGGACCAAACACAGCACCCTTCACCATGCAATTAGCTGTAGCCATTTACAGCATCACAATAGTAACAAAGCCATTTATGACAGTTAATATTTATTGCTTATAACAGTGATCAAGCAATAACAGTGTAAAAAAATGTATAATCCCTGTTCACCCCCACAGTGTAGTACAGTGTCACTATGGTGGCACTAAACTACTTTGATGACAGTATATCTCCACACCACTCATATGATAATGCTATACTGCACTGGTGACAGTATGAAAAAAAATGTGAAATAAAAAATATTTTATTTAATTTCTTCCTTATCCAAAACATTGTGGAAAAAATTACACCTGGGTGAATGGGAAGAAGCTGGAAAGCTGATTTTATATGAGCTTTTGCAAATAAAGCTGCATGACCAATCTTCTGCACTTTACTAATTAATTCCTCAAATGATTTATAAGAGACTGAACATAAATCATCACCAATCTGATAATTAGGAGAATGATCATGAGGGTATGATAAATGATAAATAAGCCTATAACGTTCAGGGGGGGGGGGGGCATTAAAAGGACCAGATATTCTACCCTCTTGAAGCTTCTTACCAATTTTTTCCTTCACAATTAGAGACAATTTGTCAGCTGATTTAATTTATTTTTTGACGAAAGTGCAACCAGAACCACCAAATTTTGGTAATTTAAAACCCATCTGAAAACCTTCAATGAGTAATTGAGCTGTCGCCTGGTCTGGGTACAGAAGTAACCACGGTTCCATGTTTGCCAGAATCACTATGGTGGTAGCTTTTAAGAAAGGAATCCTTCCCCAGGGGCGAATGCGTGCGGCTGATCATGGCAGACGCGGCTTGAATCGGCTCCGCCGCGACCCGACCTAATCTAGCTGCATCCTGCTGATCCGGACACCCAGGATCCTCGCAGACAGCCTCCCCTCCATCCTCGCTAGTTGGGCCGACAGTTTATGGCCAGAAAGCGCTCCAAGAAGCCCTCAGAACAACCACACGGTCCTTCATTGTCTCCCGGTCGGCTCAGGCAAGATGGCGGTGCCGCTGACACACGCGGCTCCCCTCCGAACGGACCATCCAGACCCGGAGCTGCTCTCCTCCTCCATAGAAGGCAGCAACGTCACTTCAGCAGCCCTTCACCCTCCCCAGGTTGGAGAGTTCTCAGGCGGTGAGTCCCCATTTTCCACGGAATCCTCCCTGGACTGAGCCATGGGTGACATCTTCACCAGCCAGAATAGCTTGCAGGCCTCCCAGGAACTGGTCAGTCAGCAGCCCATTGTTCCACAGCCAGTGTACTCGGGTGACCCTATCCTTCTTGCTAGGTTCTCTGCCATGCTAGAACAGGGTCTAGAAAAGACTGGGAGAAAAATCACAGCAGACTTGAAATAGGAATTTCATAACCTGGGCTCAAGGATCAACACCATTGAGAATAAGCTGGGTGACACTGTGTCCAGAACCAATCAAAACACGGATCGCATATGCGATCTGGAAGCACGGTTAGAAGAGGCTTTAGCAAAAATCGATGACCTCGAAAATCGGTCTCGCAGATATAACTTTTCGCATTAGGGGGTTGCCCGAATCGTTTACGGATGCCCATGAAGCTACCGCTGCTCTGCTACATTCATTGCTACCTGGCACTCCTGCCCACAAGCTAGAGCTGGACCGTGCCCACAGAGCTCTCACTGTCGTACGTCCAGAAGGCCCTCCCAGGGATATTATTGTAAAGCCACACCATTACTCAACCAAGGAAATCATTATGCAAAAAGCCTGTGAACTGCCGTCAATCCATCTTTTTGATCACAAAGTGCAAATTTTTGCAGACATCTCCCCAGCTACTGCGCAGAAACGCAGATCCTTCAAGCCTTTACTATTGCCGCTACAACAAAAGGGCATAAGATACCGCTGGTCATTCCCTTTTCGCCTTTTCCTTCCCCTACCAAGGCAAATCTTACTCTTTCTCTACATTCTCAGATGGGAAAGATTGTTGAAACGGCTGGGCTTCATCTCTACTTCACCCCCGTTGTCACCTGATCTCCGCAATGCTCCATCGACAGACCGTGACAGAGGCAACAAAGATCGTCCAGTTTCACCAATATGGCACTCCCCAAGAGCTTCTAGAAGCAGATCGCGCCGCCAAAACAGACCACCTTGATAGGTGCGACGAGAGGATTGGAACATTCCCTGTAGGAAAGGCTCCCTAACCCTTATCCTGGGTCTCCCATTGATAGATGGTGAACCTGTCCCGAAATAACTGTTTGTTTGTTAATTCATGGCTTAGTTTATTTTTTGGTTTTGTTTTTGTTCCTTCATATTTGGGAAACGGTTGGAAAATCCTTGTCCTCTTGTCTCGTGAACTTATGGTAATGCAGTTCACATTTTTTTTTCTCTACCAGAGGACAGGTGTGTAATGGTTTTACCTCTGTATGCCCTTTCACCATGACAATTTGTTCACCTGTTTAAAGTTTTATGGCAGGCCGCCCAGGGTCGGGTCGTTTTGCCTTGCGCCTCGTGCTTATTCCAACCCCCTTCCCTCCTGCTGAAAAAGCGGGGGGCAGGGATTTTGGAAGTCTTGGGCCCTATTTGTGGCCTGCTTTGCTGATTGATCGTAAGGTCGGTTAGCTGAGCTATAGGTCCTAACTTTTTCCTTCTGTTTTTTGTACTTTTGTATTTTGTTTTATTTTTGTCTGCTGTTTTACCTTTTTTTGTTTTCATGTCTCTCACTAATTATGTCTCTCTTGGTTCCTCTCTCCAGGCCACTACCCTCATGGGTGCATCTTATCTTCTTCTCCTTTGTCTTTTCTCCTCACCTCCCGTGCTCCATCCGGGAATCCGGCGTGCTCAGTCCTCTGGGGACCGTTTGATCTCAGTGTCCCAGTTGAAAAAGGTAAGCGATCCCAACTCCATCAAACACCATGGCTGATCAACATTCTCCCAAACCCATAAGATTTCTAACTCATAATGTACAAGGCCTTAACTCACCAGTGAGAAGGCGGAAAGCCTTTAACTATTTTCATTCGGTAGGGGCTGAAATAGTGTTTCTTCAGGAGACTCATTTCCCCTCCTCTTACAAACCCTCCTATATACACAAGCAATACCCCACCTTTTTCCTTGCAAATGCCCCTGATAAGACCCGGGGAGTAGCGATTTGCCTCGCCAAAAGTTTATCTTTCACCCCCTCACAGATCATTTCAGACCCAGCTGGGCGCTACTTTTTAGTTAAAGGGGAGGTTCCCCTAAAAATAAACTTTTAACATTGCCTGTGTCTTCTTAATAATAATTAGAATCGGCTGGGTTTTTTTTTTTTAACCACCCGTACATACCATTTTCGGCATGTACGCTCACCGCCGCTTCCGGGTCTGGCGGCCGGGGATGGGAGGGCCTGCTTCATTGACAGGCATCCGATCGACGCATACAGCGCGTCACGGGATGCCGAAAGAAGCCGAACGTTGGTGCGCATGCGCCGTATAGAGCCGCACCAACGTTCGGCTTCTTTCGGCATCTCGTGACGCGCTGTATGCGTCGATCGGATGCCTGTCCCCGGCTGCCAGACCCGGAAGCGGCAGACCCGGACTGAGCCATGCGAAAATGGTATGCGATTCTATTTATTATTAAGAAGACACAGGCAATGTTAAAAGTTTATTTTTAGAACCACCCCTTTAAGGGGAACTTGGAAGGAACCTTGGTAACTTTTCTGTCCTACTACGCCCCTAACACAGACCAACTCTCTTTTTTCCACAATTTACTCCAGCAGCTGACACGCCTTACTGAAGGAATACTATTGATGGGTGGGGACTCCAACATTGCCCTGAACACGATGCTTGACAAGACGCGTCCTCCGGGTTCCCAAGTTTTGAGGCCCTCAAAACTTGGTACCAAATTTGCGAAACTACTACATGATAATGACCTGGTAGACATATGGCGAGAGTTCAATGGCTCCAATCGTGACTATACCTATTTTTCGCATGTCCATTTGACGTATTCGCGGATAGACCATGTCTTCACGTCCGCTAGGTTTCTGCCAGGCTATTCCTCTTCTAAAATATTAGAAACTTCCTGGTCAGACCATTCCCCCGTAGTGGTTACATTGACTTCCCTGCGTTGTCCTACTGCCTTCTATACCTGGAGTCTAAATGAGTCCCACCTCAGTAATCCGGCTACATGCCAGGATATTGAAATTGCGCTGAAAGAATTTTTTTCTTTGAACACTTCTTCTATGTGCACCTGGGCTGCACATAAAGCGACGATCAGAGGCATTTTGATCCAGATAGCTACCAGGTATAGGAAACATTACAAGGCCCTACTGAAGCAAAAAGATGAAGAGTTAGCTGATATCCCTAGATATTCGCAAAGCATTTGACTCCTTGTCATGGCCCTTCCTATTTCGAGTATTGGATAAATGTAACTTTGGCCCTACCTTTTTGGCGTCACTGCGATCACTATATAGCTCTCCGTTCGGCTCAAATACTGCTGAGGGGCCACAAATCCGACTTGATACCGATCTCTTCGGGTACTAGACAGGGATGCCCATTATCCCCCATTCTATTTGTGATAGCCTTCGAAACCCTAGCGATAGCGATCCATCATCACCCTGATGTCATGGGTATAGTAAGTGGGGGGGAAGAATCATAAGTGTGCATTATTTGCGGACAATCTTCTGTTGTTTATCACATCCCCCCACGTCTCCATACCAAACCTTCTGTCCCTATTAGACCGATTCGGTAAAATTTCCAGCTTACTAGTGAACCAGGACAAATCAGAGGCTTTGAATATAAACTTATCAACTTCAATCCTAGAGAGTATTAAATCTCAATTCCCTTTTAAATGGCAACAGTCGACCCTTTCTTACTTGGGCATTAATTTGACCTCCGATGTGTCCACGTTATATAAGACTAACTACCCGCCCCTGTTTTCCCGCCTAATTGAGGACGTGAAGACATTGTCCGATGTGAACCTGTCCTGGTTGGGCAGAATCGCATCTGTTAAGATGACTGTTCTTCCACGGCTATTGTACTATTTCCGGGTCCTGCCAATCCAAAATTTTCCAATACATCTGGGGTCCAAAAGGTCCTAGAATAGCTCGAACAACACTGCACGCACCCAGGGAAGAGGGGGGTTTGGGAGTGCCCGAGTTTCGTAAGTATTACATGGCAGCTCAGTTGACTCAATTACTTCAATTACACAGCCGACAATATTGCCCTGAGTGGGTCTTACTGGAGGCTCAAGCGTGTGCTCCATTAGCAATAGACTTTGTCCTGTGGACATCCCCTAAACACCGCAAAGCGATTTTGAGTCCAACACTCTCTCATTCCCTCAATGTTTGGGAAATGGGATGTAGAAGATGGGCTCTGAGGTCCACACACACTCCAGTGGCCCCACTCTTTGGCAATCCCCTTTTTCCCCCGGGTAGGAGTCCCGACGGATTTAGTTGGTGGGTTAACAAGGGTTTATTACGAATAGGCAATTATCTTGACCACAGAGGAATACGCCCATCATCACACTACACAGGCAGCTTGGAGATGCCTTCCTCGGAGAGCTTTCAACTAAGGCACATTCAGCATTTTCTACGCTCTTTAGAGAACAAAGGGTCTGACTTGACCACGCGCACCACCTTCGAGAGTAGGTGTATGCAGGACTCCGCTCTCCGGGGGGGCATCTCCGTACTCTATAAACAGCTGGCCTCATCCCCAACTAGTCTTCCATATCAAGTGGCATGGGAAAGGGACCTGAACATTAGCCCTGAGGCAGGAGATTGGTGTAAGTGGAGTACGAGAATCCACAAAGGCATACTCAATGTGGCCCTGATTGAGGCGAGTTACAAGGTACAGGCCAGATGGTACCTGGTACCAGAACGCCTCTCCAAAATGTTCCCAGGTGCCTCGGCCCTCTGCTTCAGGGGTTGTGGACAGGTGGGCACACCACTCCACGTGTGGTGGACGTGTCCCAAGGTGAGCCGTTTCTGGACAATATTCCCAGACATACGCAGACTTTGATATTTTATATATTTCTAGCTGCTAAAATAGCTATCGCGTCAGCATGGAAAAGCCCCGTTGTAGACTTAACTTTGTTGAAACGTAAATTAAACTGGATTATGTTGAATGAGAAAATAGTGAGCGTTTTAAATGACAAACAACCCCTTTTCGAAAAAAAATTTGGTCCCCCTGGCTCACTTATTTACAGGCCCCGGAAACATAAAGATACCCTTTTTTTTCAGATGATCGATCGGAGATTCCCGGATGGACACACCTTTCTTTCTTCTTCTTTTTCTTCTTTCTTCTACCCCTAGGGCTTTACCTTCACAAACTTTCTGAATTCCCCCCCTCCCCCCCCAATCCCCCCTTTCTTTATTTTTATTCCGTTGGTTAACCTGGACCTCTTCCATTATGTTGGTGATTATAGGTTCCCCTATTGGGGACAAATAGGTTGAATAAACGTTGAATATACCTTATTTGTTGCTTCCAAGCTGCCCAGATTCTCTTGCTGTGTTACTGTGACCTAGTTACTCTAACTATCTGAACCGTGTTGCCTATTGGAATGTTTTTTCTATTGAATACAATGACCTAGATTTACTCTAACTATGTCCGCTGAAAACGGTCCGATGGACCGTTTGACATCTCCGCCTATTGGAATGCTTTGAAATCTTTATCTGTATGTCTGCTGGTTAGTACATACCAGCAGACATGTCGGCTCCCACCATATGGATTCGGCGCATGTGAATTTCAATGTCTTGATACTGTTCACTGATTGACCTCCAGCATTAACTGTATTATGCAGTGGGCCGCAATTCGGGACCTATTCTGTGAGTGGGGTCCATATTATTATTATTATTATCATTCTTTTAGTTTGTTAACCAGAATTATTTTATTTTGTTCTTTTTTTTAACCATATCAATTTTATTGAAAAATAGAAAGGTCTAGAAATACATAGATCACAATTACGTCAACAGGTTTAACAAATAAAATTCAGAGGGATTTACAATACCATGTTCCATTCAAGATACAGGCGTAAATTAAACACAAACAATAGCCTTAAGGCGACAGACCTAATACCTAAAACAGTTCCGTCTATGGAAGGTTTTCTGAGAGGAGCAAATCTCAAATTAGGAGCGAGACCATGTCAAGACAAATTTGTTCTAAGGTACATGTAACCTTCCAGTCTTGTAGCAAACAGTTGCCCATGGCACTGTGCTTACTTATAAAAGCCCTGTGTCTATCGCTCCGATCCCCCCTATAGATAACATGAGTAGGCAGGATAGCCCAGGCCCCTCTCACCCCCCAACCCCCCCAGCCGAATGAAAGAGAGGGCAGAGGAAGAGAGAAAGACCTCTAGATGAGGAGGAAGACGCAAGAGTGAAAAAGAGAAAAGACAAGAAGAAAGAGGAGAAACAGAGCAGGAAAGAGAGAAAGAGAAAAACAAAGGGGGGGGGAAGAGGAGGGGGTATCAAGGGGGCAACAAGTGGGGGAAGTCACTGTCCCCCTCGTCCACTAGTCATCGGAAGGAGTACCAGTTGGCGAAGGCCTAGCACTGGCACCGGCCAAGCCGAAATTACTGATTATCGGTCAGAGCCTTGTAGTCTGTTGAACGAAAAAATTCGAACCACCTGCTCCAGACACACGTGAAAGTTGGAATTTTGTCTTGTGTAATGCTTATCAGTTCCTCAATCGCGGCCAAGTGGTTGATGCGTGTCACCCATTCTTTAATAGTCGGGGGAACCGCAGAATTCCAATGAACGGGGACGCAAAGTCTGGCAGCATTGATCATGTATATCGCTACCGAAGCACGAAACACTTTCTTGGGGATATCGGATAAATGAAGTAGGTACTGTGCTGGCGAAAACTCCAGGGGAAGATCAGATACTGCCGTCGTCACCAAATGAACCTTCTGCCAATACGATTGGATCAGCGGACATTCCCACCAGATACGGAGGAAAGATCCCAGGGCCTGTCCACATCTCCAACACCTGTCCGATACTGAAGGGGAGAATTTGTGTATAACCTCCGGCGTCCTGTACCACCTTGTCCTGATCTTGTATCCATTAGATATGTGCATTCCCGTTCGTACGAATGTTATTTTCGTACGAAAATGTTCATTTTCGTATCCGCAGGATAATGTGTACATACTAAAAAATTAAAGCACCAAAATACGAAAACTACAAGATTACGAATGAGCTGCATAACGAACAACCGCAAATACGAACGAATGATCCGACGAAAAAAAACGACAAAACGAAAACGACAAAAGAACGAAAATGACATCTATAACAAAAGATTTACATTCTGTATTTTGTTTAAAAGCTTTTTCTGTTTGTTTTCAGTCCTATGTTCATTGTTCATATGACATCTATAACAAAAGATTTGCATGCTGTATTTTGTTTCAATCCTTTTTCTGTTTGTTTTCAGTCCTATGTTCATTGTTCATATGACATCTATAACAAAAGATTTGCATGCTGTATTTTGTTTCAATCCTTTTTCTGTTTGTTTTCAGTCCTATGTTCATTGTTCATATGACATCTATAACAAAAGATTTGCATGCTGTATTTTGAATCCAAAATACGAACAGAAAAAAGGAATTTAAAATACAGAATGCAAATCTTTTGTTATAGATGTCATATGAAGATACGACTGAAAATAGCAAAAGAAAAGGGTTTCAAGATACAGAATGCAAATCATTGACGAAAATTCACGAAAATTATTGTCTAACAAGTAACGAACATGAATTAAACAGAATAACGAACCATCCCGCATTTACGAAAATAAAACAGTAACGAAAATACGAAACGATCCGAATAACGAAAAAATCGTGTCATACGAAAAACGAACGGGAACAAACAGGAAAACGGGCGTCTTACGAAAAACGAACGAAAACTGAAAAAACGGAACGATACGAAACAGAACAAAAAAAAACATTTTTTTTTTCTGTGCACATGTGTAGTATCCATTCTCCTGTATGTGCACACTTAGGGACCCCTTAAAGATAAACCAGTTTATCTTCTCCCATGCCTTCGGCTCAATTGCTCTGTCCAAGCGGGCTTCCCAGAAAGTTTTTTCTGCCTGCAATGACTTAAAGGGAGCCCGAAACATAGAAGCGTACAATATCGAAATGACATGCCTCTGGGGAGCAGAGCTTAAGCATAGTGATTCGAACATAGTAGGCGACTCTGTAAAGCTACCTCGCACCCTTGGGTCATCAAGGAAGTGTCTCACCTGGAAATAGGCGAACAACGGGAAGGTCTTAGTCGGGGACTTCCTTGCAAGTTCTTTAATGGACAGAAATCTGTCCCCGGAGAAAAAATGTTTGGCCAACATCTCTGTATGCGGCCACTCGGCCACCAAATAGGGTCCGTCCTGACCCGGTAAGAAATCTGGATTGCCTCTAAGAGGAGTTAACCTACACTTCGTCCTAGAGACCTGCGTGAGTGGAGCAAGCCTTCGAGAAGGCCGCCAGAGTTGCCCCTATGAAAGGGTGGGATTGGATATTAGGCGACCAGTGTTTGCTGGAAATCCAGGGTAGTTTCCGGAGATCAGCCCCCGCGATATGATTTTCTAGCCAAACCCAGCCCTTACAGCGCGCGTGCACTCGCCAATCCACTACACGCGTTTTGGTGCGTGGCCCAGTAGTACCTCTGCAGATCCGGGAGACCAATACCTCCCTCTGTTTTGGGCAAAATCAGTGTCGCCCAACTTACTCTGGGAGCCTTAGATCCCCACAAAAACTTCATGCACAATCTTTTGTACAATGCAAAGAAGGAAGGAGGTAGGGCAATCGGGATCGTCTGAAGTTTGTATAAAAGTCTGGGAAGGACCGTCATTTTCAGAATGGCGGCCCGCCCAAACCAAGAGATCATAGGGGAGTCCCATTTTTGTAAGTCCTGTTGTATGGTTTTCAATTCTGAGGAAAAGTTCTTCTCATATAAGTCTGAGAGAGTGCTTGGGAGTCGGATGCCCAGATAAGTAACATCATCCGATTTCCATCGAAAAGGAAAGTGTTCTTGGCAGTGGGAGACCACTGTCACCGGTAAAGAAACATTTAAGGCAAAGGACTTGAAATAATTAATTTTTAGATGGGAGATGAGGCGGAATTGTTCAAAAACTCGAAGTAGGTTCGGTAGGGAAATCGAGGGAGCGGAAAGGAATAGCAAAATATCGTCGGCAAACGCTGCAAGCTTAAATTCGGCGTGAGGTGTTTAAATTCCCCTTATGTCCGGGTGTTCCCAAATGCACCGGAGGAGCGGCTCTAAAGTCAAGATATAGAGTATGGGAGAGAGGGGACATCCTTGTCTGGTGCCATTATGGATGGAGAAGGCCCCTGACAGGTGACCATTGACCCGGACCCGCGCACTAGGATTCGCATAAAGGGCTCCGATCAAGGTCCTCAGTCTGGATCCCAAACCTAAGGCTTCCAGTACCGAACCCATATAGTCCCAGGCCACCCGATCAAAGGCCTTCTCCGCATCGAGCAATAAAAAAAAACCTTCATTTTTCATGGAAGTAAGCCAATGATGTAGGTTGAGCACCTTGATGGTGTTGTCCCTGGCCTCTCTGCCAGTTACAAACCCCACCTGATCAAGGTCCACCCATGTCGGGACATTTAGAGCTAGCCGAGTTGCCAGGATTTTTGAGAAGATCTTGACATCCACATTTAAGAGCGAGATCGGCCTGTAGCTAGCCACTTCTGAGGGGTCTTTACCCTCCTTAGGAATTACCGAGATATACGCTTCCAGAAGGGTGGTGGAGTTGTGAGAGTGGTCTGCCAACTAATTAAAGGCCCTAAGGAAGCCTGGCACCAAAAGTTCCGAAAAGGCTTTGTAATACGGTGCCGTTAGGCCGTCCGGGCCTGGGCTTTTACCCAGTCTGGTGGCCTTCAGGGCTTGCACCCATTCTTCTGATGTCAATGGCGGGTCTAGGATTTGTTGGTCTTTCCGAGGAAACTGCCCGTGGGCAGTATTTCTGCAAGAAGTCTTTCATTAGGGAGTCTCTAGTAGCTGATGAACCTACCCCTACCTCTTTCGCTTTAATATTATAAAGATTGCTATAATAATCCTGAAATTGACAAGCAATGTCCTCCGTCTTTGTATGGATCCCACAGTATCTGTCTTTCACCTGGTGGATAGTGGAGGCAAGAACACGTTTTTGCGTGTACTTCGCCAACAGTCTGCCTGACTTGTTCCCTTGTTCAAATAACACTTTCTGTGAGAGCAACATGCGCTTACGTGCTTTTTTATAAAGTTCCTCCCGTAGGAGTGTCCTAGCGTCCGCTAGGTCAGCTGCTACCTGAACCACCATGGATTCTTTATGTTGCGCCTCCAACCTCGAAATTTTGTCTATAAGCTCTTGGACAAGGGCAGCATGTTCTCTTTTCCTCCTCGCTGCGATGGACAATAAATGACCTCTCACCACGCATTTATGTGCCTCCCATATGGTCAGGGGCGACACGTCTGGTGTGTTGTTAAGCTGGAAGTATTCCTCAATGGTCTGGTTAATGGTGGCCAGGTCTGCCACATCTGCAAATAGGGAGGCATCTAGTCTCCAAACTTCCGTGCGCGAATCTCTCTGTGGGAACTGTAAAGTCATTGTGACTGGGTGATGGTCAAAAAAAAACATATTTTCGATCGTAGCATCATGCAGATACGAAAGATCGTTTTGGGAAAGAAAGATATTGGGCCAGATTCAGGTAGATGGGTGCTTCTTTACTTTGGAGTAACGTTTCTCATTTACGTTACTCCGCCGACACTTTCGGCGCAAGTACTGTTATTCACATAGCAGTTGCGCGTAAACTTGCGCCAGAGTAACGATAATGCGCTGGCGTAACCCGACGCAAGTGGAAGTGGGTGTGATCATATGTAAATGATGGGCGGAGCCCAGCGCAGAGGCTTACGTTCAGCGCATCATCCACGGAGGATGCGCAGTAAGTGAGGCTTCACTCGGCCCCCTTGTGCGCATGCTCACAGCTTCCGTCGGCACCACTTCACGGGAAACTTCAGCGCAATGCGTTCCGTTGGGCATTTAAATGCGCCCGTAGATGCGCCATTCCGGCACTAAAGTATATCCTGTTCCCCCTCCCCGCAGTGAAGTTACTTTTGTTCTGAGATGGCTGCCCGTTCCCCGCAAACACACAGGAGAAAGCTGAACTCTAAAGGCCAGGAGCTGTCAGCTGTCATCTCGGCTATGGAGACCTATGATGTCTTCCTCCATGGCTGTAAAAGTTGACAGACAAGCATGGACAGAGGTGTTGTACTGCAAGTGGGGGTGCTCAGCTAGCTCTTATCGTCGGTAACGCTGCTGTAGCTACTCTCCTGCTGACCTGTGGCCGTCTGGAGTAAAGATAAAGCAGCTATTTGTAGAAATAACTTTGCGCCGGACGGACGAGATACGCGCGGCGCATGTAGCCAGCGTATGGTGCTAATCCGTTCGCGAATCGGGAAATCTCCCTCATTTGCATATTTGCAGGGGAAATCAATAGGCGCGACTGATGCGCCAAGCGAAATTATGCGCTGACGAGACTCTGGCGTCGGAAAGTTAAGCCGATCGGAAATGGCCCGTTTTCTGTCGCATCTAGTTTGGTGGGTACGGCCACATAGAAACGACGGCACATCTTCACAGTTACGCGGCGCATATCGAATTACTCCAGCGCAAGTCTTGCTGAATCTGGCCCATAATCTAGCCTCGAGTAGCGTTGATGCGGCAACGAGTAGAACGTGTAGTCCCGACCTCTGAGATTTAGGGTGCGCCATGTATCATGGAGAGCCAGGGAGGACAAGCCCAATTTCGCCTGTCTCAGTGCCGAGAAGGGAAGGGACGAAGCCCCTGTAGAGGTATCAAGAGTTGGGTCCAGGGCCATGTTGAGATCCCCCCCAAGAATTAGGAGGCCAGACTTGAATGCGGTGAGTTTCAAAAGTATGTCCTTCAAGAAGGGGACCTGCCTGGTATTAGGGCAGTACACATTAGACAGCGTTATTGGCCTGTCTTTCCAGAGCCCCTTGAGGAAGATAAATCTTCCTTCAGGGTCCACACATTGATCAATGAGGCGAAAAGAAAATGACTTTGCAAGCAAAATCGCCACCCCTTTCGTTTTGGAGCCAGCACAAGTAGAATGGAAAGCTTCAGTGTATCGTTTATTAGTAAGGCGTTGGATGCTACCCGTTCTGAAATGTGTCTCTTGAAAAAAGACAATTTGGGCCTTTTGTCTGTGTGCTTCTGCGAGAAAACTTGAGCGTTTCTCAGGAAGATTAAGGCCCTTGGCATTAACTGAAAGTACCTTAAGCGAAAGAGGAGCTGAAGAGTGCATTACTGAAGCCATATGTGCCTAGTGGGAGGGACAACCCCGACCGATCACTCACGTGGACGAGGAGGGCAGTAGGTCGGGAAGGGGTGAGAAAGAGGGAAATAAAAAAAGGAAGAAGGGGGAGAGGAGGAGAGGTAGGAAGAGAGCAAAGTCAAAAGGAAAGGGTGGACAGGACTCGCTACTGAGGAAGACACAGAGACTACCTGTATCCCTTGCGGAGTATGCCAATAACCCAGTCGGAGTACCTATCCAATGCTCGAGAAAGAAGAACCCTAAAACAGGGTTGTCAAGATAGTACCGGAGGCAACCCAAATCCTGTTAAGTTACCTAAGGAAGGGTGATAGAGAAAGAGAATCCAATCTGAAAACCCAATACTATACCGGGGGAAACAGGAGGAGAACCAGCCTCTCCTGAGACGGGGATGTGAACCTGCAACCGAGATACTCCATTCTCCCCGCCGTCCAACCCCCCAGACCCATAAGCAACTGCGTTCTAATAAAGGAACCCTCTAGCGAACGTTAGGATGGGAAGGTTGGCCCACAAGGGCCCCCACACCCAAGGGCGAGGGGTCCCCACGGTTACCCCCCCATAAATCAGCTTCACACGAGCCCATCCAGAGAAACAGTACAGCACCCCTCCCCCCCGATGATCTGACACCTAGGGGAGTTGTGCTAAGCGTGGACCCGTATATATATCAAGCAGAAATCCGGGTCGGCCCACCCCTCGGGGGAGTGTTTCCTGCCCGAGAAGCCCATCAGCCCAGTCCAGGTATGGGGGTCGGGGGAGCCTGAATCCCACGAGGCCCTCATAATCCCTCACAGCAGTGAACCATAGCACAAACAGCATCAAATAACTCAAGGGAAAAAGTAACAACAGACATTTCCCAAAACCTCAAACACCTGGCCCTGAGGAAGCAATAATAGTGGACGAAAGTCCAAATGTGCCGACGGTCAGACGACCCGCGGGGAGTCAAGGGGAGATATAGCCAATGTGGAAAGGGCCACCACTGACCACCGGCACATTCTGTACACGTATATAGTGGCTTTCAGGGATAACCTCCGAGTCCCCCAGACTCCGCTTTAGGCGGGACCCCTGGGACCACAGCAGCCACCCCCACCCAGCATCCTAGAAAAAATAAAGAAACAAACATATCTAGGAAAAGAATGCGATAACAACAACCGATCCCCACAACATATTTCTCCAAACCCCCACATCACGTATTCATGATTATATTACCAAAGTCTTGATAAGGTCACCATCCCCAGGGGTGAGGGGGAGAGGGAAGGACGGGTAGGGAAAGAGAGAAGAAAGGAAGAAAAGGAAAAGGAGAGAAAGAGAAAGAAAGAAAAAAAGAGGGAAAAGGAACAAATAGAAAAGAGGAAAAAGAAAAAAGGGGAATAAATAATATGGGGGAAGAGAAGCGAGAGGGTGAAGCGGGGGGAAAGGGGAGAAGGAAGGGGAAAAGCAAGGAGAAGGGAAGGAAAGGGGGAGGGGAAATCCCCCAGCAGATGCACATAAAACACAAAATCATGGTAACAGTTCTCGGACCCATTGTATCTTAGATACCCTTGAAGGGAGAGAGTGATGTTCGCTCAAGCAAAGAAAAAATAAAAACAGCTCACGAAAAATAAAGTCTAAGTTCCTCCTGCAGCTACTGTAGCACTAAAGGATTGGCAAAACAGTCAGCACCCTCCCGTGCAGCCCATGTCTAACGCACCAGGCTAATGAACACAAACGTAGGAAGGGAACCTAGGGCAAGGGAGGCACACGCCTGCCTCCATGTTATACAACTTCACGTTCTGGAGATAGAAGGAGCTATTCCAATGCTCAAGCAGCGTTACCTACAGGTGTGCCATACAGCACCCCAAAGCGCGAGGTGAGTCTATCACGTACTCCAAAAGACAGCTCGCCAGGTCTCTCAGGTGGGCGCCTCTGTCCAGGTTGCAAGACCCGCATCATCCAAGGAACATGGGGTCCAACTAAAGGGCAAGTCTGGGGTGACCCAGTGTCCGTCGAAGAACCAGCCATGCACAAAAAAAAAGGGGGGGGGGAATGAAGGCAAAAAAGGAGCAAAAAATAAAGTAACAAGAGGGGGGTGACAGTCAAATCAAGAGGCAGAGATCAGCTTACCACAGCCTGTGCAAAGATCTCAATGCTCCGTCCGTCGTCGCACTGAGGACGGTGACGTTCGTGGGCTCTCCTCCGTTTCCATGTCCCCTCGAAAGCTCAGAGGGGAGACATCAGATGATCTGCGTCGCCTTTGCCGGTTTCTCCGGGATCTCGGGGTGTCATCAAATCGGGTGGGGATCCAGGGTTCAGGCTGAAAAAACGTGCCATACCAATCAGGGACGTTGACTACCGGGATGCCAAGTATGTCGCAGAACTGTTGTAGATCCGCCTGTGTTTTCAGAGAGTCCGTATGGTTACCAGCTGTGGCCTGCAAGCAGAATGGGAATTTCCATTTGTACACAATACGTCTATCACGCAAAGTCTGTAGCAGGGGTCTCAGGTCCCTACGATGCTGCAGTGTGATGGCAGACAGGTCCTGGAACAATTGCACACGCGTGCCCTCATATTCCAAGTTAGCGTGGGTGCGCGCCAAACGTAGTATGTCTTCCTTCTGGACAAAGCTCACCAGGCAGCATACCACATCCCTAGGCGGGTCCGTGTCTCTACCTCTGGGCCTGAGCGCTCTGTGACAGCGTTCCATCTCCACTGGTGCATCAGGTGGTCTGCCCAGGACAGTGTTAAAGATAGCCCAGACAGCTTGTTGTAAGCGCTGGGGCCCCTCTACGGACTCCAGGATCCCCCTGACATGGAGGTTCCGCCTGCATCCCCTGTTGTCCAGGTCCTCCAGGTGTCTGTGCATCTCTATGAGGTGGTGCGTATGAGAGTCAGAAGCCTGCTGTACCTGTTGGATAGCCACTCCTTGCGTCATGGCTGCTGCCTCCACCTGTCCCACCCGGGTAGAGATCGCTCTCATCTCGCCTTTCAGGTCCGCAAAAGCTGCTAGCATGGCATTTTTAATGTCCAGGGCCACTAGCTGCAGATCCGCCATACACAGAGGGCGTGATGCATGCGGGGAGGTCGAATCCTGCGGCGGAACCACGGCGGCCACGGAGGGAGCCGGGGGTAGCTCCAAACTCAAGTCCGCGGCTTGAGATGCGGCCTGCACGTCCGTCGGCTGTGTGCGGAGCATTGCCGGGATGGTTTTGCTGAGCTGCGTGGCGGGCTCCGGCTGAGATCGGGTAGTAGCCTGACTCTTGCCCGCCATCGTGGCTACTTTTAGTCGAGGGATCCGCAAATTAAAAGCAGATCTTGGGGTCTGGACGGCGGAGCTCTATTAATAGGCAGACATCTCGCTCCGATGCCAGGCCACGCCGCTTATTTTGTTCTTTATTGTGTTTTGTTCATTTTCTTTTTTTCCTTACGACTTTATACTTGCAGAGCACGCGAGGGTTGTTCGCTGCTCTACCTGTTGGAACTTTAATCCTCTACTTACAGTGCCTGCCGCCGAGAATGTGTTTATAGCACGACAGCATCGCGCTGATTCTCGGCGACAGGCTGCCGATATCTCGCACTCGCTGGAATAGTAAAAGCACATTCCAGCGAGTGCGTCATAGAAGCGACGGGGATCCGACGCGGATTCCCGCCAATTCTACACGTGGGCGGAGTTTGTTATGAATCCTGAAGGAGAAATCCCCGCCGGATTTTTAAAGAAAAATCTGGCATGGGTTCCCCCTCAGGAGCATAACGGGCCCTTAGGTCTGTTATGGGTTGTAAGGAGACCCCCTACGCCGAAAAAACGGCGTGGGGGTCCCCCCACAATCCATAACAGACCCGTATCCAAAGCACGCCGGCCGGCCGGTCAGGAAGGGAGTGGGGGCGAGCGAGCGCCCCCCCCTCCTGAGCCGTACCGGGCAGCATGCCCTCAACATGGGGGGGTTAGGTGCTCTGGGGCAGGGGGCGCACTGCGGCAGAGCACCCTGTCCCCATGTTGATGAGGACAGGGCCCCTTCCCGACAACCCTGGCCGTTGGTTGTCGGGGTATGCGGGCGGGAGGCTTATCGGAATCTGGAAGCCCCCTTTAATAAGGGGGCCCCCAGATACCGGCCCCCCACCCTAAGTGAATGAGTATGGGGTACATAGTACCCCTACCCATTCACCTGCAAATAAAAAGTGTAAACACAAATAAACCACACAGGGTATTGAAATATTTTATTAGTTGGCCGCCGGGGGGGGTGTGTATGATCGCTTTTATAAAAGCGCCCCCTCCGGCGGGCTTCTGTGGGGGGTGGGTGCCGCCGTCTGGTTCTCTTCCGCCGCCGGGGGGGGCGCTTTGATAAAAGCGCCCACCACCCGGCGGGCTTCCTTCGACGTCTTCGGCGGCTGGGGGGTCTTCTCCCACTCTCCGGGGTCTTCTCCTGCTCTCCGGGGGTCTTCTCCGCTCTCCGGGGGTCTTCTCCGCTCTCCGGGGGTCTTCTTCTTCTTCAGGACTCGCCGCCGCTAACTTTGTGTGTTAGCTCAATTACTAGCGGCGGCGAGTCCCCTCCTCTGTGACGTTGTCTTCTTCTTCTTCTCCAGATGTTGACGCGACGCTTCCTTCCGCTGTTATGCCGGGCGCGCGGCTCGCAGCGAGTTATATAGGTCTGTCTTGTGACGTCGCAGTCCCATCATGCTCCGGTAGGTAGCACGTGGTAGCACGTGGTAGTCCTGAAGAAGAAGAAGACCCCCGGAGAGCGGAGAAGACCCCCGGAGAGCGGAGAAGACCCCCGGAGAGCGGAGAAGTCCCCCGGAGAGCAGGAGAAGACCCCGGAGAGTGGGAGAAGACCCCCCAGCCGCCGAAGACGTCGAAAGAAGCCCGCCGGGTGGTGGGCGCTTTTATCAAAGCGCCCCCCCCGGCGGCGGAAGAGAACCAGACGGCGGCACCCACCCCCCACAGAAGCCCGCCGGAGGGGGGCGCTTTTATAAAAGCGATCATACACACCCCCCCCCCGGCGGCCAACTAATAAAATATTTCAATACCCTGTGTGGTTTATTTGTGTTTACACTTTTTATTTGCAGGTGAATGGGTAGGGGTACAATGTACCCCATACTCATTCACTTAGGGTGGGGGGCCGGTATCTGGGGGCCCCCTTATTAAAGGGGGCTTCAGATTCCGATAAGCCTCCCGCCCGCATACCCCGACAACCAACGGCCAGGGTTGTCGGGAAGGGGCCCTGTCCTCATCAACATGGGGACAGGGTGCTCTGGGGTGGGGGGCCGCAGTGCGCCCCCTGCCCCAGAGCACCTAACCCCCCCATGTTGAGGGCATGCTGCCCGGTACGGCTCAGGAGGGGGGGGGCGCTTGCTCGCCCCCACTCCCTTCCTGACCGGCCGGCCGGTGTGCTTTGGATACGGGTCTGTTATGGATTGTGGGGGGACCCCCACGCCGTTTTTTCGGCGTAGGGGGTCTCCTTACAACCCATAACAGACCTAAGGGCCCGTTATGCTCCTGAGGGGGGAACCCATGCCGGATTTTTCTTTAAAAATCCGGCGGGGATTTCTCCTTCAGGATTCATAACAAACTCCGCCCACGTGTAGAATTGGCGGGAATCCGCATCGGATCCCCGTCGCTTCTATGACGGCTTTGTCTCCATCGCGGCAAGCCAGCTCGGCGCTGGCTCCCGCGATGGGGCTCGTAGGTGGTCAATCTCGCCGAGAAAGGGAGCGAGATTGACACAATATCCCAGTCACCTACTGTAAAAGATTAATAAAAACGATTGAAACGAGGAATCCTTCCCCAGCTTATGTGGATTCATGGAGGATTTATTAAAACATTTACTAACCGGATGAGGACCTGAACAAAATAAATGTAACCAAAGGCCTATATCTTTATTACCCCACTGAATAGAGGTCTGTACCGACATTTTTTGTCTAAAATATTCATCGTAGAAATACCACAATAAGCCCCCAAAATTCCTGTAAGCCTCCAATATAACATCTACATGCTGGAAAAGTCCCGAGCTCCGCTCTGGAAAATTTTTCATACGTAATACTGGCATAAATAAAAAATGCTTGAAGCCAATTATTAAATGCCCTAGCAACTGTTCCTGCTCGAGAAGCTGCCGAAGCAAGGTCTTCATGCCGCCTTAGGAGGTATAAAGCTGCAGGCTCAGAGGGAAGCTCTTTTACCTAAGCTCCTAAAGCTATACCATCCACCGGCGACTGGCAACTGACCCTGTCCGCACCTCCTTTATATAGGGGTTCTTCAGGGGTTCTGGAACCTTCCATTTCTTTGGCTCCCCTTTACAGGCAGTTACAACGCTACCCAAAGGTCACATGCCCTTGACCTGAGGGGAGACCTGAAACCCCTGCCACTGTTATCCCATGAGGAAAAGGGGGGCCTTGAAACTCCTATTCCCCTTTTCCCCACATTCTGTGACATTTGGATTATTTTACCAAGGAAATGTAGCAGACTACATTTTGGCCTAAATTTTATGAAGAAAGATTATTTGTTTGCTAAATTTTATAACAGAAACTAAGACAAACAGGGTAAATACCACAAAAAGAAAGCTCTTTTTCTGTGAAAAAAATTATATATATTTAATTTACGTACAGTATTGCACGATGGAGCACTTGCCAGTTAAAGTAGCACAGTGCGGAATAGCAAAAAAATGCCCTGGTCACGAAGAAGGTAAAACCTTCTGGACGAAACGTGGTTAAGCTAATTATAATAAGCACAGCATTATATTTAATTTTGAGTTTGCTGATAATTGTATTGTTGCTGTGGTGCAACCCACATGCCTATATAAATATATATTTTTTTACAATAAATAAATGAATTCTATGCTCTATTTATTAAGCCTTGTGGCTACCGAACATTATTTTTAGCATTCGATCAAGCTGACCCTTAGGAGAAAATATAAAACAGGATAATAGAAAAGTAAGAAAAATATAATACAAAATCATGTAGCGGTACCCCCTTAGGGGTTGCTAGATACTGTGGTCCACCTGTTGACCTGCCCAGTCCGGCATTCACTTCCCAGTCACTCTTGAGACAATGAACAGTCCGTATGTTTGTTTTGTATTTTATTGAGGGATTTTGAAATTTTATAGGGTAAGGGAAATTATGGAATGCCCAAAATCAATAGTAAAATCAATGAGATGAACAATTGGAACCTCTATTTGCACTTCTAGAGTCCCAAGTCTCCTCCAGCACAATGCTTATTTGTAGACTGTTTCTCTCTCTTGTACAATACTTGGTTCCTGGTACAGCTAGAACATGGTAGGCCCAACTCTGACTCTGTCAGGCCTTAGCAACTGCCATTTGCAGGCAGGGACCACAGGCCACTGTAGTGTAGCCACAAATAGTAATGTCTTAAGTGCTAGCTGACCCTGGTGCTCCATCTCCAGCTTCTTCTGCCCAACAACTCCTCCCCAGCTGGGCTGACTCTAGGTATTTAAGGAGGCTTCCCCCCTGATGAACCAGGTTGGGGATTGGTCAGGGCTTCTTAGAACACCCAAGACAGCTCCACCTCTCTTCCCCTCCTTCCTTCTAGAATCCTCTAGACGCAGAGGAGAGGTAAACAAAAGATGATGCTATCTGTGAGTCCCCAGCCTATTCGGAGCCACTCCCACAATCTGCTGATCATGGGTGAAATGCCTTACAGGCCACAAAATATAAAAATAATAATTAATTTAATTTTACCTGCAAAAATATTTTTATTTATTTTGTATATATTTTGTTTATAGGTGAACTTAACCTTTGAAGGATACATAGAGCTTATGTTCAGTGTAGGTTGAAAGGGAAGCCATTATATACTTTGGGAGTTGTGATATTATAAGCAGTATTAAAAAGAATAATGGCTGTGCCACTGGTTGCCATGGACACCAAAATGCTGCCCAACTGGGATGTATTTTTTTATTTTGTTAAGAACATTAATTGTTATCAAACTATTATGGGTAAAGTTCCGCTTTAAAGTCATGTTAAAACATTTTATTCAATGCAAAACATAATAATCTCTATGAGCATTATATTCATTTAGACTATAATTACAAATGTAGATAAATATTTTAGCGCAATTACATGTACTTTGTACTGATTGGTATTTCCTGCCAGATTTTAAAACCGTCAACTTTGTTATGAAATATCTCCTTGTAATGCACAAGTAAAAGTTATGATTATCCTAAGAAGTCTACTTTTATTTTTTTTTGCATTTATATTGTTCACATTGCACTTTAAAACAGTGCAAAACAATACAAGCTACACATGAGACTTGTTTTTCTCCATCTTGGGCTCTAAAAGTTTTGCAGGGGAAACATGCTGTTAATGGTCAATAACCCTTGACAAGTACAGCATAACCTTTCTAAAGGATTTGGCTTTCCATTCCAAATGTCACTTTGTACAAGAAAGAAGAAACCAAAGGTGAGATGTGAAATGTTCATTATAAAATCATTGAGCTGAAAATATAATTATTACAAATGAGAATGACAGCTTTATTTCATATCCCCATGGTGCATTCTATGTAAGTCATCTTTGAGTCCCAGAATATTTATATTCGACACATTCATTTGAATTGTTAGACAAAGATAAAAAAAAAGTTAGAGAATAAAGTATAGCAAGATAAAAGAAAAAAAGTTTAATAGTTTTCTGGACAAACTATTCTTAAAAGACAGAGAAAGGTGTATTTATGGGTATAGATATTAAAACACTACAATAATAAAATGTATTGAACATACATTACACATTTAAATGTGCACTATTGGTTTTATACAAAGGGTCAATTCACCCAAAACCTGTATTTTGCTTCTGGTTGGATATTTAGGGCCAGATTCAGGTAGAGTTAGGCTGGAGTATCAGTGATACTCCAGCCTAACTGTCACTTTAAGCCGGCAGTTTTGTTTTCTGTAACCAGAAAACAAGAAACGCCGGGTTGGAGTTCCGATGCGAGCGGCGTAATTGAATTTCGCCATCACATCGCAACTTTAATTTAAAAATGGTGCCGGGGGCCTTCCCGCTGATTAACGCCGAAAAAATATGTTAATCAGCGGGAATCAGCAATTCACGATCGTATTCGGGCGCGACGCAGTGACTTTCAGACGTTTCCGTAAGCGATACGCGGCGTAAAGATAAAGCAGCCCCCTAGTGGAGTATCCTATGTTAAGTATAGCCGTCGTCATCGCTTCGAAAAAAAAAAAATTTGCATCGCTTGCGTAAACGTCCATGAATGGGGATTTGACGTCATTGACGTTCACTGACAGAATTTGGAGCATGCGCACTGGGATGCATTGACAGTCGACGCATGCGCAGTACGTTCGCCGCGGGATCGCGCTTAGTTTAAATAATACACGCCCCGTACCCGCCCAATTTGAATTCCGCCGGCTCATTTTCGATACGCTGCCGCAACTTTAGGAGCAAGTGCTTCATGAATAACAGCACTTGCTCCTAAAATTTCGCCAGAGTAACGTAAATGAGAAACGTTACTCCAGATTAAAGATGCTCCCATCTACCTGAATCTGGCCCTAAAAGTTTAATCAATCACGGTTTACCTTGAATCTTTTGGTGGCCTCAAATAGTGATATCACCAGGTTTTAATCCTGCTGAGCCCACTACTAAAAGGTGCCTGTCCTATACTTTATGTAATTTTAGTAAGTCTACCCTTGAGCAACAAAAGGAGGAAAACTTTTTGCTTAATTATGAAAATAAGTGTATGCTGTAAATTACCTCCAGCATTGTTGCTGTTTCTTCTTGCTGAAGACCACCATTTTGTTGAAGCCCAAAGCAGTCACTTCCTTTTTGGAAACTTTCCCCCTCTCCTTGGTTTCAAAAACTATATGTCAGTTTCTGTAATAAAATTTTGTACATTTTCAGCCTTGATTTTATGTCTTAGCTTAGCTAAAGGGGAAGGCTCACAGAAGCTTTAAAGTGGACATACAGTACATGGATTGAAAATTAGGCGGTTCAGGGACTGGATGAGTTTTCAATTGTCTTTTGTACAACCTGCCTGTTGGAATATTTTCTTTCAATCAGCGCCATCAGCTATAGCTGTGCTGAGATTACACAGCAACTGAGCATGTGCAAACCATGGTTAGACAGTACATTACTGGATTTTAAACAGTTTAGGCACTTATTTTAATATTTTACATAGCTAGACCTGCAAAATGGGCATGCATGAAGTGATCGATCAGAGCTTAATTTTCTGAATAAAGTTCCACTTTAAAGAGGAAGTAAACTTTCCTGGTTTGTTTTAGGAGACATTTACTGTATACACCATCAATGACGTCATTGGCGCCTTTGCTCTGAAGGAATGGCCGCCCATGCCATTTCAGAGCTGTGCCATGGTTGACAGCTCCTGTGCGCATGCGTGTGAGTGAGGTCATCGTGGCACTGGCCACTCGCAGTTACGGAGCCCACGAACCCCAAAGCAATGCATACTAGCTCATTATGCCTTTGTCTTACATTTTATTTTTTTTATCGTTATTGTTTTCCTCAGGGTTTACAACCTCTTTAACTGAAAGCAACCATTTTGATGATCCTTGTAACTAAGCGTTTACTCACACTGGGCACAGTTGAACTGAATCATGCCCAAGTTTGATTGTCCCCACTCCCCCATTGGTCTGCACTGATACTATGCTTTAAAATAATTGTTCCTGGACATCCACACTAAAGTGATTTCTACTTCTGTGCTCAGTGATTTTTTGGAAAGTTCTGTGCTCAGGCAAAGTTTGCACTTACATTGAAGTAAACCCTTTTGCAATTACAAGTGAATCGTGCCCAAGACCACTTCTTCTATGTAGTCCATACTTCACACTGGAACGATTAAAAGCACTCACACTAGACAAATGAACTGGGCCAAGGGACTGAACCATGCACAAACACTGTTAAATTTGTCAGTGTTAGTGCATTCTTCAGGCAACTGTTGGTTGTAATCTGCGAATTTGCTGGGGTTCAACTACCGAGAAACTTTGTAACACATTTAATCTCTTTATTTCGTTATTAGCAGCAAACAGTTACCATTAGCTGCACTCAGTTTACATAACATAAAATTTCTCATGCTCATGTGTATAATATTGCGTGACCAATCAAAAAGTCCACCATGTGCACAGCAAAGCAGTTTCTCAATGTGAATTTCCGTGGGCTCCTTCTAATGCCGCGTACACACGATCACTTTTTGTGATGAAAAAAAAAACAATGTTTTTAAAAAACGTAATTTAAAATGATCGTGTCTGGGCAAAACGTCGTTTTATGTCTTCAAAAAAACGACCCAAAAAAAATTTGAACATGCTTCAATTTTTTTGTGTCGTTTTTCAAAATGTCATTTTTTGTGTCATAAAAAGTGATCGTGTGTGGGCAAAACGATGTTGAAAACAACGTTTTTAAACCTGCGCATGCTCAGAAGCAAGGTATGAGACGGAGCTTCAATGGAACAGAGTGCCGTCGAACGTGGTGTACGTCACCACGCTTTGCTAGAGCATTTTGGAAAAACGAAGGTGTGTATGCAACGTCGTTTTGGAAAATTAAGTTTGAAAAACGTTGTTTTGTTTCGTCACATAAAACGTCGTTTTTTTTCATCACAAAAAGTGATCGTGTGTACGCGGCATAAGGTTCTGTATGTCACACACTGGCACCTCACCACGTGAGACCTGCTACCCTGAGATTTACCACTCACCGGACATCTACAATTACCAGCCTTTTAATCATAGAATCCCTTTAAAGTCAATCATATGATGGCTCTCCACACTCAATGGTCACTCAAAGATCGCTGATAGGTTTTATGTCATTCTTATGTTGGACTCTCTAAAGTTTACACCAGATTGCTATGCAGGCAGGGTGGATAATGATGTTGATGGTAGACCCCAGAAAAATAGGAAGTGGATTTTGCCCAGTTCCAAGTACTCCTTAAGCTCTTTATCACAGCTGCCATAGAGATCTCCAATACACTTTCCCCAAATTCATTGCATTAGATCTATATTTCCAATTGTCTCTGACTGTATAAGTTGCCTAAATTCATGCTTACCTATTACACACTGATAGAGCTGTTCCTTATTTGTGGAATTTGGTAACACATTTTTATCTTAATAATTTGCAGTACATTTTCTGTTTAAATCTTTTATTATGTTTTCATAAAGCATAACAAAGATCATAAGAATAGTACCATTCATATTAGTACAATACAATGAAAAGAATAAAATTCAAAAAAGCAGTTATAACTATGTTTCTCTCATGACGTATATAGAATCAAATGTATTTTCCTTAGTGTAACATGTCACTTATCATAACAATGTAGTGATGTTATTCTAGCTATCACCAATAACAATCATATATAATCAAGATAGGAGAATATAAAAGGTAATATTTAGTTATAGCTAAAATGGAAGAAGATAGCATTTGCTCGAGATAGCGGGGTCAAAATAACCTAAAATAGTTAGGAGAAATTAATGAACTATTCCAGGGCCAAGTTCCTGCTAATTGGCTTGGCGTTATCTGGAGATTAAGTTATATCCCTAACTATCTCAATGCCCCCTGTTTTGATTGGTTAAACTTGTTTGTAAGAAAAATAAAGTAAAACTAAACCAGTTTGAGGTAAGGGAACAATAGAGTAGAGTGCAGTAAATTTTTTAGCCACTCATGAGCGAGGCAAATATTTTACTTGTGCTTTCCTTGGTGCTGAACTTGCTTATAAGCAGCCTAAACTATACCAGACTAGAAGGCATGTGGGCTGCTTTCTACATGGGAGCAGTGAGAATACTGATACCAGGCCATATTCTCTTCAGCATTTGAGGGATATGTTGTGGTGGCCCAGCGCTGGTTTCTTTGCCACCTTTCATGCTCAGGTGTGGGTACTATATGTGCAATCTATGGCCCGGATTCATGTAGGACTTACGCCGACGTATCTCGAGATACACCATTGTAAGTACAAATGTGCGCCATCGTATCTATGCACCGATTCCCAAAGCTAGATACGTCGAATACATAGGCTTCAGCCGCCCGACGTAACTTGCCTACGCCGGCATATCGTGGGCGCATAGTTACGCTGGACGCATTCGGCGTTCCCATTTTAAATATGCAAATGAATAAGATACGCCGATTCACGAATGTACTTGCGCCCGGCGCATGTTTTAAGCGATTTGCGTAAGGGTTACGTCTGGCGTAAAGTTTTTCCTCATATAGGAGGCACAACCCATGCAAAGGTATGGACCAGGGAACGAACGCCGTAGATTTTTACGTCGTTTACGTAGTACGTGAATAGGGCTGTGCGTAGGTTACGTTCACGTCGTAGGCAGTGTTTTGACGTATCTTAGGCAGTTATTTCGACGTGACTGTGAGCATGCGCACTGGGATGCGTCCAAGGTACGCCGCATGCGCCGTTTTTTTTTAGTACTTGTTTGAAGCTCAGCACATCATTTGCATGGGGTCACGTTTTATTTAAATTTAACACGCCCACTTCCAGCCCGACTATACGCTACGCCGGCGCAACGTGGAGAGCATTTGCTTTGTGAATACCATGCTTGCCTCTCAATGTTACGCCAGCGTAGCGTAAAGAAGATACGCTGCGCCCGCATAAAGATGCACTGAGGTACGTGAATCTACCCCTATGTGTTTTTTATGCCCATGCTGCTAATAATAAATATTCTCAATCCCAAGAAGATATCATACTAACTGTGATACTATAACTAACTAAAACTTACGAGTGGCTGCAAACATAAATCTGTGTTCCCACAGTGACATAAATGACCAAAAATGATACATACCATAAATTGTATATAGAAACATGTTGCACCACCTCTTGTAAATGTGCAAACTAATACAGTATAATAAAATATAAATATAATAAAAAAATAAGACCTTCCCAGAACATGTTTACATTAAATCATGCATATACAACACAAACCATGCACAATATATTGTGCAACTCACATTAAATTATTCTTCTATGTGCTCACAATTGTCAGTATAAATGTGTCCACAAAGTTCCAAATAACAGTATGAATATAAAAATAAAAATATATCTTCCACACAATCTCCGGTGAATCCCACCATCTTTTGTGCTTACACACTCACCTCTATAAGTAGACCTGTGTACATACAGGTCACAAGCGCCTTCCCCCTTGGGGATCAATCCTGCTCACTCAATAACCATTGTTATTGTTGCTTCTCCTCATAAACTTGAGAAAGGACTTGAGAAAGGAAATAAAGGTGTAAGAATCTGACTTTAATGTGCCCCCCATTCTACAATCAGACTCATAAGACATAGAGACCCCTCATGGTGTAGTAAGGCTTAAAACAGCTTTTAAAATAATACCATTGCACTTATGAAATATAAAACTATTCAGAAATCAAAATGACAGTGAGGCCACGTCACTTCTGGTATTGTCTGTCAATCAAAATGTCACTTGGCCTGGCTCTCTCCAAGTGTCTCGTCACACCCACGTGACTTCCTCAGAATCTCCTGAGGCCTGTGGCCCCGCTGTCAAATTATATTAGAAGCGGGTTTAAGCCACTATGGGGGGTCTCTATGTCCTATGAGTCTGGTTGTAGTATGGAGGACATGGTAAAGTTGGGTTCTTAAAGGGGCCACACACCCTTATTCCTTTACAAGGAGTTACATATCAAATCCCATCTTTCTCAAGTTTCTGAGGAGGCGCAACAATAACAATTAGAGCTGCACAAATAATCAGTAAAAAATCGTGATCTCGATTCAACCCTCCTGATGATCTCCAATGCAGAGTTTGACGATTCTTTCATATAACAAGTGGAGAGAATTGATCTGCTCACTCAGCTGTCAAAAGAAAAACTCTGGGCAGTCTGCCAAGTTTAGATCAAAGGGACAAACTTCTGTGTGTGTAAACAAAGTCTGGGAAGTCTGCCAAGTTTTTTTAACAACATGAAACATTGTATCTAACTTCCTTCTTAGAGCAAAGTCTGTATGTAAATGCAGAGGGCCAGATTCTCAAAGGAATTACGCCGGTTTATCTACAGATACACCGGCATAATTCTAATTTCCCGCCGGCGTATCATTGTTTTCTATCCAGAAAACATGATACGCTGGTTTTACGCTAAGATCCGACTGGCGTAAGTCACTTACACCGTCGGATCTTAAATGTAATGTTATGCCGACTGCTAGGTGGCGTTTACATCGATTTCTCATTTGACTATGCAAATGAGCCTGATACGCCGATTCCCGAACGTTTTTGCGCCGCCTCGTCGTCGTTTACATCGTTTCCATAAGCGTAAACTTACCCCTGCTATTCAAGGGGTAAGTTTACGAAGCTCCGTCGAATGCCATGTTAAGTATGGCGTCGGGACAGCGTCGTCTTTTTCCGTTGTTTACGTTGTTTTACTAAGTCGTTCGCGAATAGGGCTTTACGTAAATGACGCTCACGCCGGCTTCAGTGACGTTTTCCGACGTGAGCTGGAGCATGCGCACTGGGCTATTTTTACGGCCGGCGCATGCGCAGTTCGATCGACGTGGGGGCGCGCTTAATTTAAATACAAGCCGCCCCTTTGAATTACGCGGCCTAATGCCAGTCCATTTAGACTACGCCGCTGTAAATTACGGAGCAAGTGCTTTGAGAATACGGCACTTGCTCCAGTAAGTTGCGGCGGCGTAGTGTAAATGGCATATGCTACGCCCCGCTCATAGATACGCGGATCTATGAGAATCTGGCCCAGAAAGTTTAACCACTTAAAGTCCAAATCTTTTTCTGACACTTGTTTTTTAAGTTAAAATCAATATTTTTTGCTAGAAAATACTGGGAACCCCCAAAACATTATATATATATTTTTGTTACCTTTTACAGACCACCATCAAGGTCTCTGTCAATATTCATCAACTGTGTTGTCTTAAATACCTCTAAATTGTTTATATGGAAGTTTATCTGTCCTCCTCTCAATCTCCATTGGGCCGTATCATCCCAGATTAGACAGATGCGTATGATTATAAGTGATGCAAACCTGTTAGCCAGGGGCCTTAGTATACATATACCAGTAATTGCTAAAACTGCCTTTCCTAGTCAATTGTTATCACAAGATAAACTAAGAAGTCAAAAGCTCCTCTATTTCATGGTAATAGTGTCAGCAGCTGAATATAAATTTACTGCCAAATTAGCTGAAAGTTCCACTGATTTTTGAACTCTTTAGTGCTGAGAATGTCTTGCGGGCTGTCACATCATGACTAGTAACAGTGTCCATTCCATTTACTGGTTATAGCAAATACTAATCTGCTGGCACCGATTCACCGTGGAGGATAATGGAGGAAAAACACTAGCTGACCTTATTTTTATCAGCCTCACATCAGCAGCTCTAAAGTCAACTGCTGTGGTAACGAAAGGAAAAAATGTATGTACATTCAAGGAAAAGATAGTCAGACTGTGAAACACATTTCAATGAACTTTGGTCTTAGTTAATGCAATTGTGAACAATGTTATTTCTTTTTAGGAATATGCTTGAGCGAGCTGTTTTGTCTCATATTTTCATAAGAAACTATTTTTTCATGGCAGGAAAGCATTAGGAAAATGTAGTATCTTCAAAGGCGCACATGTATTACTTGGCTGGTTGAAATCCTTACCTATTTTGCATTTTTTTTCCACCTGAAACAGAACTCTACTTAGCATTGACTTTCCTTGTACATCAAGCAGTTCTTTTGTGCATAAAAAGATCCTTGTAGCTATCTTCTTTATTTTAATTTTTGCATGCACTGCATAAAATTTACCTTTGAAAAACAAAACACACTAGGAATTAAGTAAAAGAAAAGCAAGGTTAAATGATTCAGCTTAAGAAAGTATTCTATATCAGAAGTTAAGTGAAAACACTTTGCACAGTATAGTAAATCTTGACAAAATCATATCAGGTTGTCTCTTTGTTACATCATTTATTGTGTTTGATTTATTCTTCCAGATGTTACTGACTACTGAATACCGTTTGTTTCCTTTTTTACATCTATTGCATATGCATCCTCCTATAATTTTGCCTTTCTAGCCTCTCATAGTATTGCTTGCTTTAGATATACATGAGTAAAAAACAGTTAACCTACCCCATAATCTCTCTCGTTAGCCACTTCAGAAGTATGTATACATACACAAAAAATAGATTGATTAGTCTATTGCTGGGACCAGGCTGAAATATAGTTTCTATATTCATATTGTCAGGGAATACACACACAAATTGGCTCCCATATTCCAAACATTGAACACAGTGGTTGTAAAGGTTTTCGTTTTTTTACCTAAATGTATTATCTGCATCTTCTATTTTCAGCTTCCTCCCAAACCCCCCCCCCCCTTAAATCACAGGTATGCACAAACAAGCGCTAAAAAAGTGTACACATCCAGAAGGTGCCACCTATACCCTCTGTAATGTTTTCCTGACTCAACGCTCCTCAGACTGGGTAATCTTGACAGAAACTGTAAAAGCATACACAAGGGCACAAACACCTAGTGCATGACCACAACCACTTTTATTGAACACTTTTAGGCGGAAAAAAATACTCACAAAACACAGATAAAGGCAAGTGTGATAAATTACAAAGTTCTGATCCAGGAACAGTTACACTCTGCTACTAAGGTGAGGTTGTGGAAGACAACTCCATGTCACAGGTCATACACCATGGCAAGACTGAGCACAGTAACAAGACACAAGGTAGAAATACTGCATCGGCAAGATTTCTCCCAAGGCAAAGATTTCAAAACAGACAGAAATTTCAAGATGTGTCGTTCAAGCTCTTTTGAAAAAGCAAAAATAAATAGGCAACTTAGGACCATAGCTGCAGTGATTATCCACAGAAACTTAATGCAGTACATGAAAGACACATTGGGCTAGATTCAGGTAGAAGAGCGTATCTTTGTGCGGGCGTAGCGTATCCTATTAACGCTACGCCTCCGCGACTTTTACAGGCAAGTGCTGTATTCACAAAGCACTTGCTCCATAAGTTGCGGCGGCGTAGCGTAAATGTGCCGGCGTAAGTGCGTGTAATTCAAATTAGGCATGTAGGGGGCGTGTTGTATTGAAATTAACTGTGACCCCACGTAAATGACGCGCCGAACGAACTGCGCATGCGCCGGCCGTGGACATATCCCAGTGCGCATGCTCAAAATTATGCCGCAAATACTCATTGGTTTTGACGTGAACGTAACTTACGCAAAGCCCTATTCGCAAACGTTTTACGCAAATAACGTAAAAAAATACGACCGGCCGCAAGCACGTTCGAGAATCGGCGTATCTAGCTCATTTGCATATTCGAAGCGTAAATCGACGGAAACGCCACCTAGAAGCCAGCGTAAATATGCAACTAATATACGATGGCGTAAGAGACTTACGCCGGTCGGATCTAAGACAAATCAATGCGTAACTGATTCTAAGAATCAGGCGCATATAATAGAACGCCGCTCACTCAGAGTTATGACGGCGTATCTGGAGATACGCCGTCGTAACTTGTACCTGAATCTGGCGCATTATGTTTACTTATTTTTGACATTGGAAGATGTCCAGCAATGCCATCAGCACAGAACTAGTGGAAACACCAGTGGGAGCCAATACACCCATCTGCTGCCTACATCCACAAAACATCTGTGGTTGGTTCTCAAAAACTGTGTGCAAGTGTACCTAGAATAACTGTTTTGAAGGCAAAGGATGGTCATGCTGAATACTATACTAAATATGTAGACTAAGTTTTTGGGCGTTTGAGCCATCCTGTGTGTTTTTACAAAAATGTACTTTTTTGGACCGGTGTAATTTCGATAGACCGGCGTATCCGTCCGTGCAAAACTGCGCTAGACACATCATTGATTTGCTATTCAAATATGCAAATGAGGGAGTTACAGGGATCCACAAAAGAACGTTGGTGCAGCGCAGGCTACGCGCCGTGCGCAACAGCTGCACGTCCTGTCTAAAATTAGATCATATAAAAGGTGGAATAAAATTAGACAATCCGTCTACATGTCAGCTAAAGCAACACTGTTATTGAGCTGAGCAGTCACACTTGCTGGACAACAATCTGTATGCCAACATGCCAGGGGCATCCTTGCTCATAGCTATACTAATGACTTTAGATGAGCAAAGTAGGAGGAGGGCACGGAGGAGGGCATGGGAGAGGATATACCGCACACACATAGACCTCTTTGGCATGAGTGATTCTGAGGTGTATCGCATCTTCAGATTTACCCCTCATGCCATCCTGGAATTAACCACAACCCTGCAGGAGGACATCAACAGCCCAACAGACCGCTCACATGCAGTGCAGCCACTGGTCAAGGTCCTGGCAACACTCCATTTCCTTGCCAGTGGCTCTTTTCAAAGAACAAGTGGAGTGGTGGCTGGGATGGCACAATCCTCCATGAGCAGGGGAGACACCATGATCATGAAGGTGGTTCTCCCAGGGCGAGGCTCGGCCATTGCACTCTGGCTGGGCTGATCGTGGCGTCATCCCTGCCACTGCTCGGCCTTTTGGCTAAGATCAGGTGTGGTATCCGTTCTCGTCAGTTGCTAGAGGAGCGCTGAAGCACCTCCTATATGTGGAGGGTGGATGCAATCCAATAGCGTCATTGCACCTGGAAGGGTGGTTTCAGCAGGGACTACGCCGTGCTGCCCGACAGATACTGGGGGCCGGCCAATGGTTGCGTCTGAGCCACCTGGAAGGGTGCTTCTGTTGAGGATGGGTGTCTGTGCCTGGTCTGGTCTTTTTGCCGGGTTCTAGTCTGGCCTTCTGGCTGGCTGGTGTAAGTGCTGTCCCTGTCAGAGATCTGGTAGGAGGAGCTGGAACTGCCCTGGTGGAAAGACGGGGTAGGGCCATGCAAATCCTGTTGGGTTGACAGGGAGTCTGGAAGGGTTAGTATTGGTGGAGGCTGCTAGATGAGGGCAGCTTCCCCCAAGAAAACCTGGAAGGGCTCTCTTTCTGGCAGGGGTGGAGGGCTGCACTGGCCGGTCGGGGGGTTAGATTTGGAACGGAAAAGCCTATGGTGCATGTGCCCCTGGAGTGGCAGTCCAGGGGTGTCTGAGAATCACTTTGAGTGAGGGTCACTTTGATTTAACGACACCACGGTCACTGCACCAGCTACATGCTTTTTTAGCACCTGCCTCCTGGGCCGGGCCTTTTGGCCAGGACCGGAGGAATTTTTTATTCCTGGCCGGAGGGCCTGGTCATTGTTGAACACAATGACCACTTCTTTCACTCTCCTCTCCACTATCCCTTTCCCCCACTTTATTTAATTTATTTCCTATGTTTGTCACGTTTTTGTCTTTTTTTGTGTGATTAGTAGGGTGCCGGTCCTCGGGCCAGCCCTGAACGTCTTGGGAGTGGGTGGACATGGCCTTCTGGCTTAGTTCGCCTGCTCTCATGGGGTCTCCCTTCGGGGGAGTCCCACCTAGTACTTGGAGGGTTCTGTTTCGGCAGTCCCTCCAAGGAAGTTGGGTCCGTGTCGGCTTTGGTTGCTCGGACCACAGTAACTCAGTCCCCGTCTGGAGCCTAACGCCCCGGGGGATCAGGGTTTGGGTCCCTTCTGCACAGGAGGACCACTTGACGTTGCACCCGTCTGCACGTTTTTGTGAACACTCTTTATGTGTGTGCACATTTTTTCTGCACCGGGTGGAGTTTTTTGAGTGTGTTTCACACGCCATAGGCTTTTAAAAAAAAAAAAAAATCCTCCATGAGCAGATGTGTGCACCAGGTTATCCCTGCAATCCTCAGACGCATGGCCAACCAAATCATCAAACCAACCACTAAGGACCTGCGGCTGAAGGCAATGACAGATTTCTACAGAATTGCCAGATTTCCACGCACTGTAGGGGCCATTGATTGCACACATGTGGCACTCCAGCCCCCCCCATGAGACAGAGCACATATACCACAATCGGAAGCATTGGCATTCCATCAACGTACAGGTGATAGTCGATGCCCAAGGACTCATATGGCACGTCCGTGCCAAACACCCCGGATCCAGCCATGACAGCTACATATACAATCAGAGCCCCATCCCAATGGAATTCGAACAGAACGTGTATGGGGACACCTGGCTGGTTGGTGAGTGACATGGGTGGCAGGCATGACTGTCCCCCCCATGATGCACACATCACAAGGGGCACATGCATGACTAACATCCTCCTGTCTTTTCACTTACAGGTGATTCTGCATATGCACTGGGACCCCATCTCATGACTCCTATCCGGAACCCCCAAACCCCAGGAGAGGAAAGATACAATGAAGCCCACGCCCAAACATGTGCAGTGGTGGAGCGCACCTTTGGTCTCCTGAAGTCACGTTTCCGATGCCTGGATAAGTCTGGGGGGACCCTGTTGTATTCCCCAAACTTTGTGTGCCAGATCATCGGTGCATGTTGCCTGCTGCACAACTTCGCAGTGAGAAAGGGGCTGCAGATTGACATACGTAATGACCTGACCCCTGAACCAGACAATCCCCCCCAACCGAGGCTACCCCGTCTTCTGAGGGAAGAGCAGCCAGGAGACAGCTCACATTAGGCATCTTTGCACGTTAAACACACACATTAATCATGGCACAATGAGAATGTATGTATGCACACCACTGTGGTCCCTAGCACAGACACATCACATCCTCATCAAATTGGATTAGCACCAGCCCACCATGCAGGACTTGTGAGCAGCAACGCCACGGCTCCAATTATGTCACTGTACATTCATACACCATTCACACGGACCTGGGGATCACTTCTCCCTGGTCCTGGGAACCCTTCTCCACCACAAATGAGGGTGACACCCCTTTTCCAGCAGGAATGTCACCCCCACATTCCAACATCATTCACAACAAAAAAAAAATGTCCAGCAAAAAATAAATAAAAATTCCAGCAACAAAAAAAAATAATAATAAAAAAAAAAAGTCCAGAAAAAAAAAATGGGGAAACCAAATTAATGCCGCTGGCGTGACCCACGCCTGGGGCGCTCACGGCCACGGCCCCGGCTCCTCAGGGGAGACTCATGGGGGGGGTAATCTGGGGAAGGAGGAGCAGCCCTGGTCTCTGCCCACCTGGCGGCCTGCCCTCCAAGGCCACTGCAATTCTGATCAGGCCAGCACTTAGTGTTGCCGTATTGGCCTGGATAGCCTGGGTGAGGGCCCTCACATCCTGCCCAATGTCTGCTGTAGTAGTCTGCAGTTCGTTTAGGCAGTTTGTAAGAGCCAGGGAGTCCAGGTCCCCAAGCGTATCCTTTATGGAGGACAGGCTCTCCTCCATCCGCACCAAAGTCTGGCTGACCTGTCCCAGATGGTGGGTCTGAAGGGCCTGGTCCCTTCTGAGATTGGCGGGCAGAACCTAGGCCACCCCCCTGGTCTTCTGGGACGACTTCCTGCCTCCAGCTGATGCTTGTGGCTGGGGAGAAGGGGAGGCCCTTGGGATTGGAGCCCTGTTGGGGGAGGAGTGGGAGGGGCTACCCCTTATGGAGGGCTGGCTGCTCCTCCAAAAACAACAATCCACTGGCTGACATGACATCTTTCCTCAAACTCCTCCTCCTCCAACTCCTCCGAGGACTCCGGCCTTGTCTGGGGGTCCTCATCAGGCTGGTGTCCCGGGGGTGGTGCGGTCAGGCCAGATGGCCCAGCACCCTCCTGCATATCTGTGGATGACACAAAACATTCACAGGTTGGAGGATCCACACACTTGCCACATATTCCCTCCCCCCCCACACATGCTACACACCAGATAGGAAAAAAAACCTTACCTGGCATCACGGCCTCCTGACTGGAGTCATAGCCAGGCAGGCCCTCCACTTGTTGTCTATTAAAGGTGTGGGCCACCGCACGCTCCTCCGCTGTCAGACTAACAGGGCATGGTGGGCCCCCTCCAGTGCCCCTGGCATGGGCTGCCATTTTGGCCAGCTTCTTTCGGACCAGACGCCGGAGATCATTGATTTTCTTTACGATCACCTCGCGTGTCCGGGTCTCCCCCCCCCAATGCATTTACCTGGTCGGTAATGTTCTGCAAAATCTCCTTCTTCCTGGCCGGGGTGTTGTTGGCACTCTCCGGGCCGTGAAGGAAACGGCCTTATTGGGTAAGGGCCCGGGCAATAATTTGTTTCTCCCCCAAAGAAAAATTGCTCTTGCGCTTCATCTCAGTCATACTCATACAACAACTCTCTCCCAAACAATCACCAAAAATCACACACAAAAACAAGCAGGAAAAATCAAGCAACAAAACAAACAAAATCTATCAACCAAAAAGTCTCACAACCAGTCACCAAAAAACACTATCAAATATATTCTACAAAACACTAGATCAAACAGTCAACAAATATCACAAAGACGAGTCACAACGCAACAGATGCGAACACACAACAGAACAAAAGCACCTTGCTGTATAGGAAGGGATACAAAGGGATGTACTTTTGCAAAGGAAGGGCGTTTGTGTCTGTCTATTTATGCTGTCTGCGTAGTTCACTAAGTTGCCAGGGTCCACTTCCAATTTCACTGATTGCGCCGTTCCCGAGTTGTGAGCATGCGCACAGAGGTGCTGACCATGGTCTGCTTCATGTGCGCATGCGCGATCTGGCCGGCCCTCCATTTGCATGGGGTCACGGCTCATTTCAATGAAACACGCCCACGTCCTTCCCAGTTTGAATTACTCCGCCTTACGCCTCGGAATTTACGTTACACCGGCGCTAATTTCTGCGCAAATACTATGAGGATACGGTGATTGCGCCTCTACATTGCACCGGTCTAACGTAAAGGAGGTGCGCTACGCCGGTCAAAATATGCGCCAATGTACGTGAATCTGGCCCAGTATGTCTCATGCAATTACCATTCCCCCCTCTAATGTACTGTTTTTACATTTTGTCATTCTTTTTTGCATATCAGGCAGTGCTGCTGATAACCTTCACCCTTATTTCACCACTTCTTGTCTACGTGAATGTACTCCAGTGTTAGCTTCACACTACTACTCTGGACCTGTTCCCTGATAGGGACAACAATGAACCATGTCTGTTAGTACAGTCACTCGTAATCAAACAAGGAACACATGTGCCAGGATGACAGTACAAGAGCACAAATTAGAGACAATTGTCACTCTATATAAAAGGGTAAACTGCGCTTAGGATAATAGAGTTGGGGAGTGCGATAAAAATAGTGTGTAGGACTGCAGCCCCCCCTAAATATATAGCTCCCCTAAAGGAGTATATTAGTAAAATGTGGGAGATGGTGGGGGTGGTGGTGCTGTCACTGATAGGTTGTTCTATTGGGCCAATTAATCACCCCAATCAGTGGGTGGATATGGTCTCCTGGGGCAACCTTCCCCGTCCTATAAAGGGTGATAACAGTGTCTGCCTAGAGTTATGGTGCAAGGTGAAGAGTAAAAAATATATATAAACAACCTAAATAAAAATATAATATATAGCCACTGTAAATCCAATTAAAGTGTACCAGTGTTACCTCAATGGGTGCATAAGAGTAAACATCTAGCATAAACCTGATTGGTTAGACTCTGGTGCAGTAGTTACATAATAGGACTCAGGTACAGTACCCGCGGCATAGGTTGAAAAATAAGATAAGAACCAAATTAGTAAAGGAATATGACCAGCCACTACCAGGAATGAGAGCAAGTGATTTGCTATATACAATAAGAACCTCTATAAGCACCTCAGGAGGAGTGCACCTATATAGGTAATCAAACACGGTTATCAGAAGTACAAATGATATACATAAGTCCATGTGACATAAGTTCAAGTAGTTGAAATAATGTGTAGTCCAAAGTGCACCTAAGTGGGTAGGTGATCATAAAAAGAACATTGAGTGCTTCTCGCAGTGGATCCGGTGCTCCCCCTTATGGGTCCCCACTCACCAGAGGCACTCTCCCCTGCTGGGGTAGATTGCGTGTTAAAGTAACAGCTGCTCCTTCGTGTCGCTCCCCCGTTCCTGGATTCCTGGTGTGTGTCCTTGGTCCGGGTGGTTAGATTCCGTTGGGTCTTAGAATTCCTCCAGGGGAAAAAAACAAGCTACCATGGCGTAGTACGTTTTAATAACACTAAAATTTATTAGCACTGCCAGTAGAGGGCGTGCTTAAAGCAAAAATACAAAGTTGACAACAGACTGTATGAGGCGGGCACCTGCGGGTACCCGCTTCAGAAGACGTAAACAATACGAAACGTGCGTAAAGCGGACACACGCACATCCTCACACACTTTCGGGTTGACCAGCTGACTGTCAGTGGAACGCACGCCGTTCCCTCGCTGGTGCGACCATCTATCTGATATACTTAGTGCAGTGAACCATCGTCGCCTATACCCGACGGGTATGGGCTGCTGAAGTTTTAAGACCCAACGGAATCTAACCACCCGGACCAGGAACGGGGGAGCGACACGAAGGAGCAGCTGTTACTTTAACACGCAATCTACCCCAGCAGGGGAGAGTGCCTCTGGTGAGTGGGGACCCATAAGGGGGAGCACCGGATCCACTGCAAGAAGCACTCAATGTTCTTTTTATGGTCACCTACCCACTTAGGTGCACTTTGGACTACACATTATTTCAACTACTTGAACTTATGTCACATGGACTTATGTATATCATTTGTACTTCTGATCACCGTGTTTGATTACCTATATAGGTGTACTCCTCCTGAGGTGCTTATAGAGGTTCTTATTGTATATAGCAAATCACTTGCTCTCATTCCTGGTAGTGGCTGGTCATATTCCTTTACTAATTTGGTTCTTATCTTATTTTTCAACCTATGCCGCGGGTACTGTACCTGAGTCCTATTATGTAACTACTGCACCAGAGTCTAACCAATCGGGTTTATGCTAGATGTTTACTCGTATGCACCCATTGAGGTAACACTGGTACACTTTAATTGGATTTACAGTGGCTATATATTATATTTTTATTTAGGTTGTTTATATATATTTTTTACTCTTCACCTTGCACCATAACTCTAGGCAGACACTGTTATCACCCTTTATAGGATGGGCAAGGTTGCCCCAGGAGACCATATCCACCCACTGATTGGGGTGATTAATTGGCCCAATAGTACAACCTATCAGTGAGTGACAGCGCCACCACCCCCACCATCTACCACAATTGTCACTCTATCACAGGAAATGCCTGAAAGTGCCATATATTATTTTAATAAAAACTACAATCGTATGAAATTTAGTCGATTTAGTTTGAATTTAACATAGTTCTAGTAAAGGATCTTGACACGCTAGGGACACACAGTCATACACACTGGGCCAATTTGGACGAGATCCAATTTACCTACCAGCATGTCTTTGGAGTGTGGGAGTAAACTAGAGTACCCGGAGGAAACCCACGCAGACACAGGGAGAACATGCAAACTCCAGGCAGAGGGTGTCGCGGTCGGGATTCGAACCAGCAACCCTTTTGCTACTAGGCAAAAGTGCAACTCACTGCACCACTGTGCTGCCCGGATACCAAATTTGTCATTTTTAGGGTGTAAACTCACAGGCCTACCCGGTGTGATGTATTACAATCTGTTGACACGATTTTTTTAAAAGTGAAGAGACAATATATACATCAATTAAATGTTTCTAGTATTTATTCCACCAAAAAAGGAGGATATAGAAAAGGAAGCAAATACTACAAAAACCTAATATTTCAAGTTAGCAAGAACCAATTTAGATATCTATGAAACATCTGCTTTGGGCTCCCATGGAAGCTGCTCTAAAGAGGTGGAGAGGGAGACATCTGCAAAGATGTCCATAATCCAAAAAAACTACAAGCAGAATTGAGAACTTAGGCAAAAAAAAAAAAAAAAGAAGCTGTGCCAATAAAAATTAAAATCAAAATTAATTAACCACTTAAGGACCGTCTAACGCAGATTAAATTAGTGTGGCAGTCCAGGATTTTATTATATCCAATGCACCTGTGCATAGTCAGCACCTTTTTGGTTTAGTGGGATGGAAGCAAAGTCAAGGGATCAGCAGTTTTTAGAGCGGTATCATCTCTAACGCCCATAAACGTCGGCCGAATGGCATAGCTGGGCACAGGCATGTACAGGTACGTTGTCCTTTAAGTGCCCAGCCGTGGGTCATGGACCCGATCGCCACCGGTATCCCACGATCGGGTCACAGGAGCTGAAGAATGGGGAAAGGTGAGTGTAAACACACCTTCCCCGTTCTTCTCTGTGGCAGTGTCGCTGATCGTCTGTTCCCTGTTATAGGGAACAACGATAAGTAACGTCACACGTCCAGCCACACCCCCCTACAGTAAGAATCACTACCTTAGGGCACACTTAACCCATTAGCGCTCCCTAGTGGTTAACCCCTTCACTGCCATTGTCATTTTCACAGTAATCAGTGCATTTTTATAGTTCTTTTTGCTGTAAAAATGACAATGGTCCTAAAAATGTGTCAAAAGTGTCCGATGTGTCAGCCATAATGTTGCAGTCATGAAAAAAAATCACCGATTACTAGTAAAAAAATCACTGATTACTAGTAAAAAAATAAAAGATTAATAAAAATGCCATAAAACGATCCCCTATTTTATAAACGCTATAATTTTTGCGTAAACCAATCGCTAAACGATTATTGCGTTTTTTTTTTACAAAATATAAGTAGAGGAATATGTATCGGCCTAAACTGAGGAATTTTTTAATACTTATATATTTTTGGGGGGGTATTTATTATAGCAAAATGTAAAAAATATTGCATTTTTTTCAAAATTGTTGCTCTATTTTTGTTTATAGCGCAACAAATAAAAACCACAGGAGGTGATAAAATACCACCAAAAGAAATCTCTATTTGTGGGAAAAAAAGGCCACATCGCACGACCCCACAATTGTCAGTTAAAGCGACACAGTGCCGAATCGCAAACATGGGCCAGGTCCTTTACCTGCATTATGGTCCGGGTCTTAAGTGGTTAAAGAGGGTTACACAACAGTCCTCAGGATGACATATAGTTATTAGTATTAATGGTACAACCCATTCCCGGAATGAAATAGGAATTAGTGTATACCATATACCAATGGACCAGTGGGTAAAAAATCACAGGTTAATAGAGTCCACAGGCTATAAAAACAGTCCATCAACGTGTATGATGACACCACTGTGCTTGATACCAATATGAAGTGCCCACCACTGCAAAACAAATGGCTGCTTACCAGAAGGCAAGCAAAGACACACATTCGGCTATAGCCCAGCCGCGGCCTTTAGTTTGCAAGTAGAACAATGGCAGGACATGGACCAGACACACAGGGTGCTTCTCCAATACAACTCTCACTTCTTGGCTAAAACTCTGTATGTAATTAAACCACATAGGAAAGGAAAGAGAGGGACCAATAGGTTGATAACATCTTAAGCCGTGTACACACGATCGGTTCAAACCAATGAAAACGGACTGAAGTTCGTTTTGATCTGTCCAAACCGATTGTGTGTAGGCCCCATCGGTCCGTTATCCTTCGGTCCAAAAACAGATGGCTTGCTTTAAAATCGAACCGATGGACAGCTAACCGATAGGTCAAAACCGATAGTTAGTACGCACGAGCATCGGTTAAAAAAATCCACGCATGCTCAGAATCAAGTCGACGCATGCTTGGAAGCATTGAACTCCGTTTTTTTCATTACGTTGTTGTGTTTTACGTCACCGCATTCTGACACGATCTGTTCATGAACTGATGGTGTGTAGGCACATCAGTCAGCTTCATCGGTGAACCGATAAAAACGGTCCGTCGGACCGTTCTCATCGGATGGACCGATCGTGTGTATAGGGCTTTAAACTTGTTTAATTATTATAAAAGGTAAGATACGCACATACATGAAGTCTTTAAACACATAAAAGGTTTGCCAGCCGGAAAGTACAGAGGCCCTTCCTCGTAAACTGTATGGTGACATCACTGCGTGCCCCAGACGTGTTTCATCACATCTGACATTTTCAATGGGGGTTGTATTTTCTTCATTGTCTAAGCGCAGTTTTTCTTTATTTATATTAAAATTGAGAACTTGTATTAGAGCAATTGCTGTCTCTGGTTTGTGACGTAAAACCTGAAATTCCCATTAACTGTCACATCAACGGCTAGTTATAGGGCCCCGACATGTGATAAGCTATTTTCCTGAATTTAGCACTGCCCCAATGTAGTCTATGGAATTTCATATTTTAATGGAGAGGACCGTTTTTGGGTCTCAGTAAGATTGTACCAAAGCCTTACATAAAGGGGTTAACCTTTTATACAAGGTTGGGTTCACAAAAAAAAAAAAGGGCAGGAATTTCTAGTATGAAGGGAGTTGGTGAGTCATCTTTTGTTGTATTTTTGAGGAAGGGGCAAGTCTTAGTTTGCTTTTCCATGCATATCTTTTACAAATAAAATTATTTTCATTGTCCTTCAAAAAAAAAAAAAAAAAAAAGGAAACCTCTGTCCTCTACCCCCAAAAAAAATTGTCTGATATTGTCTGACACCAAATCAACCTAAGGACAGCAATCTTTGTAGATACACAGGGATGCACAGAAAGAGTGTCTACCAAAAATCACATCCAGCTAAATATTATTTTATATGACATGCATGACACATCTGCTCAAGAAAAGGTAAAAAAAAAAAACATTAGATACGGTAGGCCTGTGCTAATAGGCAGCAGAAGTAAAGAGGCAGTTTTCCCTGCCTAGTCATCTTTCACACATCAGTTAGATCTTCAGTAGAAATAGTCATCTCATATAAGAATCCTATGCTGTATATTTAGCATCTTATATACTGTATATAATTTACTGCTTTTCTCAATATACCTAATTAGGTTAATACCTGCAAAAGAAGGAAACTGCAAACTGATTTTCAAAGAAGAATTTGAAAAAGTTCTCAGCAAGCATCATACATTTGCATTCCCAGGTAAAGTACTTGAATATCAGGCTGTTCCATAAATTCTGAATTCACTCTAATCTGCATACCTGTTCCAGGGCATTTAGCAGTGTGTGCATCACTTCAGCCAATTGTTGGTTTTCTTGTTGAAGCCACTGGATTGCTTAACTCCAGTTGAATCCGCCTGTGCTTGATTAGAATCTTGCAGTGCTATGTATGAAATTGATGATATTACGTATTGCTATTCTAGGGCCATCATTTACAGTTATCGTAACTCTAAAAAAGCCTCACATTCTTTTTTGCATCTCAGTGGTGCAGATAACCTCCAACCTCTTTCACTCACTTTATGTCTACAAGCATGCACTCCACGTATTGAGTGTATACAGCTTGTGGAACGCCATTCAACGTGACAATGCCAAGCTGCACACCCATCATGACACATCTTTTCTCTTTAACCAAAAGTGCCCGAGGTCTCACTCTCAGTATGTTCCCTTTCCACGACTGGCTTTAAAGGAAAAATCTTATAGCAAATAAAACTGCCACGTATTTTACACATTTTGTAATTTAATTTTATTTAATACTATATTTCCATTTCAATCTGCAATCTGTAATGCAATATGGCAACCTGGAGGCATTCTGTACACCACTGCCTTGTCTATTAGCAAAAAAAAATAATTATGCTTTGACCATTCATCAAGTCATGTTCCATGTGCCTAATATAAAGCCCCAACCCATTCATTATATTGCAGCTTACCAATTATTGGTTGTGATGGCTGCATTTGTTTGGTTAAGTGTTTTTTCCCTTTATTTTCATTGGTGATCTAGATAGTAAAGCTGACCATAGACTGATTGAAATTTCATCAGTGTGTGGCAAAATCTGCTCAACAGAAGTCAATCTTCTGATCAATTTCTGTGGAAGGAACAAGCTGGAAAACTATTATAGATCAGAGGCTGCAATGTATTCTGAAAGCAGGACCAGTTGCTACAATATCCTGAAGCTGGGGAATAATTACATCCGCCTTGTTGGTGGGGATATTTTTTCATCTAGCCCACTACTGAACTGCCTCTCTGTGGCCAGCTTAAGCCAGGTATTTTTCAATTCCCTTTAAAGACCAAGCTGCCCAGCAAAAGTGACAGTTGGAGGGTTGAAACACACAATTTATCACTTACAATGGCCAGATTGTGGTTATTAATGAAAAAATCTTTATTCCAAAAGTTTGGCTTTCATTTGTTAGTCAAGTTCATATAAATCTGCTAGTGTATCTAACACTTCTCTCCATTTAGAGTGAAGACAATCTAAGACAGGAAGTGTGTTAGTGGCAGAATTTTAGCATATGAGGTATCCACTTATATTTGTACAGGGTGCCATTTTGTCTAAAACAAGCTCTAGTTACAAATCATAATGCTATGTCATTGAGCATAATTCCTTATGCTAATGGTGGCTACACTTCACAGTTCTTTATATAGCCTTTTCGAATATTTTTTATAATGTATCATCTGCAGTTTGGGTTAAATATAGACATTGGCCCAGATTCACGTACATCGGCGCATTATTGGACCGGCGTAGCGCACCACTTTTCCGTTAGACTTGCGTAATCTAGCCGCGTAATCCCGCGATTCACGAAGCTTTTGCGCAAGAGATTGCGCAATCGTAAGGTTTTTTCCGGAGGCGTAAGGAGGAGTAATACAAATTGGGAGGGACGTGGGCGTGTTACATTGAAATGAGCCGTGACCCCATGCAAATGAAGGGCCGGCCGACTCGCGCATGCGCGCGTGAAGGAAACCATGTCAGCTCCGTTGTGCGCATGCTCACAACTCGGGAGCGGCGCAATCAGTGAAATTGGACATGGACTAGGGCAATGTTGTGAACTACGCAGACAGCATAAATAGACACACACAAACGCACTTCCATTGCAAAAGTACATCCCTTTGTGTCCCTTCCCATTGAATCAAGTGCTTTTGCTCTGTTGTTCGTTAGAGTGTGTTTTGTAGTTGTCAGATTAGTGTTCTGTGTGATCTAGTGCTTGTTGGTAGTTTTGTGAAAGTGTATTTTGATAAGTGTTTTTTGACTGTTTGTTTGATTGATAGATTTCTGAGCGTTTGTTTTGTTGCTTTATTTTTTCATCTGATTTTTTTGTGTCTGTTTCTTGCTGAGTGCTAGTGTGATTTTTGCCTGTTCTTTTTCTCTTTGTGTGTGTTCTTGTCTGATTGGTTGTGCTTGTATTTGTGACAGATTTTTGGTGACTGCTAGTGAGTTTGTTTGGAAGTATGACTGAGAGAAAAAGAAAGTTGAATTTTACAGTGGGGGAAAAAAGAATTCTTGCCCGGGCCATTACCGACTATGGGCGTTACCTCCACGGCCCGCAGAGTGCCACCACCACCCCGGCCAGGAGGAGGGAGATATTGGATATGATCACGGAGCAGGTCAATTCATCGGGGGAGGGGGAGACACGGACCCGCTCTGGGATTGAAAAGAAAATAAATGACCTCCGGCGTGAGGTGAAAAAAAAACTGGCCGCAATAAATGCCCATGCCAGGGGCACAGGAGGGGGCCCACCATGCGGGTTAGATTTACAGCGACGGAGCATGTGGTGGCCCTGACCTTTCACCGGCATGAAGTGGAGGGCCTGCCAGGCTTTGACACAAGTCCGGTCCCCGCGGTGCCAGGTAAGGTTTTTATTTCTCTCAGGTGTGTAGCATGTGTGGGGGAGGGGGTGAAAGGGAATATGTGGCAAGTGTGTGGATCCTCCAACCTGTGAATGGTTTGTGTCATCCACAGATGTGCAGGAGGGTGCAGGGCCATCTGGCCTGACCGCTCCAACGCCAGGACAGCAGCCTAATGAGGCCCCCCCCAACAAGGCCAGAGTCCGCGGAGGAGGAACAAGAGGAGGAGGAGGATCATGCGGAGGACGATCATGAGGAGGAGGAGAATCATGAGGAGGAGGAGTCCATGGCAGGCACTGGCCGTTTGGTTTCTGCGGACTCTTCCCCTCTGGCTGCAAGAAGCCTGCCCTCCCTAAGGGTGAGCCCCCCCCCCTCCTCCCCCAACATGGCTCCCCTCACAAGGGCCTCCCCTTCTCCCCGGCCACAACCATCAGCAAGAGCCAGGAGGTCATCCCAGAGCACCAGGGGGGCGCCCAATCTCCTGCCCGCCAGTCTGAGAAGGAACCTGGCCACCCAGACCCGCCTTCTGAGACAGCTCTGCCAGACTATGGGGCGGGTGGATCAGAGCCTGTCCTCCATCAACGATAGGCTGGGTAACCTGGACTCCCACTCCCGGGCCTCCACAACCTGCCTAAATGACCTGCAAACTACAGCAGCAGGCGTTGGGCAGGATGTGAGGGCCCTTACCCAGGCTATCCAGGGCAACACGGCAACACTTGGTGCTGCCCTGGACAGAATAGCCGTGGCCTTGGAGGGCAGGCCGCCAGGTGGGCAGATCTCAGGGGCTGCTCCTCCTTCCCCGGCTTTTCCCCTCCCCCATGCGTCTCCCCTGAGGGTCCGGGGCCGTGGCCGGGGGCGCCCCAGGCGTGGCTCAGGCAGAGGGCATTAATTTTTTTTCCCCCTTTTTTTGGTTTGAAAGCATGTTTATTTTTGTTCTCTGCTTTTTTTTTTTTTCTATGCATATTTTTTTTTTTTTGCTGACATTTTTGGCATTTTTTGGGTTGTGAATGATGTTTGAATGTGGGGGTGACATTCCTGCTGGAAAAGGGGTGTCATCCTCAATTTGGGTGGAGAAGGGTTCCCCAGGACCAGGGAGAAGTGATTCCCAGGTCCGTGTGAATGGTGTATGAATGTACAGTGACATAATTGGAGCCTTGACGTGGCGTTACTGCTCACCAGTCTTGCATGGTGGACTGGTGCCAATCCAATTTGATGAGGATGTGGGGTGTGTGTGCTAGGGACCATAGTGGTGTGCATGCATGCATTCTCATTGTGCCATGATTAATGTGTGTGTTTAACGTGCAAAGATGCATAATGTGAGCTGGCATGAGATGGGGTCATGAGATGGGGTTCCAGTTCATATGCAGAGTCACCTTGAAGGGAAAAGACAGGTGGATGTTAGTCATGCATGTGCCACTTGTGAGGTGTGCATCACGGGAGGGGATAGTCATGCCTGACTCCCATGTCACTCACCAACCAGCCAGCTGTCCCCATACATGTTCTGTTTGCAATCTGTGGGGATGGGGATCTGATTGTATATGTAGCTGTGATGGGTGTCATGGGTAGTGCCATGTGTTGGGCTGCTGATGTCCTCCTGCAAGGTTGTGGTAATTCCACGATGGCATGAGGGGTGAATCTGAAGATGCGAGACACCTCAGAATCTCTCATGCCAAAGATGTCTATGCGTGTGTGATATATCAAGTGAAGAGTGAGGGGCTTGTATCAGATAAGAATATTGTATTAGATTAGATTAAATTGTAAATTTTATATAAGCCAAAAAATATAAAAATAAAACATCTCCCGTGCCCTCCTTAGTGCCATCCTCCGTGCCCTCATCCTTCTTTGTTCATCTAAAGTCAGTAGTATAGCTATGCGCGACGATGCCCCTGGCATATTGGCATACAGATTGTTGGGCAACACGTGTGACTGCTGAACTCCTCACTAACAGTGTTGCTTTATCTGACAATTAGACTTTTTTTCAAAATTTAGACCAGCTTTTAGGTCCTCTAACTTTAGACAGAACATTTTGCAGTTGCGCACATCGCGTAGCCTGCGCAGCAACTGCGTTTTTTTGTGAATCCCCGTAACTCCCTCATTAGCATATTTGACTAGCAAATCAATGGTGTGTCTAGCGCAGTTTTGCGCGAAGGCAAGCGAAGGTCTAACTCAATTACGCCGGACCAAAAAACGTAGATTTCTGCCGTATATTGTTTTGTGAATCGCGTCCAACTATACGCACGCGCACATTTAGACTTACGCACGCGCAACAGCAGTTGCGCAGGCGTAATCGCTCTGTGAATCTGGGCCATTGATTTTAATCGTTTTTTGACCAATTTTTGATTGACACTTTGTTATGTGGAGATGAATATGCTTTCTGTTTGATTTCAATTGTGTGAAAAAGCATTTGCCCCTTACTGATTTATTTTTTTACATATTTATCACAATTAAATTATTCAGATCATCAAACACATTTTAATATTACACAAAGATAACCCTAGTAAATCCAAGATGCAGTTTTTAAATTATTATTTCATTTATTAAAGTGGAGGTCCCACTAAAAAAAAATATTAAAAACCAGCAGCTACAAATACAGCAGCTGCTGATTTTTAATATATGGACACTTACCTGTCCAGGGTGCCCGTGATATCGGCAGCGAGGCAATCGCTCGACTTTCGGCTGCCCAGTCACCATCCTCTGGGAGGGAATCAGGAAAAGAAGCGTTGCGGCTTTACTTCCCGGTTCCCTACTGCGCATGCGCAAGCCACGCTGTGTGTCTCCCAGAAGACAAAGGGGTACAGAGTCTGCTCCCCCCTGAAAGTTGCCAAACTTGATACTGGAGGGGGGAGGGTTCCAAAAAGTGGAAGTTCCATTTTTAGGTGGAACTCCACTTTAACCACTTCCTTACTGGGCATCTAATCCCCCTTCCTGCCCAGACCAATGTTCAGCTTTCAGCACCGACTCACTTTGAATGACAATTGCGCTGTACTCAAAAGATATTTTTATATTTTTTCCCCACAAATAGAGCTTTCTTTTGGTGGTATTTGATCACCTCTGCGGTTTTTATTTTTTGCGCTATAAACAAAGAATTTTTTTTTTTTAGAAACAAATAAATATTTGTTTACTTTTTGCTATAATAATATCCAGATTTTTTATTTATTTATTATTATTTATTTATTTTATTTATATTTTTGGTAAAAAATCGCAATAAGGGTATATATTGATTGGTTTGCGCAAAAGACAGGATTGTCACCAGGAGCATTGGCATTAGGATTGGAGATACTAGTAGATACGCTTGGGGAGAGGCGTGGAAAAAAATGATCAATACGTAATTTCCGTGGATCTTTGATTGGACCTTCATTAGTTACGTTAGCGTGTGACCTGACCATAGATTGTGCCGTCTCAATGATGTTTTGTTGAATATCAGAATCATTTCGCGATAGCGCAGGAAGGGTGAGAAAGTTTACAGAAGAGAACCCCCGGTGCGGAGTGAGGGAACATAGCAACGCCGCATGTTCCTATAGGTGTTGGATTACGGTCGGATGTCTCAATTTGATTAGTAACATGAGCTCAGTCCGATGTATCGGTTATGTGCTTTTTATTTACAGTGCCCGTCTGGTACACACCACCTTGTTGGCGCCGCTTCCTTGAATTCTGGCCTCTTTGTCGTCCTTGGTGGCTAGTTTTTAAATTCTGTGAATTGTAAGAGTTAGCAGAAGAGTCAGAATCAATATTTTTGTCCTTATAATTTGAGCCCTTTCTATTTGTTTGGGGTCCAAAACCTTTACGACCACCCCTTTGTCCATTAGTATTTGGCCAGTTATATGCGTATTTACCCGCGAAAGCCAGTTTGTCTCGTGACATTTTTTCTTCTCGAGTAAATCACTCGTAAAAGTCTGTATATGCTCCTTCAAATGTATATCAAAAGCCCCGAATTCAGACTTATATAGTATTATATTATTCTCATCATAGATTCTTTTGATCTCACAGTCAACTACTTTCAACTCTTGCATAGTATTCTATCATCAATTCCATCATATATTTGGAAATATTTTTTTAGCGGTCCGTTTTTCGGTCTGCTCCGTGTGAAGCGGGGGGGTTTCCGCTCATATATGTAGACCGCCCCGTCTTCTGCTCTATGGGGAGTCGGATGGAAACACCGTCTGCGAGCCTTGGCCGGACGGAAGAAAAAAGATTCTTCCGTCAGGATCAATGGCGTTAGCGGATGCATATCCGCTAACGGATTTGGAAAGTCCGTAAACGGACTTGTGAACGGACGAACCGTCCGCTGGTGTGAAAGGACCCTTAATCCTTTAGGACTAAAGTCATCCATATTATATTGTTCGAAATATTTAATGTGCCAAAATAAACTGGATTTTCTTTCAAATGTTTGCAGGAGTTTCTGATATACAATTTCATATTCAACCTTGTTGGTTTTAGAAGAAGAACATGTCTTTTTGATACTCTCATGTCAATGGATTTTGGTTCCCATCTTACTACACCTACTGTAGGTACACAGTCACCTTCACTATTCATTTTCTATTCTTCCTCCTGTGTGTTTTTGCTGTTTTAGGCATTTGCTTCTATTTCATTAAATTGCTGTCTCCTATTATGCTACTTCTATTTTATTCTTCACTTCTATTTTTCTTCCCTTTTTCTTCTTCTCTTTTTCACTTAAATGTTGTTTTCTTTTTCCTATGATTTTTATTTCCTTCCTTCCATTTTTCTTACATATCCACACTTTACACACCCTACACACATACAAATACACATAGTAATATATCATTGATACTCTTTTCACATAGGTTTCCCATTTTGATTATCATCTCCACCCTGCCGTGGATCTGTCTGTGTGGGTTGCTGCTGCCTTTCCTAGCCACCACAGCGCCCGGAGATGAGGCCCTGATATGTACTGGCTCGATGATGCGCTGCAGTGGCGTGGATGCAGATGTAAGTTGGACACACAAACCCCCCATATTTTTCCTTCATTAAATTTCATTTATTTAATTTATTCTTTTATCCCCCCTCCCTTTTCTTTATAATTTTTTCCCAATTAAAATGATTTAAAACTCTAGATATGTATATATTTTATCTTTCTAAATAAATTCCATGGTTTATGCTCCTGATGAGCGGCGTTTAGGCCGTGAAACGCGTCTAGCCACCAACTCTTACCACCATTATTTACCATTCTTTGCCATGGACCAATATTATTTGCTATGACTTAACATATGTTTTTTAACAATTCAGTACATAAACTGTGTCATCCCTCTTTTTTTCTCCCCCCTTTTTATGTTATGCAAAGAGATCATTCAGACCATTAAGGCTTCATTTATATATTGGCTATGTATACACATATACCAGTTACTATTCTTGTATTACTCTGTGAATCTTTATATCATTGTGGATTACTATGTATTTTGTATTAGAAATTATCAAAAGTTTATTGTTTAGAGGTAATATGCCCATAATGTGCTATATGAGATACAATATAAATAAACATGATTTTCCCAGTCGCTTGACTTCCTATTTTGCTGCTGTGTGCTTCACTTAAAGTCCCACTTGTCGCTTTTCCTTTTTATACTTTGTATGTGTTTTTTATATGTTTCATGCACAATGCAATGTTAAATGGGGCGGATACCTTCTATAAAGATGGCATGGTGACAACAGACATCCTTCCGCTCCAAAAAGACATCACATGATTAAATGTGTATGCCGGAGCAAGGATGCTGACATCACTGCGTACGCCAGTATTGTACTTACGGCTTGAATCACTAGCCATTGACGATAGGCTGCACAAACAAGAGTTGTTACCCTAGTGTCGGGAAGGCACTATGAACATGTGAGTGGTTTTGGTATTTGAAATAAAGCCTGTTTTTAGATGTTTTTATTCTCAAGAGTAAAGAAAAACAAAAAAAAAAAACATCCCATCCAGGGGAAAAGCTCAATGCTAATAGTTATGTGAGAATTCTCATAAGAGAGAATGTAGGGCACTTCACATGGGATTGTCTCTTGCCTCTGTTGTTAATGTGGATCATTTTGATGGCTGCTGAATTATTTACCTTTTTTCTGCACTTAGGCAAAAACTTTTACATTGACAAGTCAACCTATGGAACATATTAAACTGACAATAGACACTTCAGCATGACAGGCAAACAAATTATAAATAACAAAACCGATTCATGGATATCACTGGTAAAAAAGAATTGTAGCATTTTTTAAATCAGTGCTATTACCATTGTCCTTTTCTCTGTTGAAAATGTCACTATTATAAGCATGATAAGCAATAATCAATCTCGCTCTAGGCATCCTTAGTTCAAGTACGATTTTTGTAAAGGCGCTTTTATACAAATAATTTAGTGTTTTCATAGGGTTTGGAAGCCTAGATTTTTGGCACTGACAGTACATGTGAAACATTTCAGAAATGCTGCAAGCTAGCGATCATTGTCTTGCTGTGTATAAACACATGCTGTATACACAGCATCAATTCAAAACACAGCAGTGCATGAACAAAAATGAGACAATGTTTTCTTAGAATTCATTTTCTCCAATGTATTGCAAGCAGTCTCCACACTGAAAATTTTAGTTCTGAGAAAATTACTGTATCTAATAGTCCAGGGCTGTTCTCCCCTACAGTAATATTCCCAATTCAGGTGGTACTATTATAATTAGTATTTTCAGGAAAAAATGTAGTATTTAGTGAAATTCCATCCAATGATCAAATGCAATGGTGGTAAAAGTCAGAAAAATCACTTAGTTTATCCTAAATTAAATTCTATATATTCCACTGCATCCAGAGTTCACAGAACTCCTTTGTCTCACTCAAAAATGATACCCCCAAAGAATTATTGGACTTCCTGTGCCACTGTGATTGTCCAGTGATATGCCTTTAGGAAGCATTAATACTATTGTTACTAAGAACACAAATCACTCAGGAGAAAAAAGTAGTTCTAAAATTGAATTTTACTCCTGACCTCAATTACAGACAACTATATCAGTGCATGTCAGTCCAGTTATATTATTAGGTTATTTTACAAATTTTCATACAAGGATAAAGATCTTTATTTTATATTTAGTTGTCTAATTGTTATTTTCAACTCTCATTGGACTTTGGTGTGGTCAAATAGAACTAAGCCCTCCTTTCCTTTACAGCCAAGGAAGCTCCCATCTTTGCCTCTCTTTGATCTGCAGTTGCTATGGTGTGACCCATTATAATACAACCCATTTGATGGATTGACAGTTTGTTTGAGAGCCAAAGCATTTGTAACAGTTAATACTCATGGCATGCCTTGAAATATATATTTTTTTTATTCTACAAATTGTGATTTGTATTGAAAAAATTACAGTCATTGTGCAAAGCAAACATGCATACGTTTTTTAGGAAAACAGAGCAAGTGTATGTGATATTTTTATAGAATATGCATATAGTTTGAAAACTAAGAGCACAGAGGGGACACACTATACTTTGTGAATCAAAATGCAAGAGGAAATTGCCGAGGGCTAAATGGTTGGGGAGAATAAATATGGAGACTCGAACATGATGGGACAGGAAGAAGGAAGACATGTCAATTAGTCAGCTTGATAAATAGATTTAGCTGTCTGCAAGTCCTGGTGATCAGATAAAAACTGACATACAGACTGTAAAATTAACAAGAACATGAAAGTGAGATGTGAGACCACCACTATAGCGTTTGTCAGCCACATAAATTTGAATTTGTAAAAGAGAGTATTCCAAGTATAATCCTGAATTTGCACTTTAACATACTGTATGTAATGCCTTATATAATTTAACAGCAATCCCCAGTGCTGGCTGTACAGAAATTGTATACCCTACTGAATTCTGAAAGAATGTATTTACCATTTACCTCAACCGAAAAATGATTTCTTTAGTCAAGCTAAATGTATCTTTGCACAGAAAATTCAAAGTGTTTTTTGTGCTTCAGTATGTCTGTCTTCCCAAGCGATTGGACAGTCCAAGTTCCTTAGCACACATGAACAGGAATTAAATAAAGGAAAAACATCCAGAAAATATACCAAGGAAATAAATAAAACAAAGAATTTGATTATAAAAGTCTATCCAAACCGTAAAGCATATTTATGCTCAAAGAAAATATTTAATAAATTGCATATATATTTCTTTATAAATTTATAAATGTATAATTATATCTACATCCATACTGTAGATGTGGTGGCTGCATTAGATTTTTTTATTCCCCCCCCCCCCCCTTCATTTAAATCTGGTGATTCTTAATTTGGCTATAGCACTTTCCACATTACTTTTAGTTTAAGGTAATTTATAAAATATTCATTAAATATATTTTGTGTCAATATTTGGTTGTTGGGGAAGCTAAAATAAATAAATAAACAATAATAATAATAATAAATAAAAAATTGAAATATATTTTAAATTCCCCCAAAAACTGCTTTTTTTCATTGTTTTCAGCTGGGGGTTCTGCCACTTTCTTTCCTAGGGAGACAACATTTACTCACTGCACTGTGCCTGTACAGGAACAGCATTGTCACTGTCTGCTGCACCCCTGATTTGGACTATAAACATCACAAACTCTCCTCAATTTAATTACATACAATGAGGTTTTTTTTTTGTTAAAAGAGAAGTGTGGGTTTACAAAAAAACAAACAACATATATACCCACCTAGATGGCTCTACACTGAGAACTGAGGAAAGGCCAGTGAACGCTCAGCTCTTGGTCTTCAGTGAGCAAAGAGCTAGTAAATGTCAGTCCCTGATTCTCTGCTCTGCCCTCCAGTATTGACTGAAGCTGGTTTAGGCTTTATATATACTGTAATGGTAAATCATATGCTAAATGTAATATTTACACTCCCCCAAAAACAAACAAAAAAAAAACTGCTAATTTTCCAATTCAGCTACAGCAGGCTCATAAGGTATGTTGCCTTATGGTAGCCAATTTGCAAACTGCTTACAGCCAATACTATCATTAAACGTAAGCTTTAGAAAACAGCTAGGAAGATGCCAGTTACAGCCAATAGAATTATTAAAGTTAAGCTGTTGAAAACAGTTAGGAATTAGACAAATAAACAATTGAAAGGATGGTGTTATGCATTCTTTTGTGAATACTATGAATTCTGACAGTAAATAAAGGTTTGTTTTTGGAGGACAAAATACTTAAATAAAGATTATTGCTGTTCAAACGCTACTGAAAGTGCTGATAAAAAAAAAAAAATGATTTCTCTGTCCACGAGGTGGATGGGAAAATCCTTCCCTCTGTGCTATTGTATTCTGATAGCGGAGACTCCTCCACTGTCAGAATACATTGATCAGCACTGCAGCCGATTGGTTGTATGCACTGATAGAAAGAAAATGTACCAACAATCCTGTGTGGGAGGAGTCGATCATTAGATTGGCTCCTACCAAATGGAAACAGCCATAGATGGACAGAAATGTGGCTGATCCCTGCTGAACTGTCCAAATTTCGATCCATCTATGGTCAGCTTTAGCACCTAGCTTAGAGGACTGCTGAGCAGTTTTTGAGCTTGAAAACTAGAAAATAAAACCAGATAGTTGATGGATAAATTATATTTTTTTTCCTTGGTTCACTAATTCATAAAAATATATCCAAGCCTGATTGAGGGGCTATTGAGAGGATGGTTGTGTACCCACCTGACCAAACAATGCAGGAATGTCCTTACTAGCTGTTTTACACACGAACTGATCAAATACTACAGGAATGTCCTTACTATGAACTGATTTGGGCCATTTAGAAATATGTGTACTACTTTCCAAGGGTTACAACAGGTCATTACCAGTGGCGACTGGTGCTCAAAATTTCCATCAATTGCAGCCTCACTGTGCACATCAAATAAAGCCACTGTGCCCTATCAAATGCAGCCACTGTTCCCATCAAATACAGCCACTGTGCCCATCAAATGCAGCCACTATGCCATCAAATGCAGTTACTGTGCCCATCAAATGCAGCCACTGTGCCCATCAAATGCAGCCACTATGCCATCAAATGCAGTCACTGTGCCCATCAAATACAGCCACTGTGGCCCATCAAATGCAGCCACTGTGTCCATTAAATGCAGCCACTGTGCCCATCATAATCAGCCACTTGTGCCCCCTCATATGCACCCACTTCTGCCCATCAAATGCAGCCACTTGTGCCCATAAAATGCAGCCACTTGTGCTCATCATATGCAGCCTCTGTGACCCCCCCGCCTGCCCGCTGTCTACCCGACACTTACTCATCTTGGTGGCAGGTCAGGCTGCGGGTGACGGTGGTGAGTTGTAGGACTCCTGTCTTCTCCATGCTTCCCCTTATCTCTTTTCCATTGTGCTAGGGGCACCTGCACCTTCACCTAATCAGGTGATGGGTATTAGACCCACGCTTCCTGTTTAGCAGAGCCGGTTCAGTGTTAGAAAAGAAAATAATGATTTGCTTTTCTAACACACTTGGGTGGGCTCTGAGCACAATGCTCTGCACTCTGAGTCGACCTTTTTTGAAGCCTATTAGAGCCTATGGCTTTAGTCAGGTGCTTCAAAAAACACCCCTGCTGCTGAAATTCAGGTGCCCAGCGTACAAAAAGGGTCCGGACGCCTGAATAGGGGGTGGCAGCGGCGGCCATGGATAGAGTCATGCTATGCAAGAATCTATCCATTGTTCATATAGGGGGTGGCTGGAGAGAGGGGGTGGTGACTGTGTGCCCTTAATGAATGGGCCGCCCCTGGTCATTACCATCAATTATTCCTGTATATACCACAGGTAGAATAAGGTAGCCGCTGTTTAGGGCTGCATGCACGCATTTGGTTTGATCATCTGCCAAGCCGTTGAAAATAGGCTGGACTCCTTGGGGAATAGCATCTATATCTACGTTTTTCTTGTTAAATTACCTAATTAAAAGTTACATACAGTTTTTTTTTTTTTTTTTTACTTGCAAGTGTTTGTGTGATCTCTCTTTGCACATCTTGTAAATTAACCTCAAAAACAAGCTAAATTGCGTACTAGTGATCAACCATCTTCCCTTTTACCTAAATGTATAATTATAGTTACCAATGCTGTCAAATAATGTGCACCCCAGAAGGTGTGGTAAAGAAAAAAATTAACAATTATTTTTGTGAAAAAAACTATTCTTTGGTGTTTTTTTTTTTTTTTTGTTTTTGTTTTTTACATAATTTTTCATTGTATGTGTTTTAATCTTAAATCTGTCATTCCTATATTTAATGGTTATATTTTTCATTCTTGATGTATGACATTAACACCTAAAAAAATCTCTGCAGAAACCAGTGTAAACGAAAGGTTTTCAACCCTACGGTCAAAGGCATAGGTATGGCCAAACTTCCTTGAGATAACAGTCAAAGAAATGGTACAGAAAAAATATTAAACTTATGAGAGACCTGTTTAGCTAACGGGGGAGTATGTTTTGTTCCCTCTCTAATGCTTTTCAATCATTTCTTTCAATATCCCCAAAACTACATAAAACCTTATTGATTGTCATTGTGACCCCGCTGGTCTATTCATCTTGTGATGTTCCCCTGGTCTTACAGATTTGTCTCCCATTTGTGTGTATAGAAATAGATTCAATGTACAGCACAGCACGCCGATAATTGAAGGCAAATGCAAAATTGTATTTACTCATCAAATTGTTTAATTGCAATTCAGTTATTAATACTTGATATTAGTTCCAATGTTATTGCATTATAATTTGAAAAGTATAGAGGCTTTGTTGTCTTTTTTCTGGAAGGAGAAAATGAACCATTGCACATAATTTTTCTTTCTTTGGCAGGTCATTCCCTAGAGAACAGCAGCCTAGGGAATGTATTATGTCTTACTGCTAAAAAGGATGTTTCTGGGTCACAGATGAGGTCACGTATAGGGCAGCCTTGAGAAGCCCGTCCTGCAGCTGCTGCTACTGCTGTCCCTGGCATCACTCTAGGATAGATATATGATCGCATGCCTTGGAATAGCTTTACAATGTATTATACAACAAAATAAAGGAGCTGCTGCCCTGAGATAAATAGGAAAGTGTCTGTTATCATAAACATCCACTTTAGCCTGTAATATTTATTTTAACTCATTTTATTTTGCTTTTGAGTGGCAATAGCATTAAATAAGTGTAAAACAAATAAAACCTGTATTACTTTTTATACCAGATAATGGTCACTGTGATCTATTCAGCTTTCCAAATTGTGAAGATGGATTGTGGTTTCCAAAGTACTCACGCAATATTCACCCCGTCTGCTTAGAGAAATTAATCACTGTCATTTGACCAGAGTCTGTTGAAATCTCTAATGTGAGAGCGCTTGCAGGTTCAATAATGGAGTTTAAGATTTTCATGGTTTTATTTACGATCTTTGCTGATCAAAATTCATTATGAGTACCTAAGAAAATTTTGCCAAAAGAATTTGCCATGTTAGATGTGGCGCAGATACATTACGTACACCAAAGCATAGCCTGTATGTCATTGCCCAATCGAACAAGTTATTGTTGAATGCTAATCTATAATAGTAACCACACTGTAGGCACAATTCAGTGCTAAGACATCAGTAAAAGGATCTTTGTTGTAAAAAAGTGACAGTTTCAGACAAAGAGTTAATCTCTGTGTTGTTCCTGATCTCGTTTCCAACAACAAAATATCTACAAGCACTTTCTCCAGCATTGGCTTCACTTCATTGCTTTGGACCAGGTCTTTGATAGTTACAAAGATGGACGATGACTGTGTAAAATTTGTCAGCACAGCATCCTGTGATTTCCATCAGGGATGCATGTGATGGGGTAACAATGCAGAAGCACATCTGAGAGCAAGTGTAATGCAAGTGGATAAACAGGACCTCTATTATTTTGTTAGAGGTACCAGTTTAGTCCTCAGTTTTTGAACCCACACAGAATTTTTTCATGTACAGTATATAAATGTATGGTTTATGCCTTTTATATAGTTATCTAACAGCTAACAGACATTGGTAATATAAGACATTGCTTGGCTTGTTCTGAATAGAGTAAACCTGTCTAGATGTCAGAAACTGGCAACACATGACTCAATAGGAAACATTGCTTTGCAAATGCTCAAGTATCTATAGTATATTTTGAGCTCATCATATCCACTAATACTGTTTAAGGTGATTTGTTTTGCAGCATCAAATAGTCTATCCCATCTATACCACACCTTTGCTGGTGCTGTTTTTAGTTGTTTTGCATATGCTGCCATTTCTTTCCATAACATGGTAAATATACAATTAATCCAAATGTATGTTAAAACCCTTGTACATTTCCAAGTGCAGGTATTTCTAGTGAAGGATAAGGCATATAAAGATGTTTTAGATCATTTTACATTTGCAGCTATCTGACAACAATTTGGGGAAGACATTTTCATATTGCCTCCATAGACAATCAAGTCCATAAAGACATGCATCGCTAAAAAAACATAAATATTTTCTTATAAACAATATTGTGCAATATTATGCATATACTGTAAATTAAATAAGCTAATAAACAGTGCCTTAAAAAAGTATTCATACCCCCTGAAATTGTTCACATTTTGTCATGTTACAACCAAAAAGTATATGTATTTTATTTTTTTTACAAAATGGCACATAATTGTGAAGTAAAAGGAAAATGATAAATTGTTTTTGATTTTTTTATAAATAAATATCTGAAAAGTGTGGTGTGCATTTGTATTCAGCCCCCTTTACTCTGATACCTTAGTGAACAGGCAGCATCATAAAGGCCAAGGAACACACCAGACAGATCAGGGATAAAGTTGTGGAGAAGTTTAAAGCAGGGTTAGGTTATAAAAAATACCCTAAGCTTTGAACATCTCACGGAGCACTGTTTAATCCATCATCTGAAAATAAAAAGAGAATGGAACAACTCCAAACCTACCAAGACATGGCTGTCCACCTAAACTGACAGGCTTGGCAAGGAGAGCATTAATCAGAGAAGCAGCCAAGAGGTCCATGATAACTCTGGAGGAGCTGCAGAGATCCACAGCTCAGGTGGGAGAATCTGTCCACAGGAAAACTATTAGCCCTGCGCTCCACAAATCTGGCCTTTTGGAAGAGTGGCAAGAAAAAGTAATCGTTACAAGAAAGCCATAAGAAGTTCCTTTTGCAATGTGCGAGAAGTCATGTGGGAAACACAGCAAACATCTGGAAGAAGGTGCTCTGGTCAGAATTACGTTTTTTGGCCCAAAAGCAAAATGCCGTGTGGCGGAAAACAAACACTGCACATCACCCTGAACACACTATTCCCACCGTGAAACGTGGTGGTGTCAGCATCATGTTGTGGGGATGCTTTTCTTCAGCAGGGACAGGGAATCCGGTCAGAGTTGATGGGAAGCAGGATGGAGCCAAATACAGGACAATCTTAGAATGGTTTAAATAAAAGCATACTCATGTGTTAGAATGGTCCAGGAAATGTCCAGACCTAAATCCAATTGAGAATCTGTGGCAAGACTTGAAAATTGCTGTATACAGATGCTCTCCATCCAATCTGACAGACCTTGAGCTATTTTGCAAATAAGAATGGGCAAAAATGTCACTCTTTAGATGTGCAAAGCTGGTAGAGACATACCCAAATACAGAACAAAAAAGAGACCATAGAAAATGGGACTTTTTGGGCACTGTATCGAACACACAAAATCATATGTGTATGTAAATATTGTATTTTATTAGAAAATGGATTAAAAACAAATTAAAACCATTGGATAGTATTAACCCAAACTAGTGTGTGAGTATACCTGTATACAGGTAGGGAGCCTCCAAAATATTGAGACACACAGTCACCAAGGACAAATAATATAGCGGGGGGCTATCTCTGTAGAGGGGTGCGTCGCCTCACACTAGGTGGGCAGTGCTGTGCTCAACATGTTTTGTGTTGACAAGGAACTTACTGAAAATATGAAGGGCTTTACCATGAAGGATTTCTGTGCACTCAGGGATCTCATCCTCCTTTTGGAGGAAAATTAATCTGCCCCTGTTACAGACGATCCACATATTGAAATCAACCCCTGGGCTGGGTTCCCCTGTATCCCCCCCACCCTTGTGGTTTTGGGGGCAGTAGATATGCTGTCCCTGTTTGTCAGCAGAGTGGTATTCATCCACATCCCTTTATGAGATGTGATTTCCGTGCTCCCAGGTGCCACTATGGGTGTTTTCCCCTTGGCTCTGGAAACTGTCCAGTCTCACCCACTGGATGTGCATTCCTGGCATGGCCATTTTACATCAGGTAACAAGCTAATTGCACGCACCTAGAAGGGGTGGTCGGGATGCCCTATTTAGGCTGAGATGTTTCAGCAGGGTTTTGTCCAGACGCACTGGTCATCTTCAGTGGAGGTCTATAAATCAGTCAATGAGGAGCAGAGCTGACCATACAGAGGTAAATGTAAGTTTTACTTTTACCTATGCAACCCAGTGTGTTTTTGCCTTTTCCCCTGGGGGGAGAGTTTCCTTTATTATCCATAATACACGTCTGCATATCTTTTGTCTGCACTCTAGGAGGCCCCAGGGTAAGGCTACCTATGTGTATCTGTCTTAATTATATTAGAAAGAGGCCGGGATAATACAAGGGAGATTGAGGGGATATATAGAGCTGATGCATTATCCTTGGACATTTCAACTTTGTACTATGGGAGATGAATTTGCTACCCCCAATAAACCCCGGATATCCATATGTAAAAACCCTTTGTTGTAAGTGTTACACATAACCATTGATTCTACTATGCGGTTTTCATTTTTATGCATATACTCTGAGAGACAGGGTTGTTGTGTTGTGTAGTAACACTATACCTTATATGCGACGTACATAAGCATATACCCATTTCCCTTTGTAATCATATGGGGGGTCATGCCTGCCACTGGCTCTGTTCCTTGCTCTTTTATTTTTCTCTTGAACAGGGTTTAACATTGTATTTAACCCCATACGCTCCAGAAGAAGTGTTGTCAGCGCGAAACATGTTGAGCACAGCACTGTCCGTCTAGTGTGAGGCAATGCACCCCTCTACATTATTTGTCCTTGGTGACTGTAAGAGGGGAGACCATATAGTTGGAGACAACAAAGCTGCTTGACACTCTGGGGGTGATTTACTATTGAAGCTGCGCTGCGCCGGTTCATGCCTTAATTAGTGCGCTGGATGAAGCCTTAATTAGGCGCATGAACCGGCCGCAGCAGCAGCGCAATGCAATTGATAAGTAAAGCCGCCGCCGAACTCCCTGTTAAAGTCTATGGGGGAAATCTTAATTGTGAATTTTAAAGGCTAATCTGCAAGTTTTGTCCTAAAAAGTGTTTGGGGACCTCAGTCCTGCCCCAGGGGACATGTATCAATGCTTTTTTTATTTTTTAAAACAGCCGTTTTTTCGGGAGCAGTGATTTTAATAATGCTAAAAGTGCAACAATAAAAGTGTAATATTTCTTTAAATTTCGTACTATGGGGGGGCTCTAATGTGAAACAGCGCATGTTTCCCGTGGTTAGAACTGTCTCTGCACAAAATGACATTCTCCAAAGCAAAAAAGCCGTTCAAAACTGACTCACGGCAATAATGAATTGTCGGCTCCCGGCAATTGCAGGAGAATTCATTCATAAAAAACACGAAACAAAAAAGCGTGGGGGTCCCCCCAAATTCAATAACCAGACCCTTCAGGTCTGGTATGGATATTAAGGGGAACCCCGCCATAAATTTTTTAAAAAAATGACGTGGGGTTCCATAACCAGACCCTTAAGGTCTGGTGTGGAATTTAAGGGGGACTGCACCCCAATTTTTTTTTAAAAATGGCGTGGAGTCCCCCCTAAAATCCACACCAGACCCCTTATCCAAGCACGTTGACCGGGACCGGCCGCAGAAAAGAGGGGGGGACAGAGCGCGGCCCCCCCTCTCCTGAACCGCACCAGGCCACATGCCCTCAACATTGGGAGGGTGTTTTGGGGTGCCCCCCAAAACACCTTGTCCCCATGTTGATGAGGACAAGGGTCTCTTCCCCACAACCCTTGCCCGGTGGTTGTGGGGGTCTGCGGGCAGGAGGCTTATCGAAATCTGGAAGACCCCTTTAACAAAGGGGCCCCCCAGATCCCAGCCCCCCCCTGTGTGAAATGGTAATGGGGTACATTGTACCTCTACCATTTCACAAAAAAAATAATGTAAATGGTTAAAAACGACAAGAGCAGGTTTTTGACAAGTCCTTTATTATCTTCTTTCTTCTTCTTTTCTTCTTTCCTTCGGGTTTCTTCCTCCATCTTCTTCTTCTTCCTCTGCTTCTGTCTTGGATCTTCTATTCCCGCATCTTGCCTGGAATGTTCTTCCATCTTCTTCTCCTTCCGCTGTCCTTCTCGTCCGCATCATCTTCTGGTTCTTCTTCGCCGGAGCCGCTGCTTCCATTTGAAATCCCCGCTGTCTGCCGGACCACGCCCCCCCTCTGACGCCACGGGCAAGCTCTTAGGAAAGTCCCCGTGTGGTGCCTGTGCGTCAGAGGGGGGCGTGGTCACATGTCAGAAAGCGGGCAATTCAATTGGAAGCGGCGACTCCGGCAAAGAAGAAGCCGCACACAAGCTTCCAATTGAATTGCCCGCCCTCTGACATGTGACCACGCCCCCTTCTGACGCACTTGCAGCACACTCCTAAGAGCTTGCCCGTGGCCTCAGAGGGGGGGCGTGGTCCGGCAGACAGCGGGGAATTCAATTGGAAGCGGCGGCTCCGGCGAAGAAGAACAAGAAGAAGATGCGGACGAGAAGGACAGCGGAAGAAGATGGAAGAACATTCCGGGCAAGATGCGGGAATAGAAGACCCAAGACAGAAGCAGAGGAAGAAGAAGAAGATGGAGGAAGAAACCCGAAGGAAAGAAGAAAAGAAGAAGAAAGAAGATAATAAAGGACTTGTCAAAAACCGGCTCTTGTCGTTTTTAACCCTTGACACTTTTTTTTTTTTGGTGAAATGGTAGAGGTACAATGTACCCCATTACCATTTCACACAGGGGGGGGCGGGATCTGGGGGGCCCCTTTGTTAAAGGGGTCTTCCAGATTTCGATAAGCCTCCTGCCCGCAGACCCCCACAACCACCGGGCAAGGGTTGTGGGGAAGAGACCCTTGTCCTCATCAACATGGGGACAAGGTGTTTTGGGGGGTATCCCAAAACACCCTCCCAATGTTGAGGGCATGTGGCCTGGTGCGGTTCAGGAGAGGGGGGGCCGCGCTCTGTCCCCCCCTCTTTTCTGCGGCCGGCCAGGTCAACGTGCTCGGATAGGGGGTCTGGTGTGGATTTTAGGGGGGACTCCACGCCATTTTTTTTTATTTGGGGTGGAGTTCCCCTTAAATTCCACACCAGACCTGAAGGGTCTGGTTATGGATATTTGGGGGGGAACCCCACATCATTTTTTTTTTTAAATTGATGGCGGGGTTCCCCTTAATATCCATACCAGACCTAAAGGGTCTGGTTATTGAATTTGGGGGGACCCCCACCCTTTTTTGTTTCGTGTCTTTTATGAATGAATTCTCCTGCAATTGCCGGGAGCCAACAATTCATTATGGCCGCGAGTCAGTTTTAAACGGCTTTTTTTCTTCAGAATGTCACTTTTCACATGCTGACATTACACCCAGGGCCGCCATCAGGGGGGTACAGGCAGTACACCTGTAAGGGGCCCGGGGGTCCGGAGGTGCCCAGATGCCTGGAGGCCCCCCAGCGCCCCAGATGGTAACCCCCCTTTTTTTATATATATTTTTTAGTTTCTTTTTTTATTATTTTTTATTAAAGGGCCAATTTTTGGAATTACATTTTTTTTAGCAGTCCGGAGGTCCCCAGGGGCCCAGAGGCCCCCAGGGCCCCGGGTGGCAACCCCCCATATTTTTTGTTATTAAAGGGCCAATGTTTTTTTTTACGGGTCTGGAGGTCCCCAGTGGCCCGGAGATCCCCAGGGCTCCAGATGACAACCCCCCCTTTTTTTTAAAAAAAAATACAAAAAATTATATATTTTTATATATTTTTTGTTATTTTTTTAACATATATATAATATTATTATGAAAGGGCCCAGAGGGCCCCAGATGACAACCTTTTTGCTTATAAACATTTTATATTTTCCCCAGGTTGTTTTTTTTTCTTTAATTTATTTTTTAAAGTGTATTTTGTGCGTGAAGTCGAGAGAGAGGAGCTGGACTGCAGGAGTTGGGAGTAGGCAGACCCTCCCCCGGAGGCAATCGCCATCCTTCTCCATGCCCCGGTGGCAATGGCGGGTGTGAGGAGGGGCCTCCCACTCACCCCACCCTACCTGCTCCACTTGGGAGCCCGATGGGACAGAGGGACTTCCCCTATGAGGGAGTCTAGCCCACCCAGCCAGCCCTGGAGGTCCTTTGCCTCTCTTTATTTTAGGAGACCTCATGGCCAAAGTGCGTGCGTGTTAAACCAATTATGTGTGCGTGCAAGTGTGGTGTTTTTTTTGGGGGGGGGGTTGGCATACTAAGCACAGGCGTACCTTACATAGCACACCCACCGGGAGCCGGGCTGAGACCACCAAACTCAATTCACATGTAGCCGAGACCGGGATCCGAACCCTTGGCTGCAGAGGTGAATGGCTTGTCAGCGCAGTGCCAATCACGTTGAGCCACCACAGCTCCCACCCCATGTTATTTTTGTTTAGATATTTTTTTAGTTATTTTTTATTAAAGGGCCCAGAGCTCCCAAGGCAACCCCCTTTTTTTGTTTTTTTTATATATATATATATATATATATATATTTTTATTTATTTTTCATTAAAGGGCCCAGAGGTTTATTTTTTATTAAAGGGCCCAGAGGTCCCCAGGGCCCCGGATGGCTACCATCCTTTTTTTAATATATATTTTTCTATATTTATTTTTTTGTAAAGGAACCCCCCGCTTATCAAATTGCGGCAGCCCCCCCTTCTCAATTTCAGGCAGCAGCACCCCCCCCTGTTCTCTGCTCCAGGGGGCCCATGACTGAAGCTGTGTAAGGGGCCCCATAATTCCTGATGGCGGCCCTGATTCCCCCCCCCCCCATGGTACGAAATTTCAAGGAATTTTTAACTTTTATTGTTGCACTTTAACCACTTCCATACCGCGCCTATTCTGGCACTTCTCTCCTTCATGTAACAATTATATTTTCTTCCTTGAAAATTACTCAGGACCCCCAAACATTATATATATTTTATTAACAAACACCCTAGGGAATAAAGTGGCGGCCATTTTTTCTTACAAATTTCCAACGGTATTTGCGCCAAAAATTTTCAAACGTTTTTTTTGGCTTACAAAAAAACACCTGTTTCATGAATGACAAAATAAGAAAGCAGTAAAGCTAGCCCAATTTTTGGGGATAAGGTGAAAGATGATGTTACACCGAGTAAATAGATACCTAACTTGTCACGCTTTCATATTGCGCACACTAATGGAATGGCGCTAAACTTCGTTATTAAAAATCTCCATAGGCGACGCTTGACTTTTTTTCTCAGGTTACCAGTTTTGAGTTACAGAGGAGGTCTAGTGCTAAAATTATTGCTCTCACTCTAACGCACGCTATGATACCTCACATGTGGGGTTTGAAGGGTGTTTACATATGTGGGTGGGACTTGCATGCGTGTTCGCTTCTGAGTGCGAGCTACTAGGGACAGGGGCATTTAAATTTAGTTTTTTTTTGTTTTTTTGTTTTTTTTACTTAATATTTTTATTTTTGCACTTGTTTGTCCCTTTTTTGTATTATTTTTCACTTTTCTTCCTATTACAAGGAATGTAAACATCCCTTGTAATAGGACTAGTGTGTGACAGGTCCTCTTTATAGAGAGAGGCGGGGTCAATTAGACCCCACATCTGTCCTCCAGGCTGGAAAGCATGGAATTGGAAAAATAAATAAAAAAAATCATCTCATGCTTTCAGCTGCAATCATGTTCGTTCAGCACAGTGGTGTAGTGTGTAGCATGTTCACCTAGCAGCAAAAGGGTTGCTGGTTCGAATCCCGCCCGTGACACTATCTGCCTGGCGTTTGCATGTTCTCCCTGTGCGGGTTTCCTCCCACAATCTAAAAACATGCTGTAAATTGGATCCTGTCCAAATAAGCCCTAATATGCAGTAGGATATTTAGGTTTTGTGCTGCCCTAGGCCTGACCAAATTTTGGCACCCCCTAATAGAAAAATTACCCACCCTTCCTGTCAAGGCCACACCCTGTTTTTTTATGACCCACCCAGGAATTTTCAGGGGACACACACAAGTTCTGTGGGGGGGGGCACAGGAGTCCCTTAATTTGCCTAGTTTTTCGATCACTTCCTGTTTGGCTATGGGGCAGGGAAGTGAAGGCCAATCTCCCCAAACGGACAGGGATAATACAAAATAAACTGACAGAGCTTCTAACCCCCCCCAACTCTATCCAAAATCAAAGAAAACAAAAAAATAAAAGTGATGATTATAGTTCCAGTTTAACCCCAAATTTCAGATCATTTTATTGAGAGGCTTAAGAAAATATAACCATGCCAATAGGCCAGGATCCAGCTTTGCTAATATGTATGAATGTGTTAGGAACCCCCACAAACACCACCCAATGTTAAATCAACAATTTTCTTGTTTGTTTTGGGGATGCCTGCACCCCCGATAGGGTAAAGACACCTCACAAATGTTGTCACTTTCTACTTAATTTATTCACTTCCTGCCACATAGCCAAACAGGAAGTGAGGGAAAAACCTGAGTAATGTCTTGTTGGGGACACACAGATCAATCTAAATAGTTTCCCATTTTGGAAATTGCATTTTGCTGTGTACACCCCAAATTAGTATGGATCTTGGACTTTGGGGTCCATTTACTAAAGGCAAATCCACTTTGCACTACAAGTGGACAAGCAAGGAAGAAAAATAAAAACTTGGCGGGATTGGAAGTTAAAACCATCAGTGCTTCCCTTCTGATTTTCATTGCCTACGCTTCTACTGCAGAGCGGCTTTGCCTTTACTAAACCCCAAAGTAACTAATCATTTAGGGTGTACACAGCAGTGCAATTTGCTTAATGGGGACACTAGTTAGATTGACCTGTGTCCCGAAGAAAAGACCATTGGTAGGGTTTTAAACCTCACTTCCTGTTCAGCTGTGTGACAGGAAGTGAAGCCAATTTTAAGAAAAGGGACACAAAGCCCAACCTAAAAACACTAGCAGGGGTTCTAACACTCAATTGGCTTCCCTCAAACAACCCACAATTAGAATAGGATTGTCTTGTGATAGTTTCAAGCACAGCGCTGTAAATCAGCACTTCAAGCCTGTCCACCAATACACCCCCCCCCCCCCCCCCAAACAGGCCCTGTTTGCAGGTTTTCCTACATTTTGCACATGTGCTTTAAAAAGTCAGTCTGGACATCAATTCTAGGAAACAATACTTACCGCTTTGTCCTTCCTTTTCTGGTGACTAAACATTTCATGCATACACACCAGGAAAGAGCTTAGAGACAAATCACACTTGATGGTTTAGGCCCAAACTATTTCAGCTGCAGCTGTTGAAATCCATAGCATGAAAAAAAATATCACAAAACAAACTTCAAAATTTGAAAGTAATTTTATTGGTTCACAAAACAAGGAAAGCAAAACAAAATATTAAAAATAAACACACAAAAAAAATAAAAAAAACATAAACAAAATATAGACCAACGTTTATTTCACACAGTCATTGGAAAATAAATCATGCTTTTGAAATAACAGGATAGACCCACAGGATTAAAACATTAGTCATTAACATCTTCAGAAACATTTTGCAAAATTATTCAGCAGACAAAACATTAAAAAAACAAAACTTGCTCCAAAACATCTCTGTTTCGCACTGCCATTCCTTCCAGCCAGCAAATCTGCCCCCTCTGAGGGCAGCTGACACGTGCTCTATCCACACTTTTTATAACATGTGTGCTAATGAACCAATTGGAAACACATGAAGAAATGTCAGCCTCTAGTTTGTGTGCACTTGTAAATGCTTACACCTGTTAAGGATGTCCTTAAATTACTAAGCCAAAAAACAAGCTTTCTGAGCATGCTCAGAAAGATGCATGTCATTTTCAGGCACAAACACCACAGCTTATTTTTCTAAGTGTTCGAGCATGCCCAGTTCACTCGAAATGCATTTCCAGAATCAAATCTGCAATGGCGGATGAAAGCATTAGAAGGTTTTTTTTTTTTTTTGTTCCCCCTGAACTGATGCTTTCCAACCTGAAGGGGAGGTCTTATAGAATTTTTACGTAACAAACATAAATAATAATAATTAAAACGCCCCTGTCCCTAGTAGCTCACAGTCAGAAGCGAACACGCAGCATTTTTTTTTCCGGTTACCAGTTTAGATTTACAGATGCGGTCTAGTGCTAAAAGTATTCCTCTCGCTCTTACGCACGCTATGATACCTCACATGTGTGGTTTGAAGGATGTTTCCATATGTGGGCGGGCCTTAAATGTGTAAGTCCCGCCCACATATTTAACCCCCGTTCAAACCCCACATGTGAGGTATCATAGCGTACGTTAGAGCGAGAGCAATACTTTTAGCACTAGACCTCCTCTGTAAATCTAAACTGGTAACCTGAAAATAAATAAAAAAGTGTTGCCTATGGGTATTTTCAAGTACTGAAGTTTGGCGCCATTCCATGAGTGTGTGCAATATTAAAGCGTGACATGTTGGGTATCTATTTACTCGGTGTAACATCATCTTTCACATTATGGCCATAAATTGGGCTAACTTTAGTGTTTTCTTAATTTGTAACCACTTGAGCCCCAGACCATATTACTGGTCACTGACGGGGCCAGTTTTTGCATTTCAACACTGCGTCATTTTAACTGACAATTGCGTGGTTGTGCGACGTGGCCCCCAAACAAAATTGGCGTCCTCTTTTTTCCCCCAAGATATTATTCTTTATTTTTTTGGTGGTATTTGATCACCTCTGCTTTTTTTCTTATTTTTGCTTGAACCAAAAATATAGCGACAATTTTGTAAATAAAAAGACAACTTTTTTACTGTTTGCTATAATAAATCTCCCCCAAAAATATATTCAAAAACTTTTTGCCCTCAGTTTAGGCCGATACGTATTCTTCGACATATTTTTGGTTCCAAAAAATCGCAATAAGCGTTTGATTGGTTTGGGCAAAAGTTATAAGTAGGGGTTGGTCTTATGGGTTTTTTAGGAACATTTTTTTTGTTTTACTAGTAATGGTGGCGATCATTGATTTTTCTGGCTACTGCGACATTGTGGCGGACACATTTTTGTGAGCTTTGGCATTTTTCTAGCGACCAATGGTATACAAATGCATTGCTTACTATAAAAATGTCACTGGCAGGGAAGGGGTTAACACTAGGGGCGAGGAAGGGGTTGATTATGTTACCTGGGTGTGTTCTAACTGTAAAGGGGGTGGGACTGACTAGGGGAAATTACAGATCGCTGTTCATACATTGTATGGACAGACGAGCAGGCATTCCCCCCCCCCTGACAGGACCGGGATAAAGGGGAACTCCACACCAAATTAAAAAAAAAACGGCATAGGGGTCCCCCTCCAGGTGCACAACAGGCTCTTAGATTTGATCTGGAACATAAGGGGTTAAACCCACGCCAAAAACGGCGTGGGGTTCCCCCTCAGATCCAGACCAAACCCTTATCTCAGGCACGCAGTCTGGCCGGACAGGAATGGGGGTGGGGACGAGCGAGCGCCCCCCCCCTCCTAAACCGTACCAGACCACATGCCCTCGACATGGGGGAGTGTGTTCTTTGGGGGAGGGGGGCACTGCCCCCCCACCCCAAAGCACTCTTGTCCCCATGTCGATAGGGACAAGAGCCTCTTCCCGACAACCCTGGCCGTTGGTTGTCGGGGTATACGGGCGGGGGGCTTATCAGAATCTGAAAGCCCCCTATAATAAGGGGGCCCCCAGATTATGGCCCCCCACCCTATGTGAATGAGTATGGGGTACATCGTACACCTACCCATTCACCGGGTGGAAAAGTGTAAACACAAATAAACCACACAGAATAAAATAATTTATTAGTCAGCTCTGGGGGTCTTCTGCCGGGACCTCCCACCACCAGCCCATTGGGCCCCGGGCTTCGCCGTTTTCTGCCGGGGGACGACGACACCCACCGATGCTCTCCGCCATGTTCGGCCAGGCCCCCACCCCAAATTAAGCTCTTTTACATCCGGAGGGGCTGGCCGAAAACAGCGGAGAACAACGGGGGGCTGAGCCCCTCCTCGGTCTTCTAGACGTTTTCTGCCGGGGGGCTCCAGCCCCGCACCGGTCTTCACCGCCGCCTTCCGCCGGGGGGGGGGGGACACCCACCGATGCTCTCCGCCATGTTCGGCCAGGCCCCCACCCCAAATTAAGCTCTTTTACATCCGGGGGGGCCGGCGGAAAATGGCGGAGAACAACGGGGGGCGAAACCCCTCCTCGGTCTTCGCCGCCGCCTTCTGCGGGGGGCTCCTGCCTGCCGTGGGCTGATGGCTGTCTTCCGCCGGGGGGGTACACCTACCCCCCCCGGTCTTCGCCGCCGCCTTCCGCCGGGGGGAGAGACACCCACCGATGCTCTCCGCCATGTTCGGCCAGGCCCCCACCCCAAATGAAGCTCTTTCACATCCGGGGGGGGCCGGCAGAAAATGGCGGAGAACAACGGGGGCGTCGTCACTACTCGGTCGTCTAGCTGTTTTCTGCCGGGGGCGGAAACACCCACCGATGCTCTCCGCCATGTTTGGCCGGGCCCCCACCCCAAAATTAAGCTCTTTCACATCCGGGGGGCCGGCCGAAAACAGCGGAGAACAACGGGGGTGTCGCCCCACCTCGAGCTTCTCCGCTTCTGCCTGGCTTCTCCTGAGGCCAGGGCTTCTTTCGCTGTCTTCCGCCGGAGGGCGCCACTCTCCGGGCTTCGTCGGCTTCTGCCTGGCTCCTCCGCAGGGGCCAGGCCTTCTCGTCGACGTTTTCTGCCGGGATGAGGGTCGCACATCCCATCCCGGACTTCGACGTGGCGGGCTTCTCGTCACTGTGTCGCCGTCTTTTGCCACCGCCCCCTTCACCACGAAGCTTCGTGCTTGTGTGGGAGGGCAGCGGGCTTCGAAGTTTTCGGCTGGGGTGAGGGTCGCACATCCCACCCCGGACTTCTAGTCGTTTTCGCCGCCGCCCCCTTCACCATGAAGCTTCCTGCTTATGGGGGAGGGCTTCTCGTCGCTGTCTTCCGCCGCGGGGTGACACTCGCGGGCTTCTTCGGCGACCTCCGCTTCTGCCTGTGACATCACATTCCCATCATGCCCTGTGATGTCACATGGGTTAAGGTCACATGGTGGCCTAACCACGCCCACGCCCAATGCCAATATAAGTCCATGCCCACCGCTCTGTCAGCATTTCAGCGCCGGACCTCGCTGTGTCAACATCGAATGGAAGAAGAAGCCCTGGCCCCAGCGGCGGAGCCAGGCAGAAGCGGAGGTCGCCGAAGAAGCCCGCGAGTGTCACTCCGCGGCGGAAGACAGCGACGAGAAGCCCGGGGTGGGATGTGCGACCCTCACCCCGGCCGAAAACTTCGAAGCCCGCTGCCCTCCCACACAAGCACGGAGCTTCGTGGTGAAGGGGGCGGCCGCGGAAGACGGCGACACAGCGACGAGAAGCCCTGGCCCCCGCGGAAGAGCCAGGCAAAAGAGGCTATCGAGAGCCCCCCGGCAGAAAACTATGAAGCCCGCCGAAGACGACTAGAAAACCGGGGTGGGATGTGCGACGCTCACCCCGACGAAAACTTCGAAGCCCGCTGCCCTCCCCCACAAGCACGGAGCTTCGTGGTGAAGGGGGCGGCAGCGGAAGACTGTGGCGGCGAAGACCGGGGTGGGTTGGCGGAAGACCCCCGGAGCTGGCTAATAAATTATTTTGTTCTTGTGTGGTTTATTTGTGTTTACACTTTTTCCACCAGGTGAATGGGTAGGGGTACCATGTACCCCATACTCATTCACATAGGGTGGGGGGCCGGAATCTGGGGGCCGCCTTATTAAAGGGGCTCCCAGATTCTGATTGGCTTCCGCCCGCATACCCCGACAACCAATGGCCAGGGTTGTCGGGAAGAGGCTCTTGTCCCTATCGACATGGGGACAAGAGTGCTTTGGGGTGGTGTAATAGATTTATTACAAATGGAACAATACAACAATAATAAAATGATGGGACAGGCCCCACAGTTCGGAAACAGTAAAGGTATTTGTTGAGACAAAACCAAACAAAAACGTATTGGTCAGATGTGTGTAGCCAATCTGCGACCGGGATGCTGGTACATTATACATTTATTTTCCTAATTGAATAATTGAGACCATACTCTCCCTTTTTCACTCCTTGGTGACCGTGTTTGCTTCATTACGTATGGCCCCCTACTTGTATACAGAGGGGTGTGTATGCTCAAATACTAGTTTGAGTTAATACTATTTAAATTTGTTTTTAATCCATTTTAATACAATATTTACAAATACATATAATTTTGTGTGTTCGATATTGTGCCTAAAAAGTCCCATTTTCTGTGGTCTCTTTTCGTTCTGTATTATTTAGGGATGAGGCATAGCGTATCACTTTTTATGTCCATGATAGCCATGTGATGGTGACATAATTTATTTATTGTTTTGACATAGACTTGCAGCTATATTTGCAGCAAAGGGTGGTTCTAAAAAGTTTTTTTTATTGACTCAGGGGTGCTGAGTACAAATGCACGCCACACTTTTCACATATTTATTTGTAAAACATTTCAAAAACTATTTATCATTTTCCTTACACCTCACAATTATGTGCCACTTTGTGTTGAGCTATCACATAAAATCCCCATAAAATACATTTAAATTTTTGCTTGTAGCATGACAAAACATGGAAAATTTCAAGGGGCATGAATAATTTTTCAAGGCACTGTATAATAGTCTTCTGGTTAATGCATTGTGGTGGAGAACTTGCACCAGAGGATGAGTGGATGTGATGCACTTGTTCTCAAATTTTCCGACAACAAAATCCGTTCTCATAAATTCCGATCGTGTGTGTGTGGACAATTCCGACGCACAAAATTCCACGCATGCTCTGAATCAAGTACGAGACTGAAGCACTCGGTCTGGAAAAACGAGCATTCTAATCATTCTAATGGAGATAGCACATTCGCCGCGCTGTTAGGGACTGAAAAGCACAAGGCTCAAAAGCGCGAATCGTCTCTCACCACTTCTACTAACATGACTGGTATTGAACTTCCCTTTAATAGTGTCACTGTACGTCTTGTACGTCACTGCGTTCTTAGTGTTCGGAATTTCCGACAAGTTTGAGCCAACATCTGTCAGAAAAAAAATCCACGGTTTTGTTGTCGGAATTTCCGATCGTCTTTACGCGGCATAAGAGTTGTCCCTATAAGGGGATGACATCATAAGGTTCTAAGCGATCTTGGCCATGACCTTGGCACACACTGAAGTGGGATCTTGGTACAAGATTATACAATCGTCACCCAGGATTTTTGTTTCCCATCTCAATACCATGCTAGTGCCCTACTGAGGTGTACTGACTGGAAGTATCGTATCGTATTGGGTCTGGAAAGGCCATGCCTCCATGGTTTTTAGCCATGGACAAATGTAGGTAAGACAGGTGTGGGTGCTTTTTAGCCCAGACAATTTTATAAAGACACTATGCACTGACTTCAAGAATAAATTTAAAGAGCCAGGACGACTATTGCTAATGTCTGAAAAAGATACAATAACCTTGGCAAGATATTCATTTTGAGAACAGCGTTCCTACTCATTCATGTGTAAGAGCCCTTATTCCATCTATTCAAGAGGAAAGATCCCATAGTACTGGTGAAAAATTTGCTAAAAATATTTTATCCACTGAAGGAATCAATTTTACCCCTAAGTATGTCAGGTGGGAGGATGCCCATGGAAAAGTATTATTATCAGAATGATGATTGGAGAGCTTGCACACGCACAGGGGCCGACTTAATATTAAGCAATTCAGATTTTTTTATATGGGGAGGAGATGAGGGTGGTTTTTTAAAGTTCGAAAGTGTATTATACCGATTGAGCTTGCTTAATGAATAAATAAAACGTAGTTTCCAGGAATGTAATAAAAAACAGTATGTCGTCCGCAAAGGCTGCAATTTTATGATCCGACTTGGCAATTGGAAAGCTCTGGATATCTACACTTCCTCGTGCATGTCTCAAAAATGGCTCTAGAGTTAATATAAAGATCAACAGGGATAAGGTACATCCTTATCTGGTGCCGTTAGTTAAATGAAAGTATGTAGAAGTTACCTCATTAATTCTAACAGCTGCAGATGGAGCTAAGTATATAGCATCTATCCATTTACTAAAAGCCTTTCCCACTCCAATACGAGTTAACATCTCTTTCAGAAATATCCAATCCACCCTGTCAAAAGTTTTCTCTGTGTCAGAGGAGAGCAAATATAAGGGTATTTTTTTTACGAAAATGAGCCAGATAAATAATATCCAGGGCTCTAGTAGTGTTATTCTTCGCCTCCTTAGTAGGCACAAACCCGGCTTGATCAGGATGGGTGACATTCTGAAGGTGAGGTTGTAGTCTAGAGGCTAGTATTCATGTAAGAATCTTCAGGTCCACATTTATTAGGGAAATAGGTTGGTAATTCATGCACTAAGCATAGTCCTTCCCCTCTTTAGGGATCACTGTAATATGTGCTCTCAGGGTATCAGTCAGTATGAGTCGATCTTTTGGAAGGGAATTAAATGTTTTTGTAAATCTAGGAGCTAGGATTGGGGCAAATGCCTTATAGTAGCTTTGTGTGGCTTAAAGGAGATGTAAAGGTACATGTTTTTTTACCATAATGCATTCTATGCATTAAGGTGAAAAAACATCTGACGGTTAGCGGTCCCTAACAACCCCCCCCGGTTACTTACCTGAGCTCTGGAAAGTTCTGTGTCATGAGCGCGCTTGATCGTTGCTCGGGCTTCTCGGCTCGGCCCATTGGCTCACGCTGCTGTCAATCAAATCCAATGATGCAGTGCTTCCGGGCAGAGCCAAGTCATACACTTGGTGGCTATGGCCGCCGACTGTATCACACTGGACCGCGTCCGCAAGCTAACCCCCTCAGGAAAGAGCTTCCAAGAGGGGGTAAGCTCTTACGGGGAGAAGCTGCAAGAGTCCCATGGGACCCCAGAAGAGGATGTTAGGGGCAAAACAAACTGCACAGTGGAGGTAAGTATGATATCTTTGTTATTTTTTTTTTAAACACAAACCTTTATTACCACTCTAAGCAGCTTAATCGCCTTCAAATATTCCTCAGTTGAAATGAGAGCATTCATTGATTCAGACGCATCCTCCAATATCGATGGTAAACCCAAAGAGTTGAGATATTCCCAAATTAACTCTTGCTTTTGTACAGCTGATTGGTAGATAAAGGTGGCAATAACTTATAAAAGGACAAGTAAAACCTCAGCCACATCCCAAGATATAAAACAACGTTCCCCTCTGTTGGAATCATTATGTGGGATGTAATTTCTACAGGAAGTTTGCCTGAGTGAATGGGCCAGCAATTGACCTGATTTTGTGGGGGGTATGGTTATAAGGAGGCGCTAATAAAAAGAAGTGCTATAGTGTAATAATCTATAAAGAATTAGATACTCACCCCCCTCGTCTTAGAAACAGGGGCTGTACTGTGGAATACCTGTGAATAGCAATCATTCTGAAATTTTGGTATATTCCCTGATTGAAAATTGGGTTTCTTATATAAATGCAACTTGTGCTCGTATACGCCAAAGTTCACATAAAACCATTGTGCGCTTCTCTGGAATATTCAGCCCATTTAAAGACAGACAACGTAAATTAGTCAATAAATAACCTATAATTTAGATATATGTCTTTTCATGTGGAGTTTCTATTATTTATTCCACCCTCTGTATTTTACATTTTACTCTTTGTACAATGTATTTGGTATAATGTTAACTCAGTTTGCTTGCAACTTTTTGCTTTAGATTTTACAATTAACACAAGGGCAGTAAGCTTATTGATTTCAAATCAAAAAGAATCTGCAGACATAAAAGTGATTTACTGTGTCTACTTTAACTTCTTTTCCCTACAACTCTCAGGAGCTAATATTCTTCATTTCCACTGTATGTTCGGTCTGTCCACAATGGCTATCAAAGTATTCTTTTGCAAAATGGCTTTGATTACACCAATATTTCTCTCTGTGCGACAACCTAGTTAATTTGTACCCATTTGATAAACTTCCCTTAAAATTAGAGGCTGCTCTCCACAACCATTCCTCTGGACCTATTTTTTTTTTTTTCATTGTTCCTTGGAAACTAGCAAATATTATAAGATATAAATCAGTAAAGGGATTTATTTCCAAATACTGAAGATAATAATAGCTAAAATAGCTTACATACGTTAACACACTCATTGGGAACATCTAGAAAATTGTGCCTTAGCAGTATCCTGAAAAATCAGGCTTTGAATATATAGAAATTGGTGATGTGTATGAATACCTGGTCTGTCTAATCTAATGAAACAGACAGCAAAAAGAGACCCAGTGCTAAAGGCACAGTGTAACCCTTCTGGATTTTTAAAGGTAGACCGCCCATAAACCCCCTCAGTCGAGGGATTGGTTATATGTATACTTTGATAAATGTATACATTGTATACTCACATATGTTGTTGTTCAGCTATAGGAAATTTAAGTACTTTTTGCTAGCATCTGTTTCTGGGTATATAGATACATCTGTTCACTCACACAGGGAGTTCTAGGGACACTCTTGTTTTGTTTTAATTTTGTGGCAGAATACCTAGGAGATGATGAGGAGAGGACCATTAATGAATATGACATCAATGAACTGATAGAATCATAGATCAAATGTGCATTTTTAAATCTCACCCACGCAGTTGAGAAAAAAGCATTTTTGTTCTGGAACATAAAATCCTTTGAAGACTACAAAAAAATAAAAAATAAATCCATTTGGACTCCGTGTCCAGATCTTCCCTACATTTGAGAAAATAGAACTAGATTTCAAAATGGCGTGGGAGAAAATTCTCAGGCAATGTTCTTTGGATTTAATTACTTTATTAATCCAGGAATAACGAAAGAGAATACTAGAACTCGACATTAAAACTGATACTTTCAACAAACAGCTGGTCAGATTTAAGACGCATGCTCTATATGACCAATTAGAAAAACAACTAAAAGACCATTTCAATAAATATAATAAGGAGATATTAATTAAAAAAGATAAAAAGATATTTAGGCATAAAAAGGCCTTCCATTAAGAATGTGCTTATAGATGGCCCAAGGGTCACAAGCCACCGAATAGAAATAATACCCATTCTACAGCACACCAACTTTCTAATAACAGATCCAAGATGTCTAAATTATCTTCAATGTCATCTATTGCCTCTCAATCTGTGCCCCCGCAGTCCAATGGCAACACCTCTAACAACGATGTCTCCGATATGGAAGACTTGCCCTCCCCACACACCAGGGGACACCCTAGTGCCTTACATAAAAATAAAGCACCACAAGATCATTTGGGAATGTCACTTCAATCTAGCACCCCTATATCTAATTCACAAACAGGCACATCCCGAAAAGGAGATTTTTTAGACGAAATGCAGGCACAAACACTTAGGGCCCTTTCACACGGGCGGACAAACGGTCCGTTTTTTACAAGTCCGTTTACGGACTTGTAATGCATCCCTATGGGATCGCGTACGTTAGCAGATGATGCATCCGCTAACGTCCGCAAAGATCCGCGTCCGCAAAGATCCGTTTTGGGATAATCTTATATTGATAAACAGCACTACTGGAAGAAAACGAACCAGAGGATCGAATTGATTCTGTTGATCTAGAAACTATCCTAGCTGAGGTGGATGGTGCTGTTTTAGTTCCTCCACCACCCAAATTAAATACAGTTGGCTTGAAAAAGAAATTTAGCCTATACCCGGCATCAGTTCTAACTCTTAGGCCGCGTACACACATCAAATTTGTCCGCTGAAACTGGTCCGACGGACCAGTTCAGCGGACAAATCCAATGGTGTGTATGGGCTAGCGGACATGTCTGCTGGCGGACACATTTTAAAACATGCTTTAAAATTTGTCCGCCGGAGACATGTCCGTCGGATATGTCCGCTGGTCAGTACACTCACCAGCGGACATATCTTCCCGCACATGCGTCGAATGGATTCGACGCATTCGCGGAAGTATTTTTCTTCCTGGTGCGGTGACGTATCGGCGTCAATATCACCGCCACATCACTGCACTGTCTGCTGGCGGGGATTTTGATCCGATGGTGTGTACAGAAGAAGAAGGTCTTTATTAAAAACCAAACAGCAAGGTTAAAGTCCAAACAGATGATCAACAGCCAGAAGGGTCCCCCGCCGGAGCCAGGGTCGATAGCCAGGGATGGAAGTCAGCCAAGCCGGAGTCAGTAGCCAAAGGGTGGTGAGACGAAGCCGGGGATCAGGAACCAGAAGGAACGTCCGTAGGAGCCGGGTCGGTAACCAGAACAGCAGCACGATCACAGGAGGGTACAAGACAAGGACCAAGCAAGGGAATGCTGCAGAAGCCGTGGTATATATGTGCTGAGCATCCAGCTCCTCCCAGTGGGAAGGAGGAGCCGCAGGATGTGGGAAGTTACAAGAAGCCCAGGAAGCAAGATGGCCACCAGCACATGTCAGTGATAAGAAGGCTGCAAGGAGGTAAGACCATGGCAATGTATTTGTGCTTACAGTTATTACCCTGTTTTAGACCTATAGGGCCAGATTCAGGTAGAGTTAGGCTGGAGTTAGTCTGTGATACTCCAGCCTAACTGTCACTTTAAGCCAGCGTTTCTATTTTCTGTAACCAGAAAACAAGAAACGCCGGGTTGGTGTTTCCGATGCGATCGGCGCAATTGAATTTCGCCATCGCATCGCAACTTTAATTTAAAAATGGCGCCGGGGGCGTTCCCGCTTATTTACGCTGAAAAAATATGTTAATCAGCGGAATCGGCAATTCACGATCGTATTCGGGCACGACGCAGTAACTTTCCGACGTTTCCGTAAGCGATACGCGGCGTAAAGATAAAGCAGACCCCTAGTGGAGTATCCTATGTTAAGTATAGGCGTCGTCATCGCGTCGGAAAAAAAAAAATCGCGTCGCTTGCGTAAAACTTTCATGAATGGGGATGTGACGTCATTGACCTTCACTGACAGAATTTGGAGCATGCGCACTGGGATGCATTGACACTCGACGCATGCGCAGTACGTTCGCCGCGGGATCGCGCTTAGTTTAAATAATACACGCCCCGTACCCGCCCAATTTGAATTCCGCCGGCTCATTTGCGATGCGCTGCCGCAACTTTAGGAGCAAGTGCTTCATGAATAACAGCACTTGCTCCTAAAATTTTGGCAGCGTAACGTAAATGAGAAGCGTTACTCCAGAGCAAAGATGCTCCCATCTACCTGAATCTGGCCCATAGTGTCAGGCAGAGGCAGTCTGACTGAAAATCTCAGTAGATTCATCTACAAACATCTTCAAACCTTAGTGGAAAAACTCCCATGATATACGAAGGACACCATCCACCTTCTGCGAATTTTGGATGGCCTCCACGTCGGTTGCGACACTGTGCTTGTCACGATTGACCCAGAGGTCCTATACAGTTCTATTCCCATTACAAAAGGTTTATCGGCCATATGACATGTACTCCTACGACAGAGCAAATGTGAACCTCCACTGATCAAATTAATTGCGGAAGCTCTCAAATTCATCTTGGAGCATAATTATTTTTCCTTTTATGGTTCCCACTACCTCCAGGTACAGGGAGTGGCTATGGGCATATGCTGTGCCCCATCTTATGCCAACCTGTCCTGGGGGAGTGGGAAAGATTCTTGTTTTCTGAGGATACTGCATCTCAATATACAAACCATGCATTAGCTTGGTATCATTATATTGATGATGTCATATTGCTGTGGGATGGTCCTATTCCACTCCTTAATCAATTTTTAGAATAGATCAACTCCAATAACACGTTTAATCTCAAATTCATCACCATGACGCAGATAGATCCACCATTATATTTTTAGATCTAACAATTAAGAAACATACTGATAGTTCCATCCATAGTGGATTATTTAGGAAACTGACAGCAGGGAACACCATTTTGGAAGCTTCGAGCTTCCAACCGAAACCACTTTTGGCTTCTATTCCTTTCGAGCAATATATTCGAGCCAGATGAAATTGCTTGAATGATACCCTGTTTGAGAAAGAAGACTCACTATTAAGGGACAGATTACATGCTAGAGGGTACTTGTTCTTCTCTAAAGAAAGTAAAAAAGAGACTACCACCACTAGAGTGATTACAAAATACTGCCAACAAATTCATCAAATTGTACACAAATACTGTCACTTACTAAGCATGGACACACCATTAGTTCCCTTAGTCTCCTAACAAACAAAAGATTACATATAGAAGGGCCCCTTCTTTACGTGACAAACTTGTGAATATGTGGTTATTGTCAATATATGGACACAAGAAAACGTGTTGATTTACCCAATGGAAAAATATGTAAAGCAAAACCTTTTGCAAACTGCCATACCCCATGTGTAGTTTACCCAATGTCATGTAAATGTGGTTGCTACTATGTAGGGAAAACTAAACTTTAACTTGGGCGAAGAATCTATAGACACATGGTCAGTATAAATTAAAAAAGATCACAGCCTCCCTCTTGGAAGGCACATCCGCATCTTACATGGCGACAATATCCCTAAAATACAATTCCTTATGCTGGATCACATCCGAAACATGTCAGTATGTGTACATGCTAGCCCATACCAGTTTCAGGGCAGCTTACCCTGTATCTCCATACCGATATTCATTTAGTATTATTAATTTATTTTGTACCTTGATATTATTTATCAATTTTATATGCATTTCTTTTTTGCTCATGCACCCACACCAGCTGCTGTGGGGGATGTTTCAAGATAAAAAGCAGGGAAAGAGGCAGGTAAATATGTAATTTACTGACCTAATCGTTTTCAGAATGAACCCAGTAAGTGATTGTTACTAGTGTTGCTCACGAATATTCGTATTGCGAATATTCGGCTCGAATATGGCATATTCGAGTATTCGCGATATATTCCGAATTTCTCGGTGAATATTCGCTATTTCGAATATTCAAATTTTTTTCAATTTTTTTTTTAGAACAGATCACATCCTAGACATCCCCGTTGACGTGTAAAAGCATTGCTGGTATGATTAGAGACCTTGGGCCGAGTAGCTGCAGCGATCCTTTTATATTGCCGAATATTCGCAATGCGATCATTCGGCAATAGCGATATCGCGCGATTATCTTTTTCGCCCTATCTGCCGCCACAGAGCGATTATTCCAGTTTAATTTTTAAAACAGATCACATCCTAGTGATCTTCTTCGACGTCTAAAAGCATTGCTGTTATGATTATAGACCTTGGTTCGAGTAGCTGAAGCGATCTTTTTATATTGCCGAATATTCGCAATGCGAATATTCGGCAATCAGAATATTGCGCGATTATTTACTCCGCCCTTCTGCATCAGAGCCAATCAGAGTTCTCCTTCCACACTCGTCATAGGTTAGCAACCAATAGGAACCTGCCTGTATGGGCATTATATAAGGTCACTCCCAGCAGCATTTCATTGCAGATCCAGAAGTTGGCTATAGAGTGTGGAGACTGTGTCTGTGTTGCTGGTATTTTGCATCTTGCATCATCAGCATTGTGCTTCATCTTTGCTATTTTCTACTTACTGATTCCAGTGGATAATTTCCAGTTCATAATCATAAACTGCTTTTTTCAAAGCAATACACCCAAGAGCTTTTTTAAAAGCTAATTTTTGTTTTGTGCTGTGTTGTTGAATTTGTGGTAGTGTAGTAAGTTGCAGCTTAGCTATTGACTGCTTCTTATTGATTTAAGGGCAGATATTCCTGATTCCTGATTCCTGAAAGGCCCAAGAGCTTTTTTAAAAGCTATTTTTTGTTTTATGCTGTGTTGTTGAACTTGTGGTAGTGTAGTAAGTTGCAGCTTAGCTATTGACTGCTTCTTATTGATTTAAGGGCAGATATTCCTGATTCCTGAAAGGCCCAAGAGCTTTTTTAAAAGCTATTTTTTGTTTTCTGCTGTGTTGTTGAACTTGTGGTAGTGTAGTAAGTTGCCGCTTAGCTATTGACTGCTTCTTATTGATTTAAGTGCAGATATTGCAGATTCCTGAAAGGCCCTAGAGCTTTTTTAAAAGCTAATTTTTGTGTTGTTCATTTCAGTTAGATTTCTGTATAGTAAGTGTACATACTGTTGGTGTACATTTATTGCAGCTAGCTTACTTTAGTGTGTGTTTAGTGTCTGTGTTCTGTGTTTAAAAAAAAAAAAAAAAAAAAGTTATTAGTTAGTGTTTCTTTAGGTAATTATTTTTTGTAGTTGTAGTCCTTGTCAGTTAGTGTTTTAAAAAAAAAAAAAAATAGCTTTAGTTTATAGTCATATACGTTTGTGTAAGCAGTTAGTGTTTGTTTAGTTTGCATAGTTCTTTTTATTTTTTTTTGTATGTCTGTTCTTGTCTTTGGTGTACTTTTAGTTTTATAATAGTTTTTAGTAGCTGTCTGTGTACGTCTTTGTCTGCGTGCCTGTTTTTTAAAAAAACACCAAAAAACATTTTACACACATTTCCCTCCCCCAATAAAGTTTACCCCCCCCCCCACACTTATTACATCAGCAATCTCATGAGCGGCATCCGTGGCGTGGCAGCAGGGTAGTAGCAGGGGAGTTACAGTGCCCCAGTGCTGGGTCGCTGCCAGCACGGGGTACCTCTCGTGCCCCTACTATTGGTAGAGGATCGGGTGGAAGGGGAGTCCGCCTCATGCGTGAATTTTTTACATCTGGCAGCCGCCCGATATTGCCATCTCAGGCTGAAGTAGTGGTGGACTACATGGGGCACAGCAGTGCCACTGAGTCGTCGGTCCCGACTCCCAGTAGTTCCACCATTACACCGTTGCCTGTAGTACCCCCCCCCAGCCCCCAAGAGTCCAGCATCTTACTGTTCGACAGTGACAGTGAGAGGGATGTCTTGGTGGAGGCCATGCATCAGGCAGAGCTCCAGCTCTGTCCTGATGGTCAGGACCTTTTTGAAGGGATGGACGAGGAGGATGGGATACCTGCTGTCAGTATCCCAGAGACATCCCTTCAAAGTGGTGCTGCTGTTTTGGTGCAGGAAACAGCAGCACCTAGTCAGACCCAGGCGTGGGTGAGTGGACAGCGGAGCCAGGCTATCGGCTCCATGTCAGCTGGTTCCCTCAGACCACAAAATCTCAGCCCTTGGTCTGACATCTCTGGGGGCGATGAGGAGGGTGACCCATCATGGTTTCCATCTGGCTCGTCGGCTCACTGCGTCAGTGACGACGGGGAAGGTAGGCACCCTGCGGAAACTGTGCGCCAGGTCATCACCAGGGAGACCAGCGTCAGGGTCTCCACTGGACATGGCAGCAGGAGGTGTCAGCAGCAGCAGCAGCAGCAGCAGCAGGCAGCTCCACCTGTGCGTACCGAGTCCCAGCAGGTGCAAGTCAGCGTCACCCCATCTGACGGGAGGGTGACGCTGAAGTCACCTGTCTGGGCCTACTTCACCCTGGTGGCAGACAACCCTCTAGTGGCCATCTGCCGGATCTGTTCAGTCAGGGTGAAGAGAGGGAAGCATTTGGCTCGGGTGGGTACCACAGCCCTGAACCAGCACCTGAGGATAAATCACTGGCGGGTGCATGACGAGATGAAGCGTGGTGGTGGTAGCAGCGCCACCACCACAAGTGAGCAGGGTACAGCAGCCCCTGCCACAGCTTCATCTCTTCCCAGCAGGTCATGCCCCCCCGCTCCCTCTAGTAGTGGTACTGGTACCGGCAACCAGACCTCTACTTTGACAGCACCCTCCGCGTCTGTGTCCCGCACTGCCGTCCGGCGCCAGGCGACTATTTCAGACGCCTTTGAACGCAACCTCCCTTCCCCACCGGAGACCGACGTGTGCGTTCCCTCAATGGGCTCCTGGCAAGGGTTATTGCCCAACATCTTCTGCCCTTCAATATCGTGGACAGCAACCCCTTCAGACAGATGTTGGAGCAGGCCCAACCCCAATGGCGTGTCCCCAGCCGCCATTTCTTTGCCAGGACTGGTGTCCCTGCCCTACACCAGCACATTGTGAAGAATGTAACCCTGTCACTGGATCACGCTGTCAGCGACAGGGTGCATCTGACAATGGATGGCTGGACCAGCAGGCATGGGCAGGGGCGCTACATAAGCTTTACTGCCCATTGGGTTTCCCTCCAAGGTGCCGGGGAGGGATCGGCGGCAACAGATTTTGTGGTGCCGCCCCGGGGTGTCCAGGGGAGAACTGCTGCTCTCCGTCAAGCCTCTGTCTCCGCAGCTGCTGAGCCTCCCAGCAAGCGCCCCCGTAGCTACTCAGCACTGCTCCACCGAGACCAGGGCCAGGACGAGGAGGAGGAGGAGGAGGAGGATGATGATGATGATGAGGACGAGGTTGCTGGTGTCGTCCTGGAGTCAGGGCCTGGCCAGGAGGGACAGCAGGTGTTGGGGGCACCGATAGTCCGGGGGTTGGGCATCTCTGAGCGTGAGCAGCAGCGCCTCAGGGAAGAAGAGTCTGACCTCATTGACCTGGGCAGCAGTGAGGAGTCACAGCGGGCTGCGCTCTTCCCCATGGCTGCCCACATGCTGAGATGCCTCAGGAGGGACCCCCGGTTAAGACCATCAAGGGCAGGGATGATTATTGGATGGCCACCCTTTGGATCCCAGGTGCAAGGGAAAGTGGAGCAGTTCATCCCAGCCAGCCGGAGGCAGCGCCGGATGGAGGAACTGCAGGCAGGCATTGTCAGCCGGTTGGAGCAGGCAACTCCCCGGCCTCCAGTTGTCACCCCTCATCTCACCCAGCAGGTGTCTGCACCCAGCAGCAGCCGAGCAGGGACCTAATGGAAGAGATGAGGATGTTCTTCCAATCGGATCAACCCAGTACCAGCAGCAGCAGAAGCAGTCACCACCAGCGGCTGGCCCACATGGTGGCAGATTACATGGCGTCCGCCGGTGCTTCGGAGAGTATGAATACCGACGACCCCATGGAGTACTGGGTTGCCAGATTGGACACCTGCCGCGAGCTCGCTCAGTATGCGCTGGAGCTATTGTCTTGCCCCCCCTCCAGCATACTATCTGAGCGGACATTCAGCGCGGCAGGTGGGGTGGTCACGGACAAGAGGACCCGTCTGTCCACAGACTCCGTGGACAGACTCACATTCATAAAGATGAATGAGTCCTGGATCGGCGGTGACTTTCTTGCACCCGCCGTCGGTTCAGGGCGCTGAAGGGTTCCTTGTCATGCATTCCCTGATCTATTTACAGTGCTGAAAAAAATTATTTGAACACCTGAGTAAATCAATGTAAATATTTGGTAGAGTAGGCTTTGTTTGCAATTACAGCGGTCAAACCTTTCTTGTAGTTTTTCACCAGCTTTGCACACACTGGAGGAGGGATATTTAACCCACTCCTCCACACAGATCTTCTCTACATGAGTCAGGTTTCTGGGCTATCGCTGAGAAAAACGAATTTTGAGCTCCCTCCAAAGATTCTCTATTGGGTTTAGGTCTGGAGACTGGCTAGGCCACGCCAGAACCTTGATATGCTCCTTACAGAGCCACTCCTTGGTTATCCTGGCTGTGTGCTTTGGGTCATTGTCATGTTGGAAGACCCAGCCTCGACCCATCTTCAAAGCTCTAACTGAGGGAAGGAGCTTGTTGCCCAAAATCTCGCAATACAAGGCCCCGGACATCCTCTCCTTAATATAGTGCAGTAAGCCTGTCCCATGTGCAGAAAAACACGGCCAAAGCATGATGCTACCACCCCCATGCTTCACAGTAGGGATGGCGTTCTTGGCATGGTACTCATCATTCTTCTTCCTCCGAACACGGTTAGTGGAATTATGACCAAAAAGTTAGATTATGGTCTCATCTGACCACATGACTTTCTCCCATCAGTCCTCTGGATCAGTGAAGACACCTATGTCTCAAGTTATTTGCCACTCTATACTACTATTACCACTGCTGCTGCTGCTGTTCATGGCACCTCTTTCCCCAGTCATTTCACACCATATTTTCTGTTACTAATACTGCTGTTGCTCACGACACCTATGTCACTAGTTATTTGACACTATTGACTACTATGGTCACTACTGATGCTGTAAAGTCCTGCACACGTGTTTAGATGTACTATGTCTGCAGTCTCTGACCATCTCCTGTAATATGTCTGCAGTCTCTGACCATCTCCTGTACTATGTCTGCAGTCTCTGACAATCTCCTGTACTATGTCTGCAGTCTCTGACCATCTCATGTAATATGTCTGCAGTCTGACATCTCCTGTACTATGTCTGCAGTCTCTGACAATCTCCTGTATTATGTCTGCAGTCTGACCATCTCATGTACTATGTCTGCAGTCTCTGACAATCTCCTGTACTATGTCTGCAGTCTCTGACAATCTCCTGTACTATGTCTGCAGTCTCTGACCATCTCCTGTACTATGTCTGCAGTCTCTGACAATCTCCTGTACTATGTCTGCAGTCTGACCATCTCATGTACTATGTCTGCAGTCTCTGACAATCTCCTGTACTATGTCTGCAGTCTCTGACCATCTCATGTAATATGTCTGCAGTCTCTGACCATCTCCTGTACTATGTCTGCAGTCTGACCATCTCCTGTACTATGTCTGCAGTCTCTGACCATCTCCTGTACTATGTCTGCAGTCTCTGACCATCTCCTGTACTATGTCTGCAGTCTCTGACCATCTCCTGTACTATGCCTGCAGTCTCTGACAATCTCCTGTACTATGTCTGCAGTCTGACCATCTCCTGTACTATGTCTGCAGTCTCTGACAATCTCCTGTACTATGTCTGCAGTCTGACCATCTCATGTACTATGTCTGCAGTCTCTGACCATCTCCTGTACTATGTCTGCAGTCTCTGACAATCTCCTGTACTATGTCTGCAGTCTCTGACCATCTCCTGTACTATGCCTGCAGTCTCTGACAATCTCCTGTACTATGTCTGCAGTCTGACCATCTCCTGTACTATGCCTGCAGTCTCTGACAATCTCCTGTACTATGTCTGCAGTCTGACCATCTCCTGTACTATGTCTGCAGTCTCTGACAATCTCCTGTACTATGTCTGCAGTCTCTGACAATCTCCTGTACTATGTCTGCAGTCTGACCATCTCCTGTACTATGTCTGCAGTCTCTGACAATCTCATGTACTATGTCTGCAGTCTCTGACAATCTCCTGTACTATGCCTGCAGTCTCTGACAATCTCCTGTACTATGTCTGCAGTCTGACCATCTCCTGTACTATGTCTGCAGTCTCTGACAATCTCCTGTACTATGTCTGCAGTCTCTGACCATCTCCTGTACTATGCCTGCAGTCTCTGACAATCTCCTGTACTATGTCTGCAGTCTGACCATCTCCTGTACTATGTCTGCAGTCTCTGACAATCTCCTGTACTATGTCTGCAGTCTGACCATCTCATGTACTATGTCTGCAGTCTCTGACAATCTCCTGTACTATGTCTGCAGTCTCTGACAATCTCCTGTACTATGTCTGCAGTCTGACCATCTCATGTACTATGTCTGCAGTCTCTGACCATCTCCTGTACTATGTCTGCAGTCTCTGACCATCTCCTGTACTATGTCTGCAGTCTCTGACCATCTCCTGTACTATGTCTGCAGTCTCTGACCATCTCATGTAAATGTCTGCAGTCTGACCATCTCCTGTACTATGTCTGCAGTCTCTGACAATCTCCTGTACTATGTCTGCAGTCTGACCATCTCATGTACTATGTCTGCAGTCTCTGACAATCTCCTGTACTATGTCTGCAGTCTCCTTGACCATCTCCTGTACTATGTCTGCAGTCTGACCATCTCCTGTACTATGTCTGCAGTCTCTGACCATCTCCTGTACTATGTCTGCAGTCTCTGACCATCTCCTGTACTATGTCTGCAGTCTATGACAATCTCCTGTACTATGTCTGCAGTCTCTGACCATCTCCTGTACTATGTCTGCAGTCTCTGACCATCTCCTGTACTATGTCTGCAGTCTATGACAATCTCCTGTACTATGTCTGCAGTCTCTGACCATCTCCTGTACTATGCCTGCAGTCTCTGACAATCTCCTGTACTATGTCTGCAGTCTGACCATCTCCTGTACTATGTCTGCAGTCTCTGACAATCTCCTGTACTATGTCCGCAGTCTGACCATCTCATGTACTATGTCTGCAGCCTCTGACCATCTCCTGTACTATGTCTGCAGTCTCTGACAATCTCCTGTACTATGTCCGCAGTCTGACCATCTCATGTACTATGTCTGCAGTCTCTGACCATCTCCTGTACTATGTCTGCAGTCTCTGACAATCTCCTGTACTATGTCTGCAGTCTGACCATCTCATGTACTATGTCTGCAGTCTCTGACCATCTCCTGTACTATGTCTGCAGTCTCTGACAATCTCCTGTACTATGTCTGCAGTCTGACCATCTCATGCACTATGTCTGCAGTCTCTGACCATCTCCTGTACTATGTCTGCAGTCTCTGACCATCTCCTGTACTATGTCTGCAGTCTCTGACCATCTCCTGTACTATGTCTGCAGTCTCTGACCATCTCCTGTACTATGTCTGCAGTCTCTGACAATCTCCTGTACTATGTCTGCAGTCTGACCATCTCATGTACTATGTCTGCAGTCTCTGACAATCTCCTGTACTATGTCTGCAGTCTCTGACAATCTCCTGTACTATGTCTGCAGTCTGACCATCTCATGTACTATGTCTGCAGTCTCTGACCATCTCCTGTACTATGTCTGCAGTCTCTGACAATCTCCTGTACTATGTCTGCAGTCTCTGACCATCTCCTGTACTATGTCTGCAGTCTCTGACCATCTCATGTAATATGTCTGCAGTCTGACCATCTCCTGTACTATGTCTGCAGCCTCTGACAATCTCCTGTACTATGTCTGCAGTCTGACCATCTCATGTACTATGTCTGCAGTCTCTGACAATCTCCTGTACTATGTCTGCAGTCTCTGACCATCTCCTGTACTATGTCTGCAGTCTCTGACCATCTCCTGTACTATGTCTGCAGTCTCTGACCATCTCCTGTACTATGTCTGCAGTCTATGACAATCTCCTGTACTATGTCTGCAGTCTGACCATCTCATGTACTATGTCTGCAGTCTCTGACCATCTCCTGTACTATGTCTGCAGTCTCTGACAATCTCCTGTACTATGTCTGCAGTCTGACCATCTCATGCACTATGTCTGCAGTCTCTGACCATCTCCTGTACTATGTCTGCAGTCTCTGACCATCTCCTGTACTATGTCTGCAGTCTGACCATCTCCTGTACTATGTCTGCAGTCTCTGACCATCTCCTGTACTATGTCTGCAGTCTCTGACCATCTCCTGTACTATGTCTGCAGTCTCTGACCATCTCCTGTACTATGTCTGCAGTCTCTGACCATCTCCTGTACTATGTCTGCAGTCTCTGACAATCTCCTGTACTATGTCTGCAGTCTGACCATCTCATGTACTATGTCTGCAGTCTCTGACAATTCTCCTGTACTATGTCTGCAGTCTCTGACAATCTCCTGTACTATGTCTGCAGTCTGACCATCTCATGTACTATGTCTGCAGTCTCTGACCATCTCCTGTACTATGTCTGCAGTCTCTGACAATCTCCTGTACTATGTCTGCAGTCTCTGACCATCTCCTGTACTATGTCTGCAGTCTCTGACCATCTCATGTAATATGTCTGCAGTCTGACCATCTCCTGTACTATGTCTGCAGCCTCTGACAATCTCCTGTACTATGTCTGCAGTCTGACCATCTCATGTACTATGTCTGCAGTCTCTGACAATCTCCTGTACTATGTCTGCAGTCTCTGACCATCTCCTGTACTATGTCTGCAGTCTGACCATCTCCTGTACTATGTCTGCAGTCTCTGACCATCTCCTGTACTATGTCTGCAGTCTCTGACCATCTCCTGTACTATGTCTGCAGTCTATGACAATCTCCTGTACTATGTCTGCAGTCTCTGACCATCTCCTGTACTATGTCTGCAGTCTCTGACCATCTCCTGTACTATGTCTGCAGTCTATGACAATCTCCTGTACTATGTCTGCAGTCTCTGACCATCTCCTGTACTATGCCTGCAGTCTCTGACAATCTCCTGTACTATGTCTGCAGTCTGACCATCTCCTGTACTATGTCTGCAGTCTCTGACAATCTCCTGTACTATGTCCGCAGTCTGACCATCTCATGTACTATGTCTGCAGTCTCTGACCATCTCCTGTACTATGTCTGCAGTCTCTGACAATCTCCTGTACTATGTCCGCAGTCTGACCATCTCATGTACTATGTCTGCAGTCTCTGACCATCTCCTGTACTATGTCTGCAGTCTCTGACAATCTCCTGTACTATGTCTGCAGTCTGACCATCTCATGTACTATGTCTGCAGTCTCTGACAATCTCCTGTACTATGTCTGCAGTCTGACCATCTCATGTACTATGTCTGCAGTCTCTGACCATCTCCTGTACTATGTCTGCAGTCTCTGACCATCTCCTGTACTATGTCTGCAGTCTCTGACCATCTCCTGTACTATGCCTGCAGTCTCTGACAATCTCCTATACTATGTCTGCAGTCTATGACAATCTCCTGTACTATGTCTGCAGTCTCTGACCATCTCCTGTACTATGCCTGCAGTCTCTGACCATCTCCTGTACTATGTCTGCAGTCTCTGACAATCTCCTGTACTATGTCTGCAGTCTGACCATCTCATGTACTATGTCTGCAGTCTCTGACCATCCTCTGTACTATGTCTGCAGTCTCTGACAATCTCCTGTACTATGTCTGCAGTCTCTGACCATCTCCTGTACTATGTCTGCAGTCTCTGACCATCTCATGTAATATGTCTGCAGTCTGACCATCTCCTGTACTATGTCTGCAGCCTCTGACAATCTCCTGTACTATGTCTGCAGTCTGACCATCTCATGTACTATGTCTGCAGTCTCTGACAATCTCCTGTACTATGTCTGCAGTCTCTGACCATCTCCTGTACTATGTCTGCAGTCTGACCATCTCCTGTACTATGTCTGCAGTCTCTGACCATCTCCTGTACTATGTCTGCAGTCTCTGACCATCTCCTGTACTATGTCTGCAGTCTATGACAATCTCCTGTACTATGTCTGCAGTCTCTGACCATCTCCTGTACTATGTCTGCAGTCTCTGACCATCTCCTGTACTATGTCTGCAGTCTATGACAATCTCCTGTACTATGTCTGCAGTCTCTGACCATCTCCTGTACTATGCCTGCAGTCTCTGACAATCTCCTGTACTATGTCTGCAGTCTGACCATTCTCCTGTACTATGTCTGCAGTCTCTGACAATCTCCTGTACTATGTCCGCAGTCTGACCATCTCATGTACTATGTCTGCAGTCTCTGACCATCTCCTGTACTATGTCTGCAGTCTCTGACCATCTCCTGTACTATGTCTGCAGTCTGACCATCTCCTGTACTATGTCTGCAGTCTCTGACAATCTCCTGTACTATGTCTGCAGTCTCTGACAATCACCTGTACTATGTCTGCAGTCTGACCATCTCATGTACTATGTCTGCAGTCTCTGACAATCTCCTGTACTATGTCTGCAGTCTGACCATATCATGTACTATGTCTGCAGTCTCTGACCATCTCCTGTACTATGTCTGCAGTCTCTGACCATCTCCTGTACTATGTCTGCAGTCTCTGACCATCTCCTGTACTATGTCTGCAGTCTCTGACCATCTCCTGTACTATGTCTGCAGTCTCTGACAATCTCCTGTACTATGTCTGCAGTCTATGACAATCTCCTGTACTATGTCTGCAGTCTCTGACCATCTCCTGTACTATGCCTGCAGTCTCTGACCATCTCCTGTACTATGTCTGCAGTCTCTGACAATCCCTGTACTATGTCTGCAGTCTGACCATCTCATGTACTATGTCTGCAGTCTCTGACAATCTCCTGTACTATGTCTGCAGTCTCTGACAATCTCATGTAATATGTCTGTAGTCTGTGACAATCTCCTGTACTATGTCTGCAGTCTGACCATCTCATGTACTATGTCTGCAGTCTCTGACCATCTCCTGTACTATGTCTGCAGTCTCTGACAATCTCCTGTACTATGTCTGCAGTCTGACCATCTCATGTACTATTCTGCAGTCTCTCACCATCTCCTGTACTATGTCTGTAGTCTGACCATCTCATGTACTATGTCTGCAGTCTCTGATAATCTCCTTTAGTATTTTGGGGGAGAGCCATGCGCACTTTTGCTGCAATCGTGATGCATCGTTCGTTATGCATCGCGGAATCAAATCGAATCGTGGACTTGATAATCGAAATTGCATCGAATCGTGAGACGGTGAACATGCGCAGCCCTAGTTTTTATGGGGCAGTTTTGATGGGCTAGTTTTTGATGGAGCAGTTTTTGATGGGGCAATGGACCGAACTGGATTGACACACGGTTGGATCACATTTACATCTCTAGGGGCACCGTCTCCAGTCAGTAGTATTGGTGGAGGCAAGACCACGCCGCACAATTTAACCTGAAATTGTATCTTTTCTAGTTACATTACATTTTAATACTACTGCTGCTGCCTCCATGCTGAGTATTGCTTCATGTCCTCTCTGGCACAGCGGATCCACCAAGAGCCAACGCTACAAGCTACCAGACCGGATCGTAACAGCAAGTGTAACTAAAACAATAAACTTTATGTTAAGCCCTGATTTGCGGCCTTTGTACTGCAACCATTAGCCTGTATGCAAGAGCAAATCTGCACTCTCTCTCTCTCTTTCTTGCTCTCTCTCTCTATATCTATATCTATTGTTGCTTTTGTTATGTTCATTTTTCAACAGTTTAGTGTTGTGTTCGTCGTGACTGTGTCTGTGTACTTTAGTTTGTCCTAGTTTTGTGTTAAATAAAATAATAGTATAAAATGATTTTGCTTATTATGAAGTTTGATGTGTTGATGTTGATGTTGATGTGTTAGATGTGAAGTTAGATGTGTTGAAAACCTAAAAATCTATCTCAAAAACAAAGGAAACATTTCAAAAAAATAAAACTTTTTATTCAACAAATTATTACTCAAGGTGAAGCTTCATGCGCTTCACCGTTTCTTTCTGTTTTTCCGTCAGTTTGGCATGCTCCTTCTCCAGCTGTTTATTTTGCTTTTGGAGGTATTCAATTTGCCTCAGATTGGCAAAAATCCTGTCCGTTATTTTAGTTTGAGCGGCCTGATAACCCTCCAATTCATTACATCTGTTAGGATATAAGAAAAAACAATTTGTTTTCAAAGACCCTTAAGAAATAAATAAAATATTTATTTTGCTTTTTAATCAATCATTATCATGTCTATACACTTGTTATGTGTCTAGCACAGACCGGGAGTGCAGAATTATTAGGCAAATGAGTAATTGGACCACATCATCCTCTTTATGCATGTTGTCTTACTCCAAGCTGTATAGGCTCGAAAGCCTACTACCAATAGGCATATTAGGTAATGTACAACTCTGTAATGAGAAGGTGTGTGGTCTAATGACATCAACACTCTATATCAGGTGTGCATAATTATTAGTCAACTTCCTTTCCTTTGGCAAAATGGGTCAAAAGAAGGACTTGACAGTCTCTGAAAAGTCAAAAATAGTGTGATATCTTGCAGAGGGATGCAGCACTCTTAAAATTGAAAAGCTTCTGAAGCATGATCATCGAACAATCAAGCATTTCATTCAAAATAGTCAACAGGGTCGCAAGAAGCGTGTGGAAATACCAAGGCGCAAAATAACTGCCCATGAACTGAGAAAAGTCAAGCGTGCAGCTGCCAACATGCCACTTGCCACCAGTTTGGCCATATTTCAGAGCTGCAACATCACTGGAGTGCCCAAAAGCACAAGGTGTGCAATAATCAGAGACATGGCCAAGGTAAGAAAGGCTGAAAGACGACCACCACTGAATAAGACCCACAAGCTGAAACGTCAAGACTGGGCCAAGAAATATCTCAAGACTGATTTTTCTACCGTTGTATGGACTGCTGAAATGAGAGTGAGTCTTGATGGACCAAAGGAATGGGCCAGTGGCTGTTGGTAAAGGGCAGAGAGCTCCAGTCCGACTCAGACGCCAGCAAGGTGGAGGTGGAGTACTGTTTGTGCTGGTATCATCAAAGATGAGCTTGTGGGGCCTTTTCGGGTTGAGGATGGAGTGAAGCTCAACTCCCAGTCCTACTGCCAGTTTCTGGAAGACCCTTCTTCAAGCAGTGGTACAGGAAGAGTCTGCATCCTTCAAGAAAAACATGATTTTCATGCAGGACAATGCTCCATCACACGCGTCCAAGTACTCCACAGCGTGCCTGGCAAGAAAGTGTATTAAAGAAAAAAAACGAATGACATTGCCTCCTTGTTCACCTGATCTGAACCCCATTGAGAAGAACCTGTGGTCCATCATCAAATGTGAGATTTACAAAGAGGGAAAAGAGTACACCTCTCTGAACATTGTCTGGGAGGCTGCGGTTGCTGCTGCATGCAATGTTGATGGTGAACAGATCAAAACACTGACAGAATCCATGGATGGCAAGCTTTTGAGTGTCCTTGCAAAGAAAGGTGGCTATATTGGTCACTGATTTGTTTTTGTTTTGTTTTTGAATGTCAGAAATGTATATTTGGGAATGTTGAGATGTTATATTGGTTTCACTGGTAAAAATAAATAATTGAAATGGGTATATATATATTTTTTTTGTTAGGTTGCCTAATAATTCAGCACAGTAATAGTACTCACCTGAACACACAGATATCCCCCTAAAATAGCTAACACTAAAAAAAAAAAAAAAACTACTTTCAAAAATATTCAGCTTTGATATTATGAGTTTTTGAGGTTCATTGAGAACATGGTTGTTGTTCAATAATACAATGAATCCTCAAAAATACAACTTGCCTAATAATACTGCACTACCTGTATACTTCTATCATAAATACCATATTATGGTTCTGCAATCTGACGGGTGCGCTTTATATGTTTTCCATTTTTATATCTACATTTTATTGTTGAAATGTTATTAATCTTTGTGCACATATTTACCTTCCTGAACGAGGCTAAACGGACCTCCAGTTTGAGGCACCTCCACCTCTCCAGCCACCAGCATACTGCAATCTCCTATGTCGGCACTATTTGGGGGGGGGACATCCTCCATAACAGGAGCGGTGCTGGCGATTGGGAGGTCCCTGGCTGATCCTCATCCCTCTCCTCCTCTGCCTCATCCTCCTCTGGCACATCCTCCTCTGCCGCATCCTCCTCTGCCGCATCCTCCTCTGCCGCATCCTCCTCTGCCGCATCCTCCTCTGGCACATCCTCCTCTGCCGCATCCTCCTCTTCTTCCTCCTCATCAGCGTCCTGGCGCCTTTTGCGCTTGTTGCGCACAGCTGGTAGCGGAGCTCCTAGAATAACACAATGTGTCATATATTAGAAAAATATTTTCTAATGACGTATGCAAATTCGGTGTACTCTGCTGTATTGTATATGAATACAAATTAATTTATTAGACAGTTAACCAATGGGAAAATGTTATATTAAAGGGTCTTGTGGGCACTACAGGGGACTGAGCGTGAGCTGGTCTGCCACCATGGTAAAATGAGCTGTTTTTGTCTCCTTTGTTTGTTCAGACGATATCATGTTAAAAAAAAAGGGCCTGATGGATCACACGGGATTTACTATGAAAACCCCACGCCTAACACAGGAATTGAGTGGGAATCTATATATATAAAACTCAACGGGCCAGATTCAGGAAAGGTTACGCTGGCGGATCGAGTGATCCGCCAGCCTAACTGGTGGCTTTGAGCCGGCGTTTCTGTTTTCTGTAACCAGAAAACAAGAAACGCCGGGTTGAAGTTCCGATGCGAGCAGCGTAACTGAGTTTCGCCATCGCATCGTTACTTCAACTTAAAATATGGCGCCGGGGGCGTTCCCGCCGATTTCCGCTCAAAAAATATGTTAATGAGCGGAAATCGGCAATTCACGATCGAAATCCGGCGCGACGCAATGACGATACGACGTTTCCGGACGGGATACGCGGCGCATAGATATACCTACATGGGGTTGGAGTATCCTATGTTAGGTATAGGCGTCGTCATCGCGTCGGAAAAAAAAAAAAAAACGTCGCTTGCGTAAAACGGTCATGAATGGGAATGTGACGTCATTGACGTTCATTCACAGATTTTGGAGCATGCGCACGGGGATGTTTTGACACTCGACGCATGCGCAGTACGTTGGCGGCGGGATCGCGCGTAGTTAGCATACTACACGCCCCGTACCCGCGACATTTGAATTCCGCCGGCTCATTTGTGATGCGCTGCCGCAACTTTAGGAGCAAGTGCTTCGTGAATGACAGCACTTGCTCCTAAAATTTCGGCAGCGCAAACGCAATCAGAAGCGTTACTCCAGAGCAAAGATGCTCTGGAATACGTGAATCTGGCCCATCGTGTCTGTATGTATGTATGTATGTATGTACCAGCATCACGTCCAAACGGCGAAAGATATTTACATGAAACTTGGCACACAGGTTACTTATGTGTCAGCCACAAACATAGGATAGGTGATTTAAGCCTTACCCTCCCCCATTTGCCATGGTCGGGGTTTTTTCTTTAAATTCCCATCCATTCAACTCTATGGGAAATACATGTCACTTCATAACAGCTGTAGATATTTCGATAACACTTGGTCACATGTTACTTACACGTCCACTTAAAGCATAGGATCGTTAATTTATCCATTAACTACCCCATTTGTGATGGTCGTGGTTTTTGTTTAAAGTCCCATGCAAAGCAATGGAAATGTATGTTCCCACATAACTTCTGTGTTGCTGTCTGCTGTCCCATGTCTTTTTTCAACAGTACTATGAATACCTTGGCTGGTGGTGATATATGTTACCACAACATGGCGTCTGGTTATCTGCCCTTTATTTACTATGACCTTAATAAACTGTCAACAAAGGAGCTTGGGGGTAAGGCGTTAGGGACTTGCGCTGACAAGCCATTCACCTCTGCAGCTAGGGGTCTGATCCCGCTCTCGGCTTACTGGTAATTGAGTTTGGTGGTCTCAGCCCGGCCTCCGGTGGGAGTGCTATGCGAGGTAAGCCTGCGCTTAGTACGCCTACCCCCCTCCCACAAAAACCACCACACTTACACACGCACTCGAAATTGGGTTAACATGCGCGCACTCTGACCACGCGGTCTCTAAAAGAGAGGCGAAGGACTAACGGGGCTGTTGAGCGGGCAAATCCTCTTACTACCTTATAGGGAGTCCCTCTGCCACGTGGGTGGGCTTCAAAGCGGAGCAGGTAGGACGGCTGTATGTGAGGACCCCTCTCACACGCCATTGTCACCAGGGGCATGGAGAAAGGTGGCATATTGCCTCTGGGGGAGGCCTGTCTACTCCCAAATCCTGCAGTCCGTCTCCTCTCTAGAGTACACGCACAAAATACACTATAGAAAAAAAAAACATAACTGTCAGCAATAACTTACCTGGGTGAAATTTAGCACGGAGACGCCTGACGCGGTCCATATGCCGCCTTTTAAGGTCGGACCACTTTTTCACGATGGCCATGTGATCTGGTGGCCCGCCAGGATGTCCTCTTAATTTTTCTATCACGGAGCTCACCACCTCCTTCTTTTCCGCCTGCCTCTGCATCTGATCATATCCTGTTTCCAGGAACGTCTGCAAGATGAAGAACAAAGTATATTATAATACTTTTGTTTAAAACCTTATGGATATATGACGGAAATCTATGGTATTCAACATTGGGAGCATTCTCGCCTTATTAATCAATGACAGGGTTAACATGACAGATTTTATATCTTGCCATGTTTTTAGACTTTTAGATGAATTAATTTAGAATAAATAATGGAGTTGATGTTATTTAAAAACTACAACTACCAGCATGCTCTGATACACCATGTAGCTCCCCGTCACCAGCTGTACAAGAATTATACTTTAACTAGGAGCATGGCTGGACAGTTAATGGCTGTCCGGTAATAACGGGGAGTTGTTTTGCAACAGCTGTAGGCTCCGTTTAGGAAACAGTGACGCATAAGCGAGTAGCGCCCGCATATGAAAATGGTGTTCAAACAACACAAGTGAGGTATCGACGCGATCGTTAGAGCGAGAGCAATAATTTTAGCCCTAGAGCTACTCTTTAGCTGAAAAAATGCAACCTGTTGAATTATTAAAAAATCACATATCGAGAATTTTTAAGGGTGAAAGTTTGACGCCATGCCACGAGCGGGCACAATTTTTGAGCGTGACATGTTGGGTATCATTTTACTCGGCGTAACTTTATCTTTCACAAAATCTAAAAAAATTGGGCAAAATTTATTGTTGTGTTATTTTCCAATTCAAAAAAAGTTATTTTTTTCCAAAAAATGAGCGCTTGTAAGACCGCTGCGCAAATACGGTGTGCAAGAAATATTGCAATGATTACCATTTCATTCTCTAGGGCAGGGGTCTCCAAAGTACGGCCCGCGGGCCACATCCGCCCGCCAGGCCATTTCCTCCGGCACGCAGCTGGAGTCACTGGTCCACCTTTAGTTGTGGAACCTGCGCTGAATATTCGTCCCTAGCAATATGCAGCGCAGGTCCCGCAATCTCTCCCGGCGTCTCACTGTGTTTGTGTTGGCTGCTGGGTCCACGGGCATCCTAGCAGCCAATGATTTGTTTTAGACCGTTGCCACACCGCCCTGCTCCCCCTCCCGCCTCGCTGTTAACCAGTAACGAGTGTGTATTAAGGCGGGGCGGGAGTCGGGAAGTGCAGCAGGTCTGAACAGCCAGTGTGTGTAATGTCTGACGCGCTGGTAAAGTACACATGCATGGAGGAGGGAGGGGGCTGATGCGAGATGATTACTGTACACTACTGTGGAGGGTGGCTGAATGGCTCTGATATGGCACAAACTTCAGGGTGCTGATAATTCTGATGGGGACACAAGTGGGAGGTGCTCTAATGGGGATACAAGTGACAAGTAGGGGGTGGTGCTCTTATGGGGACACCAGTGGGGGGGTTCTCTAAAGGGACACCAGTGGGGGGTTCTCTAATGGGGACACCAGTGGGGGGGTGCTCTTATGGGGACACCAGTGGAGGGGGGTTTAATGGGACAGCAGTAGGGGGTGCCCTAATGGGGACACAGATGTGTGGGGAGACTATTGGGCCCACAGATGTATGGGGACACCAATGTGGGGACACAGATGTATGAGGAGACTGGTGGGGAAACCAATGTGGGGACACAGATGTATGAGGAGACTGGTAGGGAAACAGATGTGTGGGGATAGATGTGTGGGGACAACAGTGTGGGGACAGATAATTGTGGGGACACCAGTGTGGGGAGCCAGATGTGTGGGGATACCAGTGTGTGGACACAGATGTGTGGGGACACAAGTGTTGGGACACTGATTTATGGGGAGACTGGTGGAGTCACAGATGTGTGGGGACATAGATGTATGAGGAGACTGGTGGAGTCACAGACGTGTGGGGACACAAGTGTGGGACACTGATTTGTGGGGAGACAGGTGTCCCCATACATCTGTGTCCCCACCAGTCTCCCCACAAATCAGTGTCCCCACACTTGTGTCTCCACACATCTGTGTCCCCACCAGTCTCCTCATAGATCTGTGTCCCCACATTAGTGTCCCCATACATCTGTATCCCCAACAGTCTCCCCACAAATCAGTGTTCCCACACTTGTGTCCCCACACATCGGTGTCCCCAACAGTGTCCTCATACATCTGTGTCCCCAGCAGTCTCCTCATACATCTGTGTCCCCACATCAGTGTCCCCACCAGTCTCCCCACACATCTATGTCCCCACACTTGTGTCCTCACACATCTGGGTCCCCACACTGGTGTCCCCACACATCTGTGACCCCCACCAGTCTCCTCATACATCTGTGTCCCCAGCAGTCTCCTCATACATCTGTGTCCCCACATTGGTGTCCCCACACATCATGTGTGTCCCCACACTTGTGTCCTCACACATCTGGGTCCCCACACTTGTGTCCTCACACATCTGGGTCCCACACTTGTGTCCCCACACATCTGTGACCCCCACCAGTCTCCTCATACATCTGTTACCCCACCACTCTCCCATACATCTGTGTCCCCACATGGGTGTCCCCATACATCTGAGTCCCCACCAATGTGGGGGCACAGATGTATGAGGAGACTGGTGGGGCCACAGATGTGTGGGGACACCAGTGTGGGACACATATGTGGGGACACAGATGTGTGTGGGACATAGATGTGTGGGGAGACTGGTGGGGACACAAATGTGTGGGGACACCAATGTGGGGACACAGATGTATGAGGAGACTGGTGGGCTAACATATGTGTGGGGACAACAGTGTGGGGACACATAATTGTGGGGACACCAGTGTGGGGCACAGATGTATGAGGACACTGGTGGGGACACAGATGTGTGGGGACACCAGTGTGGGGTCCACAGATGTGTGGGGAGATTGGTGGGGACACAGATGTGTGGGGACACCGATGTGGGACACAGATGTATGAGGAGACTGTTGGGGTCACAGATGTGTGGGGAGACTGGTGGGGACACAGTTGTATAAGGAGACTGTGGGAACACAGTTGTATGGGGACACCAATGTGGGGTCACAGATGTATGAGGAGACTGGTGGGGCCACAGATGTATGGGACACCAGTCTCCTCACAAATCTGTGGCCCCGCACTAGTGTCCCCACACATCTGTGTCCCCACCAGTGTCCTCATACATCTGTGCCCCCACACTGGTGTCCCCACAATTCTGTGTCCCCACACTGTTGTCCCCCACACATCTGTTAGCCCACCAGTCTCCTCATACATCTGTGTCCCCACATTGGTATCCCCACACATTTGTGTCCCCACCAGTCTCCCCACACATCTGTGTCCCCAACAGTCTCCTCATACATCTGTGTCCCCACATCGGTGTCCACACCTATCTGTGTCCCCACCAATCTCCCCACACATCTGTGTCCCCACACTGGTGTCCCCACACATCTGTGTCCCCACCAGTCTCCTTATACATCTGTTTCCCCAACAATGTGGGGACACAGCTGTATGAGGAGACTGGTGGGGACACAGATATGTGGGGACACAAATTTGGGGACATAGATGTATGAGTAGACTGGTGGGGTAACAGATGTGTGGGGACATAGATGTATGAGGAGACTGGTGGGGTCACAGATGTATGAGGAGACTGGTGGGGACACAAATGTGTGGGGACACCAATGTGGGACACAGATGTATTAGGAGACTGGTGGGGACAAATATGTGTGAGGAGACTGGTGGGACACCAATGTGGGGACACAATTGTGGGTACACTGATTTGTGGGGAGACTGGTGGGGACACATGTATGGGGACACCAATGTGGGGACACAGATGTATGAGGAGACTGGTGGGGTAACAAATGTGTGGGGACCCAGATGTGTGGGGACATAAATGTATGAGGAGACTGGTTGGGGTCACAGATGTATGGGGACACCAATGTGAGGACACAGATTTGTGGGGAGACTGGTGGGGACACATGTATGGGACACCAATGTGGGACACAGATGTATGAGGAGACTGGTGGGGACAAATATGTGTGAGGAGACTGGTGGGGACACCAATGTGGGGACACAGATTTGTGGAGACTGGTGGGGACAAATGTTTGGGCTCACCAATGTGGGGACACAGATGTATGAGGAGACTGGTGGGGTAACAAATGTGTGGGGACCCAGATGTGTGGGGACATAAATGTATGAGGAGACTGGTGGGGGTCACAGATGTATGGGGACACCAATGTGAGGACACAGATTTGTGGGGAGACTGGTGGGGACACATGTATGGGGACACCAATGGGGGACACAGATGTATGAGGAGACTGGTGGGGACAAATATGTGTGAGGAGACTGGTGGGGACACCAATGTGGGGACACAGATTTGTGGGGAGACTGGTGGGGACAAATGTTTGGGCTCACCAATGTGGGGACACAGATGTATGAGGAGACTGGTGGGGTAACAGCTGTGTGGGGACAACAGTGTGGGGACACAGAATTGTAGGGACACCAGTGTGGGGGCTCAGATGTACGAGGAGACTGGTGGGGACACAGATGTGTGGGGACACCAGTGTGGGACACAGATGTGTGGGGACAAAAGTGTATGAGGAGACTGGTGGGGGGGCACAGATGTGTGGGGACACCAATGTGATGACACAGATGTATGGGGAGACCAATGAGATGACACAGATGTATGGGGACACCAATGTGGGGACACAGATGTATGGGGACACAATGTGGGACACAGATGTATGATTAGACTGGTAGGGTAACAGATGTGTGGGGACATAGATGTATGAGGAGACTGGTGGAGTCACAGATGTATGAGGAGACTGGTGGGACACAAATGTGTGGGGACACAGATGTATGAGGAGACTGGTGGGGACAAATATGTGTGAGGAGACTGGTGGGGACACCAATGTGGGACACAGATTTTGGGGAGACTGGTGGGGACAAATGTTTGGCTCACCAATGTGGGGACACAGATGTATGAGGAGACTGGTGGGGTAACAGCTGTGTGGGACAACAGTGTGGGGACACAGAATTGTAGGGACACCAGTGTGGGGGCTCAGATGTACGAGGAGACTGGTGGGGACACAGATGTGTGGGACACCAGTGTGGGGACACAGATGTGTGAGGACAAAAGTGTATGAGGAGACTGGTGGGGGGCACAGATGTGTGGGGACACCCAATGTGATGACACAGATGTATGGGGAGACCAATGAGATGACACAGATGTATGGGGACACCAATGTGGGGACACAGATGTATGGGGACACCACTGTGAGGACACAGATGTATGGGGACACCAATGTGGGGACACAGATGTATGGGGACACCAATGTGGGACACAGATGTATGGGGACACCAATGTGATGACACAGATGTATGGGGACAACAATGTGGGGAGACAGATGTATGGGGACACCAATGTGGGGACACAGATGTATGGGGACACCAATGTGAGGACACAGATGTATGGGGACACCAATGTGGGGACACAGATGTATGGGGACACCAATGTGGGGGACACAGATGTATGGGGACACCAATGTGGGGACACAGATGTATGGGGACACCATGTGGGGGACACAGATGTATGGGGACACCAATGTGGGGACACAGATGTATGGGGACACCAATGTGGGGACACAGATGTATGGGGACACCAATGTGGGGACACAGATGTATGGGGACACCAATGTGGGGAGACAGATGGTATGGGGACACCAATGTGGGGACACAGATGTATGGGGACACCAATGTGAGGACACAGATGTATGGGGACACCAATGTGGGGACACAGATGTATGGGACACCAATGTGGGGACACAGATGTATGGGGACACCAATGTGGGGACACAGATGTGGGGGAGACTGGTGAGGACACGGATGTAAAACCTCATGCACGCTGGTAGTTTAAACCCGCTGAATGATGCTCCATCGTTGTATTAGACAACAGGACCATCATCCAGTTCTGCTGTCAACAGTAAGTAAAATGCTATTCTTCTTCTACTGTGGATTTATTTAGTTAAATTATTTTTCCGGCCCGCAGATATGAGTAAAATATAGAATGTGGCCCTCGAAGTGAAAAGTTTGGAGACCCCTACTCTAGGGTGTTAGAAAAAAATATATAATATAATGTTTGGGGGTTTTAAGTAATTTTCTAGCCAAAAAAAAGTTTTAGTCTCCTAAACACCAAATCTGAAAAAATTAGCCCGGTGGTCCACAACATGTTAAATTCATTATGCAAAATAGCAAGGAAAGTGCCTAAATACACATTTTACCAAGCAGGGTGTCTGCAGCTGTACAGGCATGCTGGGACTTGTAGTTTTGTAACACAGGAGACAAATTGTTGGGAAAT